>OX467112.1:9415767-9825398 GCA_950106695.1 Biston stratarius
TGAGTAACTGAAAAAAAAAAAAAAAAAAAAACTAAACTAACGAGAAACGTCAACATGCTAGTGGCGCCACCTGGCCGCCGCTCAATCTCGAATCTACTCAGTAACTTGGAACAGTTCAGAGAAGAAAAATATACCTACGAAAACTCGCAGACGTTTACTCACGATGTGTTCCTTAACATTTGCACGTTAGCGGCATATAGCGGCATATATTATAATTCAGAAAAATTAAATTCCTTCCTGATCGGAAGGAAACGCGGCTAGTTTAGTATAATTATTTGAAATTGCCGCCATACGTTACGTATTGCATAGTTAAGAAACATGAATAGTGTATACACAAAAATAATATATTTAATTTATTAATCTATTTTCTTATGTCAATTCAATTGAAACTATAAGCAAGGATTGTTGGTGAGTATTAGATGAGATTCACTTTCTCTTTCTTATTCTATGGTATTGAAATTTTCCACTTTGTTGGTTGTCAGTTCCGATGATAATGCAATTTTATGATAAGTAAGATACCTGATTCTACACCCGGGATCAACTTCAGATGATGCGATCTCCTCAACGGTTAGCAGTATATTAGACACGAAATTTTGTATATCACATTAAATTTTGTTTGCTCGTTTTAAATTGCTCCATTACCTGGTTGCTGCACGTATAAAAAGTTTGATACAATTAAAAAAAAATATGTAATGGTAACTTTTTTCTTTTGTTAGTCACAGAAGTGAGTGACGTCTCATCATGCACATTAAATGTGTATGGTTTTGTTGTCACTTTGTTTATTTGGATGACGTTCTAATATTTTTCCAAACTGATGAAGTACATCTTTTGATTTTTTATTATAACAATATTATGCAGTCGTAGTAGATATAATTATGTTTTTTTTTTTTTTTTTTTGGTGAATGCTGCCGCTGGTCCCGCTTGTATGCATGCGTGATGCAGGCACGCATACAGTACCCGTTCCGTCGAAAATTTAAGAGGTAAGCGTGTCGCATGTTAGCATTATGTACAATTATTATTATAGTTACAATATAATAAGGCTAGTTCTATGCCGCCGGTGGTGGCATTTGTCGCCGTCTCCCGTAGGGTCTCGCTAGTCTCTCTCTCTCTCTCTCTCTCTCTCTCGCTCTCTCTCGCTCTCGCTTTCACTCACTCGCTTGTGTATCTTGTTTTCATTTATTAAGTATTCTTCGCCGCGGCCTCTTATTTGTTTCGACAAATATGAACACTTTTTTTTTTTTTTTTTTTTTTTCTCTCTCTCTTCGTAATGATTAATACTACTACTCGATTGCTATTATCAGGTTCTATAAAAAAATGTTGATAATATAAAAATAATAATACAAAGACAATTGAAATAATAATAATTACATTTATTTAAAATGACATATTATTAACACTAGTAAATACATTATAAAAATAAAAATTATATACTTATATACCTATTTACTTTTGAGATTCATGATTACTGGTGATTTCTTCATATTTATTAAATTATTAGCTGTACCAGTGACTCCGTCAGCATGGGTGTTCGGTAAGAGCGCAATTATGGTTCAGCGAAATCGATTGAAGCGCGTATCTAGAATTATTCAGCGTTTAATTTTTTTTTGTTTGTGAAACAATTGGAATAAAATAACAAAACATTAAGAGTAACGGAAAGCTTGCCACAATACATCAGTGAAAACCGTTTAAATCATTTCTGAGATTAGAGTGCACAAAGGCATCTGTTTCGATTTTATTATTTGTAGTTTTTTTTTTTTTTTATGTCTGACAGGCTAGGTGTTTGACCACAGCTCACCTGATGTTAAGTGACGGTGTGGTCGAAGATGGTAAAGCACACCTAGCCTGGAATGGAAAATAGCTCTTTGTTGGGGTTTGAACCCACGCCCTTCGGTATGCGAACCTACCGCGCTAACCACTGAGCCATCATCGCTACAAAACAAAACAGATTTCCTTGTGCAACCAACACCTTGTATAAACTTTTTTTTTTTTTTTTAATTGCTGACAGTCTTGGTGTTTGACCACAACTCACCTGATGTTAAGTGACGGTGTGGTCGAAGATGGTAAAGCACACCTAGCCTGGAATGGAACTGGCTCTCAAGTGAGGCTGCCGGAACACACCGTTAGATGCTTGGCGACAGATATTCAACTTGAGGGTGGTAGCTAGCCAGCCGAGTACTAGAAAGTACTCTACCACCACGCTATGGTTTCCTCACGATGTTTTCCTTCACCGACAGCTCAAGCTCATTGTTGGGGTTTGAACCCACGCCCTTCGGCATGCGAACCGACCACGCTAACCACTGCGCTATCATCGCTATAAACTGTCCTATTTGTCAGTTATCAGATTGTAAGGCAGGTTATATTAGTATTACCCTATAAATGACTCCTACTCTTAAAATTAGAGGTTACGAATCAAATAAAAATAAAATAAAAATACCCATGCTACTACGTATTTACTGTATAGCTTCATCATAGTGTAAATCAGGGATGTTTATTTTTTCACTCTAATCTTTCTTGTAGGGTATTGTTGAATGGATCTTTCATAAATCAGGTTCCGAACATTATTTGAACGGTTTACCTGTTTTGAGAGATACGTAAGATAATACAATATTATCTTGTCAAAGTGATACTATCAGTAAAAACACGTTAAAGTACATCATATGAGTTAGAGAATGCCTTTGCACAGTTTGTAGAGTCTAAGTCCTCACAGTACACAAACACGTGACACAATTCAACAAAGGCAAACGATGAACTTTGGAATGGACTGTGGTATCAATTTGAAAATCAAAATTATTTTTGTTATCATACAGTAGTTAAAAACAGACAAGTAAAATTAAATACATAAATCAGATCCAGTCGATATTCAAATTAACTTATTATTCGTAAAATAGAAAAATAAAATTAAAACGCCAATTAAAAAAAAAAGACAAATAAAATAAAATAAAATAAAAATTGTATTACCTTAGTATATATTTAGGTATTGATCCAGAGTGCCAATAGCAGTAGTTTTTAGTTGGACTTTATAAGTTACTTAAAAAAAATTGTTTGAGTTGAATGATCTTCATATAACTGAAGTATTATGGGATCATCGTGCAGGCTACTTTCCTATACAACGTAGCCGTATCTTTTTCTTTTGATGTTTCGACACGCTCTCGGCTGTTTAGTATTGATCTGAGGGTGTGTTATACTGTCTCACTTATTCATAGAGCCATAGATAATTACACACACTGTATGATACTCTGGATTGATCAAGTAGATATTACAATTGTCGTTTGTTGCATTCCATGGTTGCTAGGAAGATACCGCTTTTAATGATAAGACCGCCACTTATGGCATTTCACTGATTCTGCTGATTTCTACTGTACACAATACACAGTTTCTATTTATTTGTCTAATATTCTGTGAGTATTAAAATAAATAGATTATTGTTTCTACTTGAAGCCTTAACTATATTCTGTTGTTTCAGATACCTGCTATATCAGGTACTCTAACTAAAGTATGCTTAGATACATAAGATATAGAGGGAGGTAAGCAATAACCTACTTATCTATCTTCTGTGCACTTGATAACCTAGGATTTATTTTAATTTTGTACAATTTTAATAGCTAAGTACTAATAATAAACATTACACAACATTAAAATATGTACTCGCTATTATAAACTGCGACTAGAGTTGCGTTATTGTATTGTATTGTCCACTAATAAATGACTTAAGTAAGCCGAATATAAGAACATGTTAGACCATTTTATGGTAGAAAACTATCATTCACTTTGGAATGTAGTGGACCGTCTCGGGGGTTCTTTAAATCCCACTTATATTATAAATGTGAAAGTTTGGATGGATGGATGGATGGATGGATGGATGTTTGTTACTCAATCACGCCAGAACGACTGAACGGATCTGGATGAAATTTTGCATGTAGATACTTTAGGCCCTGGAATAAAACATAGAATACTTTTCATCATCATCATCATCATCATCATCCATCACCACGCGGATAAAACCGCGGGGCGCAGCTAGTACTATAATAAAATCATTGCGAATGATGTATCCGAACAACAAGTCTTTGGTTTGTCTTCTGACAGTGCGGTTTATTTTGTCTATGGTAGAAGCGAAACTATATGGAATGGCGCTAAATCTAAAAAAGACGTAAAAACCTGATCTCTGTGCAAAACAAGGTTTTCGAAATTCTATTTACTTTATACGTAATTTATGCATTTCCACGTGGTTTTGCGGTTCAGTCGTCGATTTTTAGTAGAGTACCGGTGGGTAGGTTCGACGGCAGCGCCCGCAACGGCCGCATTTCTGCGCCCGAACTATCGCTCACCACAATGGTGTCTTGCGGGCAGCACGAAGTTTTGATGGACATAGACTCTGTCGATGTTTTGTGACCCTGGAAGATAATATCGGAACCGTATTAATAAAGTTATCAGTGAAAGTAACGCAATAGGTAGGTAGCTAGTTTGAGTATTTTTTACAAACTAGGTATATTAACCAAAAGTTGCGAGTAGGTCTACTGATTTTGTTAGGTTTTTACCACATAAGTTATAAAAAATAAATTATCTTCATTATGAAAGGTACAAATAACAAAGAATGTAGTACTAAAACGTTCTGCGTAGCCTGTCTAGGTGTATACATAGGGTTACGCAGAACGGCTTAATAAACTGTGTTTGTAAAGTAGCTCTTAGTTTAACGTAAGTGTCTATGTGTCCGTGGCATCGTAGCTCCCAAACGGCTAAATCGATTTGTTTAAACGGCTAAACCGATTTTTTTAAACGGCTAAACCGATTTGTTTAAACAGCTAAACAGATTTGTTTAAACGGTTAAACTAATTTGTTTAAATGGCTAAACCGATTTGTTTAAATGGCTAAACCGATTTGTTTAAACGGCTAAACCAATTTATTTGAAAGATGATCAAATCATGATGATTTGACAAGTAAATCTGTTTAACCGTTGGAAGATTATCAACTATTTTGCAGTTGATGAATGTATGCAAGCATTTTCCACAGCTCTGATCGAGTAGAAATATTGTATTCTGTTGCTGTCGAGGTCATTTTTTTTTTTTTCAATTTGAGTATTACATACCCGTTTGAAGCAGCTGACCAGCGAGTGGCAGAATGCATGTGACCGCGACCTTCGCCGCATTAGGACGTACAACACTGGGTCGAGAACGTAGTTGAGAAGCATCAACCCATCAGACAAGTTGCCGAGTGGATTCAGCCGCTGCCAATAATTAGGTCCCAGGGCCAAGAACAGCGCTGAAGTTACCTGGAACATGAAAATAGAAAAATGATATAGTTATTGTTATAATTATTGTTGTTATAATAAATGAGATGAAACTTCTTAGCATTCAATAGTAAGACTTAAGAGTGTATGAATGAGCGTGCGGATCCAGTGCGTTGCTGGAACGCCTGTACAGTGCCCACGGCTTGCTATAAGACCCGTTTTGATACGCATCAACGCACACCTTCACTGCCCATGTTCCCATTCCGACCTAACCATATTTAATATGATCCTACCAATGCTGCTTTGAATCTAATTCCTTTATGGTTCTTCTTGGCTAGTCGAGGATTTTAAAAGAAAGAAGGAAAACATTGATCTTTTAAAATGTTCTAGATATGTGCTACAACAAATTAAACTACAAACATCACACACAAGTAAAAAGATTAAAGGTTTTTTTTATATTGATTATAATGAGATATTGCTAGATATCTAGTTCTACTGCATGTTAAAGTAATTACAAAACCGTTTATGGTCAATCCATTTATAAGATCATAATATCTGATAGTCCTGTTAGCTCATGTGTTAGTGTGCCCGCTTTATTCGGTGGGTTTGATTCTCACTCAGACATTTATGTGAAGATGTTTGTTCTGTGTCTGAGGATGTACGTATTATAAGTATGTATTTACAAAAAAAGTACAAATATTCTATCGTTTATCTGGTTTCCATAGTACAAGCTTTACTTAGTTCGGGGCTAGATGACGCTATGTGAAATGTCCTAAGATGTTTACTATTTATTTTTTCTATCACGTGGTATTTATGGATATTGACTGCCCTGTTAGCTCCTTTGGTAAAGTTCTTCGAGAGCTGTAAGGCGTGGGTTCGATTTCCACTTTGGACTAATATTTATAACATAGATGTTTGTTCTATGCCTGGGTGTTCTGTATAGTATTTAACTATTCTGTCAGCTGTCTGGTTCCCATAGTACAAGTTTTGTTTAGTTTGGTGTTAGATGGTGTTGTGTGAAAATGTCCTCCAAAATTTGTTTATTTCCTTGAGTTTTACAAGTCCAACACGTTTGAGTTTTTGAGATAAATCAATAATATGTCTATCCTGGAAAAACCAAGTTTGACAATGTATCTATCTAATCTATCTATCTAATACCTTTAAACGAGCAATTCTTGTATATAGATATCTATCTATCTATCTAATACCTTTAAACGAGCAATTCGGTATCTAAAGTTTTTTTTTGGTATTTAATACTTACTTAAATCTTAGTACTTACTTACTAATTGATTATATAAATATATCTGAACAAAACGGTGTATTTTGTAGTAGAAAATAGGTCAAAGTTCAGAAACACTTGAAGTTTGTAACCCAATCTTAAAAGAAGCTGCAGTCTAATGCATTTAGTCTTGAACCTTCAAGCGACCTACATCACTGTTTACCGATGGATTATCTAACACCGATGGCCCGTAACGAGCTTTTGTACCTGCCAATATTCACTTCAACCGCTTCAATTGCTGAAGATAAACATTGGCATACAATAGGGCAGGTCTAACACCCAATCGAATTGATTGAATCATTGTTATCGCGAATCGCAGGCCATTAAAAAGACAATGAAGTTTCCTTGATCGCTTCTGACACCTACTGCATGCGAAATTAACCGATGCCATGCAATACCATAAAATTGTGATGCTTCGGTAGCCGTAAAGATGGATCAAGTTTATTGGAGTTCAAGTTTAACACGTGGCGGTAAAAGCTGAAACAATCGTATTGGTCTCAGGGGGTTCACGCACAAAATACAACGAATTTGTTCTATTTATTTAATTTGAGATTACAGGCATGTGTCAATAGCCGTGATCACGAGCTACTGGAGCATTGGGTGCTCTCAGTGAAAATTGAGGGTGTTGTGATTTCCTATCCTCATTTTAGCTTTATAACCTATATATTCTTAAAAGCTTGAGCCACAGAGGTATAGTAATTACCTAGCCTGTAACCTGTAACGGGTAATTTCAAGCCACAGGTAACCTACACGCCAAATACTTACTAGAATTTGTTTTTGAATTTTTAGTTTCTTGTCCCAGATAAAAACTTGTTTTTAAAAATATTTTTCAGGGCGAGTGAAGCGAGCCCTAACACTATCCCACAACCTGAGCATTTTGTAAAGTGTATTACACTTTACTGAAAAACTATCACGCCTATAGATTTGTGCTTTAACATAGTAATTTAACTTCATATCTTCTTTGTGTTATCTGTCAAAGAAAATATAATTTAATAACCATTAAAAAAAAACATTGGATATAATGTTATTGTACTACTATCGCCATCTGTTAGAAAACCAAAGAGTTAACATCGTTGCAACAGAACTAAACTCAATACTCCAATACATCGTAGTTAATCTACTTAATATAGATGACACCACTAGAATCAGGTTGTAAAATAACAACATAATTTTTAAGATTATTACCTACGCGTACTACGTAAACTACGCGAGCCCTCACAATACTCACTTTTTAGTAGATAAGTTTTTTTTTATCGCTGACAGGCTGGGTGTTTGACCACAACTCACCTGATGTTAAGTGTTAGATATTGCTCGTCAAGACGAATCAATCGAGCCCAAACTCTGTGCGGTTATGTGCCGTGGCAACCTTCTAGCTTCATCATCAGACCAGCTCCATGGTACCGTATAATTGTATTGTCACCGAAGATAGATAAGTGCACTAAATTTGAGTGAAATCTGACATGGGTCAAATTCAACTTGCAAGATTTCACCCGAACAAACATACATTGCAAAGCTTGTAAAAAAAAGCGTAGATCCGGGACTCTGACTAATTCACCATTTGACTGACATAATTATCATTGATTATAAAGTAGTAAGTACATAACACAAACACATACAAAGTGTTTTAGTCAAGTCTTTATTGTTTTCCTAACGCATTTTAAAGGCGGATATTATTACCGATCGATACGTAATGGTCCAATATAAATTGCTGATGATGCCGATGTTAAGCTTCTTGCTTCAATGAGTACTCCACTTGAATACTGATGATTGATATTGTTTTGGATTTGACTTGTTTTGGTACTTGTCCAAGTTCATACCTAGGTACTCACATATTTCGCGAAATCGCAATTTTCCTGTTAGGAAATATATTAGATAATTAGATTCCTATCATATTACCTACTCGTGTATACTCGTGTGTTCTAGCCAAGCTACAATGACCGACGCGTGCTTCTCCGACGCGTGCTTCTTAACTAAGTACCTAAGTATATCTAGATACGTTGATGCAGCGCTGCAATATCGAATCTTATGTCTAGGTTCTCTGATATTATATAATATTTTCAAATACACTATTGTTTAAAATTAACGTTGAGCATTGCCGCTGTACTTTAATAGATTTTTTTATATTCTATGAGATTATTTTTGCCAAACATAGGTATAGATTTCACGTTGGTTCGTTATTTCATAAACCATGTCTGACCATCAAGGAAGCATAGAAGATACTTTTTATAGTTGACAGGCTAAGTGTTTGACCACAGCTTATCTAATGTCAAGTGGCGCTGTGGTCGAAGCTGGTAACAAAACGAAACAACACACCGAAAATACCTATATTGTGAGTGTGCTTCAGATCTACACAACCCCAAATTTAATCGAAAAATAAAGTTTGAAATAACGACATTGTTGCATGGTTGAAGCTCTAAGAACTTTTACGAAACGACTTGACTCCACTTTTTTCATTGTGCGAACTGCTAAACAGTGGAAAGTCATAAAACGCACCTTGAAATAATAATAATTAACATCATGAGAGAAAGCGGTCAAACGCAAGCATAAAACAAATACACTTTCCGCGTTAGTGTTTCTCCGCTTACTTCTTCCTTTTATTTTATAGTACCTACCTATAGTATATTTTAAATAATATTTTATATAAATATAGAAATTCATTGTATAACAAATTGCACCCTTGCGAAGCCGAGTTGCGTTGCTAGTTGAATATAAATAAAAAACAAATAGGTACTTCTTGGTCTAAAAGTAGTCGACCTGATTCATGACCAAGCCATCCAGCTGAAGGTACGTCAAGGACGTAAAGTTTGAGGACTGTGCATTTGTCACTCGAGTAGTATTGTTGAATAGCTAATAGGAAACACACTGCCGACAACACGATTAATCGAGCACGTGATAAGAATACCAACACCTTTCGGCGTTTACATTATCACCTACCATTGAGATAAGGAAATATGGTATATTTACTACATAATATTGTGGTGTATGAACACCAAAGAGTTTTAATACTTTTTATAGGTGGCCTGTGATGTGCTGTAAAGCGTGGCCGTCTAGAGTTTGTCTAGAAAATGTCGGAAATAAAAATTGATTTCTTTATGTGATTTTTAATTAAAATACACAATAATTGGCGACGAGGAACTGTAATCTACGCGTGAAATAGTGTTGTTGTGAAATATGGCTAATTCGGCAATGTTCGGGGGCAATCTCACGTTCGATCACAAAGTTCAAGACTGGATATTTTTCAGCAGATTTGTGCAATTTTGTACTGCTAACGACGTTAACAATGAAAGTGATAAAAATTTCTCAAAACGGCGTGCCCTTCTTCTAACTACTTTTGTAGAGGAGACATATCGCGTTGTAAGAGATTTGGTTTTTCCTAAAGACATAGATGACGTTGAATTTTTATTTTTAATTGAAAAATTGTATGAACATTTTTTATCAAAGAAAAGTACGTTTGCTGAAAGGTTCAAATTTTATAAGGCAGAACAGCGAACAGGTGAAGATTTAGCAGAGTGGGCAGCGCGAGTTCGCAATTTGGCTCAATTTTGTGGATTCAAATCTGAATTACAAACGGCTATGAGAGATCGCTTTGTATTGGGACTCGAAAACACCAAAGAAAAAGAAAAATTGTTTGCGGAGAACATAGAAACCCTTACATTTGGAAGAGCATTAGAATTGGCACAAAGTGTATGTTGTGCGCGGGTGGCATTACATACAGCTCGAGTTGAAGGAGGTACCGTTATCGCGCAGGCGGCAGAGATATCGGCACCGCCAGCGTTCCACATACGACCACAAGCTACGTACGGGGGCAATACTGCTACTATTCCAGCGCAAGGGCTTATTAAATGTGAAATATGCGGCTACAAAAATCATAGCAAAGCCACTTGCCGGTTTGCTAACTATTCGTGTCAAAAATGTAAGGAAAAGGGTCATTTAAAAAAAAATGTGTAAGGCTAAAGTCCAATATAGCCATTTTGTTGGTGTGGATGATAGTAAAGTGGAAGGTTTGTATACGTTGTTCAATATTGAAGACTCCAATAAAGACGGGCCGATATTGCAAGTATTGCGTTAGATGGTAAGGTAATTTTATGTGAAATTGATTGTGGTAGTGCTGTCTCCATTTTGCCTACAGCTGTTTATCAACAATTATTCAAAGATAATCAGCACCGTTTGCAAACGTGCACGGAAGTATCTAACTCTTATACGGGAATTAAGATCACACCTGAAGGTTATTTGTTTTTACCAATAACTTACAAGGGACGCACTAGGCCGTTAAAATTTTTCGTTATATCAACGAGTGTCAAACGATCGCCTCTGCTAGAGCGTGTTTTTATGAAATTATTTAACTTATTTATAGGGACCAGTAGTGTAGATTGTAATTCATTGAATGTGCAGGAAAACGAATGTGAAAATTTACTAAAGAAATATTCAAACTTATTCAATGATGATTTGGGCAAATTCAATAAATATAAAGTGAAATTCTTTAAGCCGCGCCCAGTCGCTTTGGAAGTTAAGCCTTTAGTTGAGAAGGAGATAGACACAATGGTTAAGTTGGGAATTTTGGAAAAAGTTGATCATTCTGATGTTGCCACGCCAATCGTGCCCGTACTTAAACCCGATGGGAATGTTCGGATATGCGGGGATTTTTCAGCAACTTTAAATAAAGGATTATATATAGACAATTACACACTTCCGCGGATAGAAGACTTATTCGCTAAACTTCATGGAGGCGTGTCGTTTTCAAAGCTTGATTTATCTAGAGCCTATAATCAACTTGAACTAGATGAATCAAGGGAATTAACATGCATTAATACGCATAAAGGACTTTACCGTTACACCAGACTTGTCTTTGGATTGTCAAATGCACCTTTTATTTTTCAACGGACTATGGAACAGTTACTTGGGGATATAGATGGCGTGTGTATCTTCTTAGATGATATTTTAATAACAGCTCCTGACAAGGCTACACATTTACAGCGGTTAGAGCTTGTTTTAAACAGATTGCAGGAAGCTGGTATGCGACTCAAGCGGGAAAAATGTGAACTATTCCAGAGTTCAATAGAATACCTGGGATTTGTTATAGACAAAAATGGACTTCATAAATCGAAGCAAAAAGTAGAAGCAATTTTAAAATGTAATCCGCCAAAAAACCCTACTGAGCTGAAGTCATTTTTAGGGATGGTAAACTATTATAGATGTTTTGTACCTCAAACTTCATCGCTTTTGAACCCATTGTTTAATTTGTTGAAGAAAGGTGTGAAATGGTAGTGGAATAAAGAGCAACATGAAGCTTTTCAGAGAATTAAACAAGAGCTGGCATCGGAGCGCGTTTTAGTGCATTATAACCGAGCAAATTCCACCATTGTGACATGTGACGCGGGTCCAAATGGTTTGGGCGCTGTATTGGCACAACGACAATCAGATGGCAGTGAACGTGTCGTTGCATATGCGTCTCGTTCTCTTTCTAAAGCTGAGATTAATTACTCACAGATACAGAAGGAGGCAACATCTATTGTGTTTGCCGTTAAAAAGTTTCATCACTATCTTTATGGTAGATCGACACCGTTTATTTTGCGCACTGATCATAAGCCTTTGTTGGCTATTTTTGGCGGTAAAAAAGGTGTACCTGTTTTGGCAGCAAATAGACTGCAGCGGTACGCTTTGTTTTTATCGGCATATAATTTTGAAATTCAATACGTTAAAAGCGAAGATAACGTAGCAGATTTTCTTTCACGGTCAACTGATTCTCACTACTCAATGTATGACTCGTCGGAGTGCACGGATAAAGCCTCTTATATCAATTTTATAAGTGATACTGTTTTACTGCCGATTACGTTAGATGATGTTAGAAAGGAGGCACAGCGCGATGAAAATTTGAAACAGTTGTATAAATTTATCACAGAAGGCTGGCCTTCGAAAATTACCGATCCGGTGTTGAAACCATTTTTCCTGTGTCGTCATGAGTTGTCTGTAGAAAACGGTTGTATTTTGCGGGGCCATAGAGTTTTGATTCCTTTACAGTATAGGGAAAGACTTTTAGACGAACTGCACCGTTCCCATTTTGGAATAGTTAAAACAAAGTCTGAAGCAAGATCTCGCATGTGGTGGCCAAACATCGACAAAGACATAGAAGGTAAAATAGGTTCCTGTAACATTTGCAACACATTGCGAAGCAATCCTCCGCATACAGCTTTTGCACCATGGCCGTATCCAAAAAACCCATGGGAGCGATGTAGACCAGTTACTCGCGTACAAGGAAAATTTGCCTGCAGATAATGATGATCAAGATGATGTCAGTTGTATTGGAGACTATTCTAATTCGGTGTTCACTCCAGAATCTAGGGTATCAACATCTTTCGCGAGTCCAACAACAACCCCGAATATTTGTAGTGCACCGGTTGGATCCGAACTTAGTGCGGTTGTAGTGGGGGAGGAAAGAGATACTAATTCTGGAGACGAATATTTGGATGCATTTTCTTCCGGAACTGGTTCTGATACGGATCAAGGGTCTCCAGGACGGCTACTTGAACGCCGGTATCCGGTTCGAACAACTAGGAATTTAAACGCAAAATATACATAGATGTTAGTTTAAAATTAGTTGGGAGGAATGTGGTGTATGAACACCAAAGAGTTTTAATACTTTTTATAGGTGGCCTGTGATGTGCTGTAGAGCGTGGCCGTCTAGAGTTTGTCTAGAAAATGTCGGAAATAAAAATGGATTTCTTTATGTGATTTTTAATTAAAATACACAATAAATATACTGATTTGTAGTATGAAATCATAACTATTGTTTACTAGACGTAGGTATTTACAACGAGTGTAAATTTTAATAACATTAGGTACGTTTTGCTACTTCTAAATCGCTGAATATTTTTGTTGCTATAATAGATAAATTATTATAGCGTTCTGCTGTTGTACTGCTATACTGTTATTTCTTCAATCTGCTACTTTTAGTTTTGTTAATTCTGTTGGAAACATTATAAGATATGTAAACACACATTCTATTTCCAGTGTTATTACAACATTCTAAAGGTTTGTTTTGATGGCATTATTTGCTGCGCTAATCACAGATATTATGTCCTGTGACATAATAGCAGAAAGAACTGTTGTAAAATAAAATATTAGGTTATACTTATGGTGTTTTTATAGTTTAGTTTGTTAAAGATGTTTTTAATTGCCTGAAAACGTGGATAAAACGATGTTTTCTAAAAATGAAACCTAAAACCTCCTGCATACTAAATTTCATCAAAATCGCTGGAGCCGTTTCCGAGATTTAGGATATATATATATATATATATTGATACAAGTTACTAATTTTTACTCAAGTGGTTCAATAAAACCAGGTGATACAAATTACTAATTTTTATTCAAGTGGTTCAATAAGGCCTGGTCCATGTGATTCACATTCCACTTGAGTAGCCGGCCCAAGTACCTCCCTGCAATTGCCTCAGCACCACGGAGAGGAGCCGGAAACCGTAGCGTGATGTGGCGGAAGCGGAACGAGTCGAAAGTGTCGTCCCGGTATTTTGGACCCTGGAATTGACCGTCCGGTCCATTAAAATAAGGCCTTCCAGCGACTCCTCTGATTGTATCTTTTGCCGGAAAAAGGTAACAAGTACTTAGGCAATTTCAAGCAGTGTGTATGAAAGCAATCAGACGGAGTTTATTAAAAGAATGGCAAATGTAGTGAAATCAGCTAATAATAACATGGGCGACAGCAATGCAGTTAAAATGCACATAACAAGAAAATAGTATTTTTACTAACAAAATGATCACATCCAACGGTTTACCTATTGTTTTGCGTGGCAAGAATAAATAATATATTGTTCAACACTTACCCAATACGGGGTTCACCGATTCTAGTGATTTTTTTAAAATATTTAATTAGCTTCACGTATATAAGATGGCGACGCCACGCGTGAATAAAATCCGATAAAACAATCGTAGCGACGAGCGTGCGTCTGCCTTGAGAACAAAAAGTGTCTGACGGCTGGAGAATCGGGCGGTTGACTCGCTCGTTCGGCGCGACGGCAGCGCTTGCAAAACGCTCAGGGCCGTCCGCAGAACTTGTGGAATAAGGTGGAAGGACTAGGAGGGACTATAGTTGTTAGTTTAAATTGGTATTCATTTATGTTGATTATTTTTAATTTGTATTTTAATATGATATTACGGTTAGTAAGATTTAAGTATTTATTATTTTGTAAGTAACGTTTACATCGTTACAATACTCCCTCGCGTAGTGAAGGATTTTATTACTTTAATTACTACTGAAATAAAATCCGTATTTGATAAGCAGAGTAATTATTTTAAGTACTTTACTAAAATATACATAATAGGAGACTAGTAACATTAACATAAACTCTAAAATTACTTTTAGTAACGAAATAGAAGATTGTTTGCTATTAACCGATAAGTAGTGGTAAAATCTATGTATATTTATTAATGTCAACTAGTTTTATATCTTTTATGTGCCAGGAGCCTAAGTTCTTTCCACACATATCCTGAAGCACATACACAAGCGGAGACTTCTTAGTAATAATTTTAGCCTTTATAAATTTAGGAGCTAACTTCTTTGAAAACTGTTTACCCTTGTCGCTTAAGAAGTAAGCGCGTTTCATAACCACGTCTCCAACGTTAAACTCAGCAAACTTTCGTCGCAAATTATAGTGTGACGTATTTTTAACATGTGCTTGCCAAAGTCTAGACTGTACTGTGTCAAAAATGTGTGACAGACAACCTAAGTTTTCGGCATAAATTTCACGGGGTAAGAACAAAACTTCTTCACCGAGATCGTTATTGACGTAATGAGTACCGCAAGTAACTAGTTCTCTGCCAAAGACCAAAAACGCAGGAGTGAAACCTGTGGCCTCATTGACAGAACTGTTGATAGCAAATTGCACTTTAGGGATATACACATCCCATGACCGGTGATCATCATTAACGTACGTAGAAATACAAGTTATGATAGTCCTATTATATCGTTCAACTAAATTGACTTGAGGAGTGTATTTTGGGGTATAATAGACGTTAGGTATGTTGTATTTCTTGAACAGTG
Source organism: Biston stratarius (assembly GCA_950106695.1). NCBI lineage: Eukaryota > Metazoa > Arthropoda > Insecta > Lepidoptera > Geometridae > Biston > Biston stratarius. The sequence continues at coordinate 9,431,323 of OX467112.1, forward strand.
CTTCGGAAACCTTTCCTGTAAATTGGGTCCCATTATCCATTAGTACAGTTTGAGGAATCCCATGTACAAGAAATACTGATTCTTCTAGAATTTTTGTTATGATACCAGATGTCGCTTTCCTGATGGGAAATATCAAGCAAAATTTGGAAAAACAACACGTAATGACTAATATGTAGTTATTTTGTTTCTTAGAAGTAGGAAGAGGACCCATCAGATCTATAGACAGCATCTGGAATGGACGAGAGCAATTTTTAGGACGTCCCATTTCTCCTAGCACTTGATGGTTTTGTGATTTGTAGGAAAGACACTTATCACAACTACTAATAAACTTGACAACGTCCTGGTACATGTTCGGCCAATAATACCGCAAAGCAAGGCGACGGTAGGTCTTGAAGATGCCCATATGACCAGCCGTAGGCTCAGCATGGTTTTCAAGTATGGCTTTCTCGCGGAACTCAGCAGGCAAGACCTCTTTCCATGAAAACTCGGCAGTGAGGTCATGTTTGTTTTTGGATAATCTGTATAAGGTGTTAGTATTCTGTATCATAAAGTTTGGGAACTTTGTCTGATTCTGCCGATAACCATTGTACATTTTTAGGTACCATGGATCCCTAGTGTCCAAAAAAGAGTTTGAAGAACTAATGGCACTTACTAATACGCTTCTGGAGAGTGAGTCTGGGATAACATTGTCAACGCCTCGTCGATGTTTCAGAACAAAGTTGAATGCTGACAAACGGACTCCCCAGCGAGCTAATCGTCCAGTAGGATTAGTTATAGACAGGAACCATTTTAATGCACTATGGTCTGTATAAACGGTGAATGGCTGACCGTTTTCAACGTAACATCGCCAGTGTTCGAGTGCAGTAACGACCGCTAAAGTCTCACGTTCAGTGATACTATAGTTTCTTTCGGCAGCAGTCAAAGACTTACTCATATAAGCAATCGGGTGTTCCTTCCCATCGATCGATTGGGTAAGCATTGCACCGATTCCGAAATTACTAGCGTCTGTATGCACTTCAAAAGGTTTGCTATAATCCGGGCAAGCCAAAACCGGAGCAGAGATCAAACATTCCTTCAAATTCTGGAACGCGGAATCAGTCTCAGGCGTCCACTTAAAAGAAGGGGTGCCTTTTTTTGTTGAAGTCAAGGAGTTCAAAGGCCCAGCTATGGTGCTGAAGTTTGGAACAAAACGTCTGTACCAAGTCGCTGTTCCCAGGAAACGTTTAAGGTCCTTACGACATTTAGGTGTTGGGTAATTGAGGATTGCCTCAATTTTAGAAGGATCGGTGCGTAAGCCAGAGCTATCGACGACATAGCCTAGATATTTTAGCTGAGAACTAAAAAATCTACATTTCTCAAGGTTTATAGTGAGATTTGCCTGTTTTAACTTTTCGAGTACACGTAAAAGTAGTGTCACGTGACTATTGTAGTCCTGTGATATAGCTATGACGTCATCTAAATAGGCAAACACCTGGAGATCAAATTCAGCAAACAAGAAATCCACAAGTCGCTGTTGAGTAGCTGGGGCGTTAGTGAGTCCAAAAGCGGTTCTTTTAAAGCGAAAAGTTCCTCTTCCAGGAATGTAAAATGCCGTCTTATCACGATCCTGCTCACTAATTGGCACTTGCCAAAATGCTTTGGATAAGTCGATAACTGACAGGTAACGAGCATCCCTAAGATTATCAAGAATCTCCGAAATGTATGGAAGGTTATAGGCGTCGCGCTTGGTAACAGAATTCAATTTGCGGCTATCCAGGCAAAAACGAGGTTGACCGTTTTTTTTATTGACGATCAGAACAGGTGATGACCATGCGCTCTCACAGGGCTCTATTACGTCGAGTGAAAGCATCTCATCTACCTGCTCCACCAAAATACGTTGCTTCTCCGGTGACAACCGATAGTAACGCTGCCGAATTGGTTTCGAATCTCCCGTATCGATATGATGTGTTATCATTTTTGTGATACCGAGGCCTTTACGTTCAAACGAAATTTCATCAAATTTTTTGATAACGTCATCGGCGAGTCGCTTCTGCATATGGTCCAAATTCGTATAACTTTGTATGAAGCTTTGGAACGGAGGAGCACCTAACTTACCATTGTTGATATTCTTATGGCTGTTATCAACGACAATACTGCTAACATATTTCGGGCAAAGTTGAAATTTGCGCCAGAAATCAATTCCAAAAATGAAGTTTGATTTGATGCCTGGTATAACGAAAGCTTTAAGAATGTGCAGTTGGTTTTCAAAGGTAACAGTGATATTCATATAACCTATACTTTTCAAAATCTGACCTCCTGCCGCAGTGACTGTGATGAGCTCATCTGCGATCAGAGGATATCCATGGTTCTCGAATGTTGTATGAACGCCGTTTCCCAAAATAGTGATAGCAGATCCAGAATCCAAGAGGCCAGAAACGTTTAAGCCATTAATGTCGACTGATACATAAGGCCTACTTAGGCCAGGTTCAAGGTTTTTATCGAGAATTGTGTGAACTTTGTAGGATTTAAAAAATAATGTTATTGTGCGAAGCCAATTCTGCCAATCTTCATTATCAAATCTGTTGTTTACACAATTCTCTGACACTAGTTTTTTGATTCTGATTCCTTGTTTTTAATACAGTCAGGGCAGTCTGGGGTTTTAAAACCTTTGCGGCCACAAACAAAGCATACCACCTCATCTTTGTTTGCGTTGCACTGCCTAAGATTATGTGTGTCGATACGACAACGGACACAAAAACGGGGCCTTTGATTAGAAGAATCAATAGCGTGTACGTAGTTAGGGGTACCTTTATTCGTGTTGTCGATTTGTTGATAAGTATTTGTTTTATTATTTGTATTATAGTTATAAGAACTATATTTGTTACTATTGTTGTGGACTTTATCATAATTTGAGTTCTGTTTATTGCTTGAAGTACCAGCGTAAGCTAGCTCGGGTGCGAGTGTAATGGCAGTCGGTCGTGGAGGTTCTTTAAATTGAGAAAGACGCGACTGAATACTCTCATAATTACGACATAGTGTTTTTAGTTCATCGATGGTTTTGGTTTCGGAAACAGAAGACAGAGTATTGGCATAGCATGGCCGAATATTATGCAAGATAATTTCTAATTTATCATTTTCTGATATCTTCTTTGAAAGTTTTGAAAAATATTCTGACATAATTGAGAGATAAATAATTATGTTTTCTGTTTCTCCTTGTGTGCGAGACCTAATCTCCGATAGTAGTCTGTAATCATAGTCAGCTGGACTGAAATCACGTTTCAGAGACACTACCAGGTCATCCCAATTGGTTATAGATTCCCGTATGCCGCGGTACCAATGAATTGCATCGCCGGTGAAAATTTCGGTGGCATTGGCAAGAATTTTGGCACTTGATATATTCTTTGCCTGACAAAATTCTTCGACACGTTGGATAAATGCCCGTACGCACGTTTTGCCATCAAATTTTAACTTTGTAAACTGGTTAGAGTTGCCTTCACATGAGACAGTGATGTTAATTGGTTGAGTAGGGTTAGAGGCAGGAAAAGGAGTATCCAGTGAGCCAGCCAGCGGATCACAAGCTGCATCCGTAAATGTGTTAAGCTTGGTTATGGCTTTCTTGTAGAGTAAAACACAGGCATCATAATTTTCTTTAATTGTGTCATCTACAGTAATGCGATTTAGTCGGTGATATATATGATTTGCCATATTTTGGGTACGAAGGTATGTGCTCTTATCCATTGTTATAGATTCCAGGGTTTGATGAACCTTCTGGAGGGCTTCTACAATACCATTTAAATCTACGGTTGGTTCAAAAGGACTAATCAGGATTTCTTCTGACGGGAATAAGGGCCCGCACTTTGCAATCTGCTTACGGAGCTCTTGGACAGTCGAAGCTGGTGTCTCACCTCTAATCGCGACCTCATACTCGAGTTCTGACTTTTGTAGTGACATAAATTTAACGGGATAAGGCATGTTGTGATTTATTTATAATATGTATATAAATATTATGCCGTAATTGGTAAACGTTGAACAACCTTATTTTATTCTGTTGACAGATATGGCAACACAATAGTTTTCTGTATGAGTAGGTATAATGTTTATTAAAAAAAAACAACGAAGGTACTCCGTCTGTTACAAAATATTTTAACTCGAGTAACGTTTGATTGTTATCTTTAAGATTGGTGATTAAAAGCGTAAAAAAAACAATATAATGAAACAATGAGTAAAATGATATGAAAAAAAAAAATTGCAACCAAAAATTAACGGAAAAAAATTAAGCTGTAAAAATGATTGCAACTATTGTGTACGTACACTATTTTTATAAATTTTATTTTTACATTATGTACTTAACGTATAAAGATAAATGGATAGGTACCTACACCTTAGTTGCTGGCAACAAAACGTTTTACATGTAAATAATAAAAGTCCACACAACACCAAGAAAAAAAAATCGACTACCCAATGGAAGCATAGAATGATAACCTTAAAAACCACGTTAGGCGCCAATGATACAAGTTACTAATTTTTACTCAAGTGGTTCAATAAAACCAGGTGATACAAATTACTAATTTTTATTCAAGTGGTTCAATAAGGCCTGGTCCATGTGATTCACATTCCACTTGAGTAGCCGGCCCAAGTACCTCCCTGCAATTGCCTCAGCACCACGGAGAGGAGCCGGAAACCGTAGCGTGATGTGGCGGAAGCGGAACGAGTCGAAAGTGTCGTCCCGGTATTTTGGACCCTGGAATTGACCGTCCGGTCCATTAAAATAAGGCCTTCCAGCGACTCCTCTGATTGTATCTTTTGCCGGAAAAAGGTAACAAGTACTTAGGCAATTTCAAGCAGTGTGTATGAAAGCAATCAGACGGAGTTTATTAAAAGAATGGCAAATGTAGTGAAATCAGCTAATAATAACATGGGCGACAGCAATGCAGTTAAAATGCACATAACAAGAAAATAGTATTTTTACTAACAAAATGATCACATCCAACGGTTTACCTATTGTTTTGCGTGGCAAGAATAAATAATATATTGTTCAACACTTACCCAATACGGGGTTCACCGATTCTAGTGATTTTTTTAAAATATTTAATTAGCTTCACGTATATAAGATGGCGACGCCACGCGTGAATAAAATCCGATAAAACAATCGTAGCGACGAGCGTGCGTCTGCCTTGAGAACAAAAAGTGTCTGACGGCTGGAGAATCGGGCGGTTGACTCGCTCGTTCGGCGCGACGGCAGCGCTTGCAAAACGCTCAGGGCCGTCCGCAGAACTTGTGGAATAAGGTGGAAGGACTAGGAGGGACTATAGTTGTTAGTTTAAATTGGTATTCATTTATGTTGATTATTTTTAATTTGTATTTTAATATGATATTACGGTTAGTAAGATTTAAGTATTTATTATTTTGTAAGTAACGTTTACATCGTTACAATATATTTATATACAAGAATTACTCGTTTAAGATAAGATAATAATAAAGTACCTGGATGACCGACCTTTGCTCGGTTTTTTTTTAGGTAAATCGTGTTTTTTGGAAATTATATTTAGAACTACCGGTGAAACTCAAAACTCAAAAAAAAAAACTCAAGACTCACCTAAAATTGATTTGAAAGTTAAGAAAAAAAAATTAAAGCCATCTGTTACCAGCTACTTCCTTCGCGTTAAATTTAGCACAATAATTTTGTAAACTAAACTTTACCTCATTCTTCTTCCTTTCATATCTTTTTTTCTCAACTTTCTCAAATTGTCCCACTGCTGAGTAAAGGACTCCAGACTGCCCGGTCTTCGGCTTTGGTGGTCCAGTGACTGTCGTCACAATTTAAGTCGGCACACCACTTTGGCCTTGATTGACTCTGAGGTTGCTTAAAATTTGGGTTCCAAACTGTGGTGACCTTTACTTAGCGATCGTTCAGCATGCGACAAACGTGGCCCGCCCAATCCCACTTTAGTCGTTCGGCTTTGCGGCTGACATCAGCGATTTTGGTTTTAGAGCGTAGTGATGTGTTTCTTATATGGCCTGTTAATTTGACTCCCAAGACACTACGTTCCAGTTCCTACGCTTGCTGGTAAACCCCGAGTGCGGCCTTCTGAGCTTTTGTTAAAGATCAAGTCTATACACCGTACGTGAGGATGGGAAGAATGCGTACGTCCATAAGCTTACGTTTTAGGCATAGCGGGAGTTCGCCTATCATGAAGTTTTTTATGGCCCAATAAGTCATCCAGGTGTTATCGGTACGCCTGGTAATCTCTTTATCTTGTCTTTTGGAAGGAGAATATTTCAAATGAATGAAAAATTGATTCAAATTAATCTTTATTTAATTTGATTATTTAATTCAAATGAAAATTTGACGGCATTGTAGAAATTCGTGGTATAAATACATTTTCACCTTTTGCGCATCCAGATAATACTACCATTTACAACTTTTTTTTTATAATGACTCGCAACCTGGTGCCATTACAGAGTTTTGGTAGGTTTAAATTACTAAGTATAATGATCATAAGTAACCACACTAAAACACACAAGGCACACCAATCTCATATTTTAGTTTTTTAATTAAATTCTTCATTCGAATTACAAACTGTATTATGCTGGAATTGTATGTTTGTGCTTCACCAGCTTATCTAAGCTGCGCTGTCACAGCTTATCTAAAATGAACTGACAAAGCGCAGTAACCTTGTTTAATATTGATAAAATCGATCTTCCACACATCCATGAATCTTCTTTTATATTGAGATTGTGATCATCATCATAACTACTATATAATAACGTTGGAGTATACACCACAGTCTAACAAAGATCGATAAGTGGTTCTATATCATTTGTTTTTTTTTGAATTATCGCCTGTTAGGTACTTCTTAGGTCTTGCCTTGATCTAATAGTGCATAGTGTAATGCATCCGTCCCACACTACAAATACACGATCTAGTTTGGTTTAATGACTATTTTTCGATGTACTCCAGACAGGATTTTTCATATGCGCTCCTCTTCTAATTGGTAATTTAAACATGAAATGTGCTGTTTTCCTCTAAGACGGAAAATTTCTGCTGTTTCTGAAGGAGCAACTACTATACTTAGTATTTTTTTATTATAAATGTATTTTGGCCAGTAAACTATTTATTAAAAATATCTTGACATACCACCCGGAGCGTCTAAAGAATATACACCACCAGAGTTAGCATTTACAATATCAATGAAAAGTTGGTAAACTTGATTTGGTTCGTTATTTAGTCTTGGTTTATTCTGATTTATCGTATGTTAAAGTTCGATTGGGTTAAAATTCAACTGGGTCAAAATTCGACTGTTCAATTTTTCAACAATCCCATTCGTGGCTTGTAAAGATAGAACCATAATGAGGAAGAGTATTGCCGCCTAAGAAAATAACAGAGCACTATAAAGTTTTCCAAATGAGCATGTATGTCTGCACCTGGGTATCGTCGTTTGATGTATCTTACATGGTGTTCCATGAAATTATCCTTAAACTAAACTTCTATACCTCTGAGGGATTAGCAATATTGCAAAATACAAATACAGTGGTGAATAATTCTAGCAATTCAAATGCAATGCTGCTTAAATCAAGTGCAAGGCATGCTGCTTGATATCATGACTTATAAAAAATCATTCACGTTTTTGAGACTTTCGAAAAAAGTTGGCCCCTTTTACATTTAATAACACCCTTAGATAATAATATTCTCGATTATCAGGATGAATTGTACAAATTCTATCAAAAGCATGCTCGTGGATATAGGTATACATACTGTTATATGTCGTCCCTAATTTTTTTTTTCTGGATTAATGTCCTTACTGGACATGAAAGTACCGTCAAAAACGGCCCAGCTATTTCGGAGATTAGCCGGAACAAACAAACAGAAACTTTAAAAGTTGGTGTTCTGATATATATATAATTCATATTATTATGCATTTAGTATAGAGGTGTTATTTTGTAATTTCTGTTTGTAATATAATTGTGTCACATTAATTTTATTTATTTAAATCTTCCATTTAACTCCAATTATTTGATATTTCGAAGTGAGTGGAATACAATAGCCAGCATTTCCTCGAACTAACGACGTTATTTACGAATGTTAAATCCTACTAACGCCATCTGTAAGCGGTTAGCGGGAATAGACAGAGATTACTGCGACTACATACCGCCAGATGTCGTCAAAATAAATAATAATTACCGTTTTATATTGTGACACTCGGCGATATCTTTCCCTATTATTTTTCCTTTTAAGCCTTCCCTGAACTAAAGCGAAGAAAACAAAAAATAATATATTCAAATCGGTCAAGCGGTTTTTGAGTTTTAGCGAGACTAACGCACGGCGATTGATTTTATATAAAAAAAAGAAGAAAGAAGATTGTTTTTCTTGGTCTAATTTCAAACCAAACATTCACTGACTTAGTGTTGCTTAACAACGCCATCTATTGTCAAGTAGCTTTAGTGTTGCTATTTCGGTAAAAAGGGTTTAGTTGTTGATTAAGCAGATGGCCCAAACTAAAAAAAAAATAGTGTTACTACTCGCCAATAGATGTCGGGTAGAGTCATATTTTTCAGTTTAAGTTGATTATTTATTAATTTGACTTTTATCTTTGTAAAATATTTGCAAATTTTGGTTTCTTTACTAATGTAATTACTACCGTATTCTTTTTTTTTAAAGGTCGTTCATGTAGAATGCGTTTATAAAGGGCTCCCAATAGTAGTAAAACTTGGAAAAAAAGAGACAAAAATAATCTCATCTGGATTCGAACCGGGTCATCTGGATTCGTGACTGCCCAATTTTCCACCTGAGCTATTATAACTTTGTAGAAGGTGGCGAAATTTACCTTCTTACTCTAATGAAATTGTAGCAGTTTTTCATTACTTAAAAACACGGATAAAACGACGTTTTCTAAAAATGAAACCTAGCTAGATCGATTTATCTCCCTCGAAACCCCCTGCATACAAAATTTCATGAAAATCGTTGGAGCCGTTTCCGAGATTCAGAATATATATATATATATATATATATATATATATATATATATATATACAAGAATTGCTCGTTTAAAGATATAGATTTCTCGATACGCCTTCATCATATTCTATAAAGAAATTTAGGATCGTGTTCAGTATGCAGTTAGTTGAGTTACTGAGTCTACCAAATATAATTACAGTTCTTATAAACAAATGGTTCGATTTAAAAGCCCCTGTCAGAACTAACCCATTCTCATGTCAATATTGCGAATTTTTCTTGTAGATAGACCACCAAAGGGGTTGTGCGTAGCGGAATGCTAAGTAGGTCTCTACCATACATGGCGTTCCCGTTCCAGCTATATTTTTGGCTGAATTTGTGACACTCGATTAACATTAAATTAAAATGTGCTCGTTTAAAACGTATTTATTACCTTGGCGAAGTTATAACTTCAAGTGTACGTGAATAAACTGAAATTTATAAGTTACTTAACTTTTGTTGTATAACTCCCATACTACATAAGTTGTTTGACTCCCAAATTACATAACTGGCCTCTTCTTTGTATCTTTCCAATACTAATTAAGAAATTACCATTTTATCGATTCACCGAGTACTTTTTCAGATATAGAGGTGCATTAATCAAAAAACTCACGAGTTTATGACCGGTGGGTAACTTATAGTGAACTTTTTATTCCTACATCAAGCAGAATAGTTGTGTGACACGGGCTACGCACATTCTGTGTTAATCCACAATTATGACCTTTTTTTCTTCTGGTGCGTCGTGTACCTTCAACGTTGCTCATTATTCCGGATCCGGATCAGTCCTGATTTTATAAAATCTCACTGCTGGGCGCGGGCACGTTTTTTTTGTAACAATAATGAGACGAACGAGACGCTTTGCTGTTGTTAAGAGATAACGCCTGTCCATGACCATTGCTGCGATACACAGAACTTTGGGTAGTGTAACAAAGGTAAGGGCATCGCTGCCTTGGCGCTCATTAATTTGAGACTAGACGATTAGTCTCTATAGCCCTGTAATTTCGTTAGCTGCAGTACCCTTCAAACCGGAACACAGTGATGTTTACACACTACTGCTTGGCGGCAGAATATCTCGTACTGCGGTGGAACCTGCCTAGACGACCTCCTGCTAAGGAAATCTACCACTAAGTAAACGTTGGTAGCGACAATGGAGATGGCAATGAAATACTACTTCAATAAATAACTAAATTCATTTACAAACTCCATATGGGCAATATACCTACTTTCCACTTGCGTAAATGCAACAGTCGTATCCATAATTTGTTTTGTGATTGTTATAAAGTCTCACCATTTGCGGCAGCCAGCAGAACATAAATAGCACGGAGAGTGTTGCCATTAATCGACTGAAGGCGACCTCTTCCGCCGTCGCAGCGTTATGATGCATCCCTGCCAGGTTTGCGCCGGAGTTGAGACTTCTCGCGCGTTGCCGACATGAGGACTTGGAGACCCTGCGTACCACGGGCGCCCCGCCTGCGCGAGGAGCGGTGATAGCGTACAGTGCACGGATTACTGCCAGATTGCAGTATACCAGCACTAAGCATAGCAGTGTACCTGGAACAGATGGATAATTGGCTTAAAACGGCATTCCTAAAAATTCCAGAACGTTATGGAACAGATCAATCCCATTGATCAGATACTTTGCTAGAAAGTTCAACTATTGAGAATTCCCCTCATAAGAGCATATCAGTATAAAAAATGCAGTATTTTGTTGTTCTATATTGAGTCAGGCTAAAAGCTACTTCGGGTCACGGCCAAAGGATTGAGTACCTATTTGTAAAACATTAAGAATATATGGATTAGGCTACGAGGTAGAATGATTGTAGTGACAGGACAATATGATTGAGATAGGGTTGAAAAGCTATATAGGGAGAAAAAAAAATATAGAGTACTTGTTAACTTATTTATTGTCATGTATGACGTAAAGTCTACGGGTGTTTGATCTGAGGTCTACGGGATAGCGTAGATGCGACCTTGCAAAATGGATTTCCCAATGCTTTAAGCTATATTTAATAAGTGCCTACTATAAGATTGGCTAGCAATACTTAAACGTTGTGCAAAATACAGGCCAGCGTTTAAGTCACGTTTGGCGTCGACCAGAAACGAGTACAGCTCCTTGAATATTTTTTTTAAATTCCCTGATCCAAAGTTTCAATCCCTAAAAGCTCATAATTATATGTTTATTTACTATACCTAAGTACTACGAGTATACTATACACTACGTGGCAATGGAGCCGATGTTTTAGGAACTATTCTCTTTGATAGCGACTATTTAGGTTATTTTAATTATCTTTAAATTGTATCGTATACCTACACATGTATTATAAGAAAGAAAATAACAGAAAATATTTCAGATTAAATTAGGTAGGTTCTATAGTCCTGCTAAAGTGACATTATTTCGACCTGTCATTGTTCTTGGATATTTGGCCGTAACAAACATATGCAAGAGTAATGAGACGAACGAGCTCTCTTGATGGTAACAGATAACGCCTACCCATAATCATTGCTGCGGTACTCAGAACTTTGAGTAACAGAACAAAGTCCCAGGATATCGCTGTTTTGGGACTTTAAGTTATTTTATTACAAAAAGGATTGTGTTAACCCCCAACTCGCTAAAGATGCGGTCTGCGGTGGCGCACGCTCGTCTATAAGAAACCGATTCACTCGTGACTTGAAGGCACTTAGATTGTACCCTTTCGGGTAACACATTCCATTGTTTACAATGAAGGTAGATTCGAGAGTTCGAGTTTTTGGAATATCGACCATGAAGCGGTGTTGCTTCTTAGAGCTCATGACTGTCCGTTAGTAGAATGAGCAGGGTGGAATTAGGTCATGTACCTAAATCTAAACCGCACTCCCCAAAGTGTATTCGATAGAAAACTACAAATCTAAGACGCTGCAGTACCCAATTAAAATGATTTCGCAAAATACTTTTATAGCAAAATGTAAATAAATTACAAGAAAAATAACAATTTTGTTTTTTTTGTTATATAAAAGTAATGATGGACGAGACGCTCTCCTAATGGTAAGAAATAACGCATGCCCATGACCATTGCAGGGGTACAAAGATTTTTGAGTAACAAAACAAAGACCAAGGCATCACTGCTTTTTGGTTATTATTACTTTAAGACATTAGATGCTTAGTCTCGCCAGCCCTGTAATTTCGCTAGCTGCTGTACCTTTCAAACCGGAACACAGTCATTTTGATAATATTTCTGGGAGAATCGTTATTTCGATAAATTTTCTCGATAGACTTTTTTTCTTCTTAAACTGGAGTAAAAGTCTATTCTAACCGCTATATAAAAGTTAATGTTTGTTTCCTTAAACTCTAATTGAGTAGTGATGGAATCATGGAACATAATCTTGTTCTACATAGTGTAGAACTAGGCAAAAGAACTGAATAAAAACCTGCATTGTGTCTCAAGCAGCATTTCAAAAGCTCGGATATTAATCACTGATTCAGTAAGTAGCTTTTAAACGTCAATTTATGTTCACTCAATAGACTTCAATATGTTTGTTATTCTTTAGATTGCCTTCAATTGATTAGCGTGGCGCCAAACGTGTCCAATGCAACATCGGTGACACCGCATCGCGGTTTTGATTGCAACTAGCTAAGGACTTCTACTAATAAATATATAGTGCGATTGATTTTTAAGTCGCAGTTTAAATTCTTCAATGTATAAGTGGAATTCCTTAACAAACGATAGGCACTACTTTATAAGTATTATTGATTTTCTCTTAGATAATAAGAAGTGAAAGGATGAAGGATCGTAATGGAATTATCGAAACACATTAGCTGTTATATTCGAAATGTTGGTTTGGAACAATGTTAGTTAAATCTAATCTAATGTTTATTCATGTTATGTCGCAGCAATCCTACCTAAACTTTTGATTTAGAATTTAAATTTGATTATGACGAAAATTTAAATGGTATGGTGTATCTTGAGAGCACACAGTATCTTGACAAGCCACTTTACGACGATGTCCAAGGCTTTGGAGCCTTTCATTCAGTTATTAGTTTTGTTAGCCCTATACTTTAGCTAGCTGCAGTACCTGTACCCTTTAGAAAGTACCCTGACAGGACATGAAATCTAAATGTAATGAAAACTACACTTCCAATAAAGATAATTATCTATTTCGCTTTAGTTAACACAGGAACCTTTTATCCTGCGTGAGTCCTAAATATGTTTGAGCCAATCCCACCGAGTACCATCCGAGCTATCTGGATAGTTAAGTACCTACTGCAATGTACGAAGGTCAATATACCTGTCTTGATTATGTCAGCATTGCACCGGTAGACCAATCTTCGCTAGAGCAACGACCGCTTCTAGGTACGCTGATCAACTAAAGTTATGTTAGGTTTATTATTTATATTAGTATAGCCTTTAGCCTTTACCCGTAGCTTCAGTTGCGTAGCTCATTTTGGAAAGAGCATTTTAGTAAAAGTCGTCTTGTTTTCTTTGTGCTCTGACTTTAGATACAGGTTTTCACTCTTCTTATCTAAGGAGCTTTAATAAATACTATACTTACACAAAGCATCATTATTTCATATTAATCAGGAATCTAAGCACCTAGGAGTATCTAATTGTTATTTCCGCGCGCGCGGTCCGGTCGTGTGCTATGTTATGTAGGTAGGTACCGACTACAGCGCGTTGTCACAGAATAACCTATAGGAAATAATCTTGTTCATCTAGCGGTAACAGCAACCGCCACGCATTTATCTACTAATATCTTTAAACGAACAATCCTTGTATATATATATATATATACTTTTATATAATCTTAATCTCGCAAACGGCTCCAACGATTTTCATGAAATTTAGTATGCAGGGGGTTTCGGGGGCGATAAATCGATCTAGCTAGGTTTCATTTTTAAAAAAGCTCATTTTATCCGTGTTGTCAGCCGAGCAAAGCTCGGTCATCCAGGTACTTAATATTATTTACTGAATTTCTTATCAGAATTTTCATGTACAGCTCGTTTTTAAGAAAATAGTATCTACTTGTCTATTTTCGCTCTCAAGATACACCATAGCATTAAAATTTTCGTCATAATCTAATTTAAATTCTAAATCAAAAGTTTAGGTAGGATTGCTGCGACATAACATGAATAAACATTAGATTAGATTTAACTAACATTGTTCTAAACCAACATTTCGAATATAACAGCTAATGTGTTTCGATAATTCCATTACGATCCTTCATCCTTTCACTTCTTATTATCTAAGAGAGAATCAATAATACTTATAAAGTAGTACCTATCGTTTGTTAAGGAATTCCACTTATACATTGAAGAATTTAAACTGCGACTTAAAAATCAATCGCACTATATATTTATTAGTAGAAGTCCTTAGCTAGTTGCAATCAAAACCGCGATGCGGTGTCACCGATGTTGCATTGGACATGTTTGGCGCCACGCCAATCAATTGAAGGCAATCTAAAGAATAACAAACATATTGGAGTCTATTGAGTGAACATAAATTGACGTTTAAAAGCTACTTACTGAATCAGTGATTAATATCCGAGCTATTGAAATGCTGCTTGAGACACAATGCAGGTTTTTATTCAGTTCTTTTGCCTAGTTCTACACTATGTAGAACAAGATTATGTTCCATGATTCCATCACTACTCAATTAGAGTTTAAGGAAACAAACATTAACTTTTATATAGCGGTTAGAATAGACTTTTACTCCAGTTTAAGAAGAAAAAAAGTCTATCGAGAAAATTTATCGAAATAACGATTCTCCCAGAAATATTATCAAAATGACTGTGTTCCGGTTTGAAAGGTACAGCAGCTAGCGAAATTACAGGGCTGGCGAGACTAAGCATCTAATGTCTTAAAGTAATAATAACCAAAAAGCAGTGATGCCTTGGTCTTTGTTTTGTTACTCAAAAATCTTTGTACCCCTGCAATGGTCATGGGCATGCGTTATTTCTTACCATTAGGAGAGCGTCTCGTCCATCATTACTTTTATATAACAAAAAAAATCAAAATTATTATTTTTCTTGTAATTTATTTACATTTTGCTATAAAAGTATTTTGCGAAATCATTTTAATTGGGTACTGCAGCGTCTTAGATTTGTCGTCTTACCCGCCACATTGCTAACTTTCTTGATGTTTAGTAATTACTAATTATGTGGTCGAAAGTAGCCTGAAATGGGATCTGCATCCAGCATAGTTTTAACTCACCGAAAGCTACATAGAAAGCAGCGTAAACGAAGTCGGTAGTTGTGACTGCGTTCCGGTATCGCACGCAGCCAAGCTCTGGGTCATGGTATCTGCCCAACCCCAGCACTGGGGCACAAGTCAGCGCCGCCGCCCAAAACCAGGACACGAGGAGCGCCGTGCGAATCACGTAGTACGTCACTTGCTGTAACAACACAGATCTAAAAATCAAGTATCTAATTACTACTAAATACTATAATATTTTACCTAAGGTTAGACTGTCATCTTCTAACTATGCACGAGTCTTGAATACAGAGGAAACATTTTGTTATGGCTGACAGGCTGGGTGTTTGACCACAGCTCACGTGATGTTATAATGACGGTGTGGTCGAAGATTATAAATACATCTAGCCTTGAATGGAACTGGCTCTCAAGAGAGTGATACGTCTTAAGTGATTTTATTGACAAGATGTAACATATGTTCATTGAGCCTTCTAGAGTTATTTTGTAGTCTGAGCTTCTTATCTCTATATATGTATAGTATAAAACAAAGTCGCATCTCGCCGTCTGTGCGCTTAGGTCTTTTAAACTACGCACCGGATTTTAATGCGGTTGCCATTTATAGACAGAGTGATTCACGAGGAAGGTTTATATGTATAATACATGCATATGTACCGCATTAGCATCTACATTGCATCCGTGCGAGGCCGGGGCGGGTCGCTAGTAGGTAATAAGTAAGAGCTTACCTATATATATTTTTATGTTTGTTACCTCAGAAATCCATCATTTATAAACCCGTTTGAAAATATATTTTTTATTTGCAAGAACATACTTTCTGATAAGTACCATTTTATTAAAATCGGTTCAGTAGTTTGATGTTGAAACCAAAATAACTGGTAAAAATACGTCATCCGAGTAAACCAAACTGCTTATTTTGCACCTTGTAACCTAGCCGTGTTTGAGATTAGTAGAATTAAGTCTATTTTAATAAAAATTACACTTGTTAGGTAATTGATCATTTAATAAATTGTAAGACATTGTTGTTGACTGTTTTAAATTACGTTTTTAATCCAATACTAATAAATAAAAGGAATTAAAGAGATCCATTTAGATTGTTACCTTTTTAATCCCCAACGCAAACAGCATCTCTGTTTGCTTTATAGGTTTAACGTACGTATGTATCTGTGTAACTGTCTATAGAAGTATAGCTCACTAATAGCTGAACCAATTTCGATTAAACTTTTGTTTAAAAGGTGACTTGATCAATTTCGTAGCTATGAATCAAAAAAATCTGCTCAGCCGTTTGAAAATTATCAGATCATTTCTAGTTAATAAATGGATGTGGAGATCTTGTACAGGTCTTAACGAGCCCAAATTTGATATTCTGTGACTTGTAATAACTGGTGTCGGAGTTTTTTACATTCTTAAATTTGTACCTGTTAAATACATTATTTATTTATTAAGGTACACAAACAGTACAAATATTGAAAAGTAGGTAAAAACACATTACAAACAGTTATATTTTGATTTAACGTCGGTTACAGGCATACACAGCTTGTTAAACATATTATTCGCTTGCAGTTTTAAAGAAATAAGATTATAGTTTTAAAGAATTAGAAACACTTTTAATGGAATAGGCACAGTCAGCGCCTCCGCCCAAAATCAGAAGACGAGGAGCGCTGTGTGAATTATATACCTATATACTTAGTCCGTCCGTTGCTGAAACAATAGCCATAGATAAAATAATAACTGTATGGTCAACAACAGAAACTGGCGTAATAAGGACAAAACTCCTGAATGTCACTCCAACATCTGCGCAAAGCAACATAGACATTTGGTAGACGATTAGAAAATGATTTCCGCATGCAAGATGACCATCATCAAACATTTTTTATTTGAAAAGTTATGTAGTTTCGCGCGGTAGCACCGAACTCGCGTGTCAGCTGCAAATTATTGTCGATTTCCGCAACAACTTGATGGTGTGGGAAATAAATCTTTTACAGAATAAAAGAGCATCTAATTATATTTGGATTACCTACGTTTTTTTGCTTTATATTTGGAAAACTCTAGGCGAGCTATTAGAATCAGAATAAGATTTATTGCGTACAAAGAACGATTTAAAAATGTAAGTATCAAGTGTTATGTGTTACGGATATTCAATATCCATATTGTGTTCTCCATTCTTTACTGTTACCTGGAAGATATTGCTTTTAGCGATAAGGACGCCACTTGTGGTTGTGTTCATAAGATTGGGCTCAAATCCCAACAATGAACTTAAGCTACCAGTGAAGGAAAACATCGGGAGGAAACATAGCATGGTGGCAGAGTATTTTTTAGTACGTACTACATACTGTACTATATACTGAGTAGATTCCATACTCAAGTTGAAAATCTGCCGTCAAGCACCTAACGGTATATTCACTTGAGACCTAGTTTCATTCCAAGCCAGGTGTTCACCATCTTCACCACACCGTCACTTCAGATCAGGCGAGCCATGGACAAACGATTAAAACCTAGACACGTAATTTAGAACGATCGACTCGATTAAAATCAAGTAATATAGTTGAAAGTTAAACATTTTTACTAACTATATCTTTCCTGTCGCAACGACCGAAAATATGTGTTTGCCTCTATTGACTATATTATACTATAGTACCTGGTTGACCGAGCATTGCTCGGCTGAAAACACGGATAAAACGACGTTTTCTGAAAATGAAACCTAGCTAGATTGATTTTTCGCCCCCGAAACCCCCTGGATACAAAATTTCATGAAAATCGTTGGAGCCGTTATATACAAGAATTGCTCGTTATATATATATATATATTCTGAATCTCGGAAACGGCTCCAACGATTTTCATGAAATTTTGTATATATATATATATATATATATATATATATATATATATATATATATATATATACAAGAATTGCTCGTTATATATATATACAAGAATTGCTCGTTTAAAGATATAGATATGCTCTTGGAGATCCTTAATCACTTCATCCTTCCATCTATAGGTACTTGGAATGTCAGACACGCGTTTTGCCTTTAGGACGGAGGAAGACCGTGCTGTTAAAAGAACACATTTTGGACTACCCAAATGTTCTTATTACAGTTTTGTTATTTTGGTGTGAACAATAGTTACCTGTCTATCTACATATTTATTTTCACACAAAACAAATCGTCATTACCGTCAGTACCTGGTTGACCGAGCTTTGCTCGGCTGAAAACACGGATAAAACGACGTTTTCTGAAAATGAAACTTAGCTAGATCGATTTATCGCCCCCGAAACCCCCTGCATACTAAATTTCATGAAAATCGTTGGAGCCTTTTCCGAGATTCAGAATATATATACAAGAATTGCTCGTTTAAAGATATAGATACATACATTATGATTACTACAATTGTCACTTAGCCAGGGGGATGCAAGTGCAGAAAGAAGCTACAACAACCATATATTCCTGTCTTCCACGTAATGAGCCACCTTATAGTAGGCTTTGTCAATATATTTGGCATTTCCAAATAAAGTAAGCTCAGTACATATAAATACAAATTCATGCGTCAACAAAGGAATTAGAAATTCAGATGTCTACTTCTAACGGAAAACACTTCATCGACCTATTTATTTATTAATTCACTATCCACACGGCTGTAGAAAAGTCAAAAGTAAATTATTTTAGACGGACGTTGTATAAAACATAAATATCACGTGTACTTTTTTATTGAGGAGGAGAAGTCTTCGGAAGAGGTTTTTTTAGACGACTGCCCAAAGGATTGTGATGTTTTCAGGATTCCTGTTCGCGTGGATGTATGTATGTGAGTTTCTTTATTGTACCATAACTTTTAAATGCCGCAACATACTTGGATATATAAGGTATCGTTAGAATCCTTCCACCATCCCAATTGACACTGACTATACCTATTTTAAAAAAACCTTATTAGTGAGTAGCTTGTTTATTGTATGGAATAGATATACACTTGGCTTACAACTTTCCTGATGGAAAGCGATGGTAGCGTGGACAAGTCGTAAGAACTATTATAACCGCGGCGGGTACATGCGGGGTCATTAGTCAGTTCGGATTAGCCGGGGTACGGGGTCATTAGTCAGTTCGGATTAGCCGGGGTACGGGGTCATTAGTCAGTTCGGATTAGCCGGGGTACGGGATCATTAGTCAGTTCGTATTAACCGGGGTACGGGATCATTAGTCAGTTCGTATTAGCCGGGGTACTGGATCATTAGTCAGTTCGGATTAGCTGGGGTACGGGATCATTAGTCAGTTCGTAATAGCCGGGGTACGGACTATGATGTCTTTTCTGTTTTATAAACTCTAAAACATAACTAAATAAATCAATAATTTAGAATAATCAATTTTATTACTTTAGTTACGTCGACACTTTTCTTCGCAATAGTCCTAATCCGAAGTAAATGCCAACCAATGACTTGTTGCGACAGATTGTATAATGAACATGCTCCTTGAATTAGCTACTACGCACGAGACGTGTTTTCTGTTTTATTTGGAGCAGATGACCGATCAATGACCGAATCCAATTTGTTTTTTTGCAGATTTTTATAGCAATAAATTGTTCATTATTTATAGACTGTTGGTGAAATGGTATGAGGCTGAATTCCCTTGTTTCTGATCTGTTACCTTTTCACTTTGAATATAGTTTTTCTTTAAAAAACCAGTTGTATTTTAGAAAGTGTTTGTGTGTGTGTGTTTGCTTGGTGGTAGATTTCCTTAGAAGGAGGTCGTATAGGTATAGGTACCACCGCAGTACTAGATATTCTGCCGCCAAGCAGTAGTGCGTAAACATTACTGTGGAAGTAAACTTCCGGTTTGAAGGGGTTGAAGGACTGCAGCTAGCGAAATTACTGGGCTCTTGAGACTAACCATCGAAAGTCTCAAAGTAATGAGCGCCTAAGCAGTGATACCTTGGACTTTGTTTTGTTACTGAAAAAGTTCTGTGTATCGCTGCAACGGTCACGGATAGGCGTTGTCTTTTACCAACAGGAGAGAGTCTCATTGGCCTCATAACGCTTTGCATTAAAAAAAAATGTACGATTAATAAGTTATTTTTTAAAACCTTGAATTTTTTATAATACACTGGCAAACGGACAAAACTTGCGACGCCAATTCCTCTCGGATTGAAAGAAGCGAGACAATATAAAAACAAATCTTAATTTTTTTAATTTTAATATTTTTTGGCGAAATTGCGCCTGTCCTAATGCATCACGCCGTAGATATATAGTTTTTAGTAAGTTTATTTTTAATATACATATGTTATTTATAGAAACTTGTATTCATGGTACTTAATATATCGTTTGTCTATCATTTGACTCCCTTCAAATTTGATTAAATGCACAAGAAAATTATTTTATTTTTCACGCCAAGACAGCGAATTGCAAATAAATCAATCAATACTTTGTAGTTTTGTAAACAGTGATTCAGAGCGTAGAATAATTTCACGTATAGCATGCTTCCGGTGCGCAATTAGAACTCTTCGGCATTTCCTACTTATGCAAAGCACGTAAACCGGAGGTAGCAATGATACCTAACCATCGACACCTTGTAAACAAGCATAACCGCATACTCTGAAAACCAAACTAGCATTAGCTTTGGCACCATCAACAAAAAGTCATATACTACTGCACTAATAAAGGCTAGCGTATACATTTGTAAGATTTACGTTAGTACTAATAATAATTAGTGATTAAACGAACTTACCTGTAAGTGAAGTTCGCACGCACACACACACACGCACACACACACTCACACACAAACACACACACGCATGATGCTTGTGATATATATTTTATAGACAATTATATTATTCTTAGCCCATGAGTCAAACCATTGTTAACATGTGTATGGCCTCCTGCGATACAAGCTTTAGCTTAGTGCAGGGACCACTGTAAATTTTAATACTTATGCATTATGGTCAATAAAGATTATTATTATTATTATCTAGCCTGTCAGCGATAAAAAAAAAAAAAAAACTATAGGCTTTTCAAAACTCTAGTCATATAAATGTATGTACGTGCTAAATGATGCGATCTGAACACTTCGGGCGCAACTGCAGAGCAGTGTATATACCTATACACTATAGTTTAGTACTACACAAAAAAAAACATTACAATACGAAATCGATTTAGTCAATTATTTTTTTACGATAAATAATGTCGACTACGTAACAGTCACCGAGACTGGTTGGCCATTTTGAGCATTTGTTTTGAGATGTGGTCTCTTTACCATCATCATCTTCAGCCCTGCATCGGCCACCGCTAGGGCCCGATAGGGCATAGGGCATCTTGTCCGGATTCGACTCACGATTTTTATTATGAACACCACACAGAAATAGAAAAATGTACAGAAAACAAAAGAACCTCATGTGCTACTCGACCTTATCTCTAAAAGAGATCTCTTCCAGGTAAACAGATATAAGTCGATGACCCCTCGAGCTGATGGACAAACAAAGTTTCGTTCACTAGTTCAAGCTATTTTCTTCGTATCGTAGTGCATTTTATGCCGAGTCATTAAGTTTATATAAATCTATGAATCGACATTTTTCGGGTGACAAAATATTATTCGTAGCACATCGCATGCCCGCGATCTTCACGCGAGCACATCTTACCGCAACGATAAGAGAACCCAATTCCATTTTCCTCTTCTCAGATCTAACAATTGGCAGTAATTTCACTCTTCACGGAACACTGAAGAGTTTGAAGTTGCTCGGCGAAGAAGCTGATGTGTTTATGATGTGGAAAAGGATTTGCGATGGTTCTGACCGTGTTTAGTTATCTCGGGAGGTCCTTGACATTGAAATATTTATGTAGGTACTAGAAACACACCAAAGAAATAACCTGTCTGGTACCTACGTAGTCCTGCTAAGGAGATCTATCACCAAGTAAAAGTAAAATAGTAAAAATAGTCTTAATAAAATTATTCCATTTTTACTGCATAAAACACAACACAACAAAACAACAACACCGAACACAACACCGGCGCGTAATTGCCACTTTTTTATTTTACTAAATACAACATATTTATTATTGCTACATAAACATGAAAACAAACTGAGGGAACAAAATACGCTTGGATTTAGTACTCGGAACGGCTAAGAACTTCGTAGTATAGCTCAGTGGTTTGCATGGTCGATTTACACGCCGACAATAATCTTGACATGCCGATGATGGAATAACATCACGAGGAAACCATAGCGTGCTGGTAGGGTACTTTCTAGTACTTGGCTGGCTAGCTACCATCCTCAAGTTGATAATCTGTCGCCAAGCATTTAACAGTATGTTTCGGCAGCCTTCCATTCCAGGTGTGTGTGCACACCGTCACTTAACATTAGATGAACTGTTGTCAAACACCTAGTTTGTCAGTAATAAAATAAAAGAACCTCCGCCTCTATCATAGCATGACAAATACCTATCTATGTCTAGTATTAACTAGAAATACTAGTATATATAATTATCTATACTAGTATTTCTAATTTTAGAACAAAACTACAATATTATAAGAAACATTGCATGAAAGAATGTAGATTCATCATATTTATCGCTGTTTGCTTTCTAAAAATAAACTTTAAACACTTACTCTTTGCTATAAATCCTTATAAAAACTCCAATTGACGTCGTAGGTGGTAGGTGGTCTGGTCTAACAATATGCCATTTATTTATCTAGATAACTATCGTTACCATTAACGGTCACAATTCTCATTTGGCTGTAATATCTCCCAGTTATGGTATAACATAATTATAAGGGCCGGTTGTTCTTTCTACGATGAAAATGACCTAATTATACATAAAGAATCACCTAAGACTTCTATTTTGAATAAAATTTATGTACATTATATTGTTTACATGTGTACCTAAGTAACAAATAAACAATAGTCATGAAACTTGCGCTATGCATATTATTGTTTCATAAGACGCATCTATGTCTTTCAAGTAAATACGTCCAGTAGTTAGTTTATTGATAATCCCACAGGAATCTAACATTTTTCTAATATAAAAAAATATCATATATGTTAATCCTGGTAATTAACTATATGTGTACCAAATTTTATCCAAATCCGTTCAGCCGTTTTTGCGTGATTGAGTAACAAACATACATTTAAACATACAAATCTTCATAATTATATTAAAGTGTTATCTAGGTAATATAGTAGGATAATATGGTATCTACATATAACACACATATGTACATATGAATTCTCACGTGTTATTGTAGAGTATAGTGCTACTATAATGTACAGTAAAGTATAGCGCTTGTGTAGTACATTAGTGATGAAATAATACAATACAGGGTTACTCGGATTGATAGACTAGCTGAAAGGAATTTATCATAAAAATTATAATCTCTTAATTATGAGCTACTGTACTATGAGACCAACTCTATTATTACGAAAGTTAATTAACTATTCCATAAATTTTGTGGAGCAGGATCAATAGCATTTTTCTATGGAATAGCTGATGTTTTTTCGATTTCAGTATTAATCTCTGTTAAAGTTATAAATAATAATAAAATAGGCTCTAGCTTATCAGGGCGAGCGAAGCAAGCCCTAACACTATCCCACAACCTGACCATTTTTGTGGTACACTTTACTGAAAAACTATCACGCCTATAGATTTGTGCTTTAACATAGTAATTTAACTTCATATCTAGATGTGTTATCTGTCAAAGAAACTATAATTTTATAACCATTAAAAAAAAATGAACATTAATAATTTTGTGTTCATTGAATAGAATGTTATTGTACTACTAATGCCATCTGTTAGGAAACTAAAGAGTTAACATCGCTGTAACAGAAATAAACTCAATACTCAAATAAATCGTAGTTAATCTACATACTTAATACTAGATGACACCACAAGAATAGGTTATAAAATAACAACTTTCTTAAAAAATATTACCCGTTAGAAAAACTACGCGAGCCCTCACAAAGCTCAGCTTTTTGCTAGTAATAATTAAATTTGATCATATCATCATAATTTAAGCTCCTATCTGCTTAGCACTATCTTTCCGTGTAACCTCGTATAAACCTGCCTGTAATTCAAGCGTGCTCATAACACTACCTTTTTTATTTATTGTTAGTTCAGTTTGTTCATATGTACATTCTGTTTGTGTCAAGTAATGTCTTCAAGTATAAGTCTTAGTCACAGACAATGTGACATAAAGTATGTCACAAACAAGTCCAGTCTACACCCTATTAAAGTACTGGTGACTTTATTTTATTAAGCTTCTACAAAATTTTGGAGGCAACACAAGAAAACATGTTTCAAGGCGTTATATCAAGTATAATATAAGTCTTAGTTACATAAACTATGTCACGATCTAGTTATATCAATTGCCCAACTCGTGCACTTTTATAAATAAAACTTAAACTAACTTTAAACATAAACACATCCTTACGAAGTATTTAGGTATTTTTTCAATATTCTTGTAGCCTTATAAAAGTCAGCTACAATTTCTTTCAGAAGTCGATCCAGTACGTATCTACATAATGTTTATCTAGTATCTACGTGTAATAATAGTGGTAGATTAAATTAAATTAAATAAAACTCCCCAAGAGAGGTAACACATTCTGAACGTCCTAGAGATACACACCTTTGATTTCGAAGAGAAATTTGTCATTCTGGTCAGAGGGAATAAAAATTTAGATTATACAATCAGACCATTTTATGCCAAATCTATATTTTATTCAGCAGTGTCAAGGTCGACTGATTTAAGCACGTGTTACTTTAAAAAAACGTTAGACATACGCTATGAATCTAAATTTTTAAGCTTAAAAAACTGTTGAATATTATACACACTTCAGCAATTTTGAGCAAAACTTCATCTGTGTAGTACTAGCAAGCATAATATAATTTTAATACCTTTTCGTATGACTGACGTGAATTGAATTGGACGTACCTCACTTGAAAACAATTCGTTATAAATATGTATGACTATAAAAACAACAACATGTCCATAACTGTAACATTGACTTGTAACATTGGTGTTATCAATAAAATATTTGTATTTGTCTTTGTAACATTTAAAAAAAAGCTTACAATACATATGTACATAATTATAGTAATTTGTCGAATCTAAAGACTCTCTCATACTAAGACATCATTTAGAAATCTATACTACAAAACTTTTGTATTATCGATAAGCGTAATGACGATGTAGCGATGATAGATTTATAGGTTAGCGCTGACTTGAAACCACGCCGGAGGGCGTAGGTTCAAATCTCAAAAATAAACTTGAGCTGCCAGTGAAGGAAATTATCGTAAGGAAACCATAGCATGGTGGTACCTACCTACTTTCTAGTATTCGGCTGGCTAGTTACCACCCTCTAGTAAAAATTTGCCGCAAAGCACTTAAAGTGTGTGGTCGCCTCATTTGAGAGCCAGTTTCCATTGAAGGTTAATATTAATCGGCGTGTTAATAATTTTGGACCACACGAGTTGTAGTCAAACACCTATTCCGACATACATTATAATTTTTAACCAAAAGAACCGACTTCAAATAGGAAACTTAAATAGTAAATGGTTCATCTCGATTTCTCTGGGATGCCATCATCAGATCCTGGATTCCTTATCTTGGTACCACCCTTGGGATATCTCCTTTCCAACAAAAAAAGAATCAAAATCGGTTCATAAACGACGAAGTGATTCGCGAACACACATAATAAATAAATTAAATTATATATATAATTTATTAGTTCCTCTAGACCAGTAGTTTATATGTTAGTATGTAATTTGTAGATAGTTTTTTTTTGTTCATGTTTAATTTTCCCTGTATAACAACAATAAGTACAACAATTATCTAATTTTATGATTAATTTTTGCATTAGAATGTGTGTTTATGTTTATGCCAAAATAAAAGTATTCTATCAGTTATCCGACTACCATAGAATATATATATATATATATAAATATATATACGTATACATATACGGTCGAATTGAGAAACCTCCTTTTTTGGAAGTCGGTTAATAAAAAAAGTCTGAGTAACAAGAGCGGGCGTAACCACGTTTTCGCATGTCGGCTTTCGTTGTATTTTTTTTTTTCAATCTTTATAATCATAGTTTTACTGGCTGACGTGGCTTTGCCACATTTTTGTTTTGCTTATGCGGGATTACTCACGTTTAATTATATCGAGTGTCGAGCTGTTTTCACGTGAGAGGCGCGCAGTGGCCCGTAGTGCCAAGTAAAACGAGACCGCGCGCGCTTTGTACTTACTCAGCTTTGTATCCATGAAAAAGGCCACCGGATGTAACCGAAACTATTAACACATAGTATTTTATTTCTTTATTTTATTCATCGACATGTAATCAGTGTTCTTAAACCTTTTTTATGATATAATTGAAATGATATTACGGAATTTGACAATTGTAACATTGCTGTTATCAATAAAAGTACCTGGATGACCGAGCTTCGCTCGGCTAAAAACACGGATAAAACGACGTTTTCTAAAAATGAAACCTAGCTAGATCGATTTATCGCCCCCGAAACCCCCTGCATACTAAATTTCATGAAAATCGTTGGAGCCGTTTCCGAGGTTCAGAATATATATATATATATATATATATTCTATATATATATATATTCTTGTATTATATATATATATATATATATATATATATATATATAATACAAGAATTGCTCGTTTAAAGATATAGATAGATATTTGTATTTATATTTGTGGCAGATTAGCTGATATTGCCGTTATACCTGACTAGATGACCTTCTATAGAGATCTACTATTGAATAGAACCAAAAGGAAAAATTAGGTTTTTAGTAGTCTATGTTAGTTTGTACTTAGTGTGTTCCACCGCAGCGCCGAAACTACTTATCCGATTTTGATGAATGAAGTGTCAATCGATTTGTTATTATGCGGCGACTGACATAAGCTTAATTTTTTTACTATAATTATAGTTGTTTTTACCGTAGCCGGGTAACTTGTTATCATGTCGGCCTTAGTCATTAAATTAAACTTAATCACTTTATAGGTATAATAATATAGTTTATCTTCTTACAAGTATCTTGATAGGTACAGTTCTCGCCCAATTGGGGAGACAATAAACTTTATGTGTAAACTTTTTTTTTAGTTGTGTATAGTTGTAAATAGACCTTAGGTTCAAAGTGATACGTTAATTCTACTTGTATACTAAGCAACCTGTACTAAGTAGTCTGTAACTGTACCTGTCTCAATAAAATAAAATACATCATACTTGTCATAGCTGTTTACAAGTCTCTTCTTAATCTTTCTTCTTTGACTGCCCTGTTAGCACATTTGGTAGAATATCTGTTTCAATAGTTGTAGGGCGTGGGTTAGATTCCCACTAAGACGAACATTTGTGTAACGAAAATAGACGTTTGTCTTGTATCTAGGTGTTCTGTATGTGTTATAAGTATGAATTTACAAACATACAAACAAAAAAGTATATCAGTTATTTCGTTACATAGTACAAGCTTTACTTAGTTTGAGACTAGATGACGCTGTGTTATGTGCCCTACGATATACGTATTTATGTTTATTTATTATTTATATTTATGTTTTTATCATATCACATTTCCCGGATTCTATCAGTAGGAGCCGATTTACACAAGCAAGTACTTTTTGTTAATTGATTAACATTGTGGTCATCAAAAAAAAAAAACAAATAAACATCGATTTATAAATAGACAGCAAAATATTTGCTTATGAGAAGCGAAGCGACGTCAGTTTGATATGGGTCGTGACTCTGCGAGGTCAGCGTGCTAATACAAATAGAAATCGAGATAATACTTAAAATAGGGTATTTTTATGTAGAAAAAGCGGTAAACAGGAAGACTATTCGCTCGTTGGTATTGCCTGTACTACACGTCGACAGACGGGTTAGCAGATGACATCTGCGGATGCTTAATCTGCGGGTAATTGTTCGTCTGTGTTAGGTACTTGACGTCGGCAGATGCATCTGTCTCCAATCCGTTTACTGTTTTTTGAGCACGCAACAAAGGGGTTTGGCGCGAGCGCACGGCGTCCGTCCACACGCATCACTGTTGGTGCAGTCGCGAATAAGAGTGCACGCATTCTTCAACGATTTTTGCAATTTTTTTGTTCCTTAAAATGGCAAATATTACCAACGAGGAAACATTTAAATTCCTCGAGTTATATCAAACAGAAAACTACTTGTGGAACCCGAAAAATAAGTAACATAAAAGCAAAAATGTTGTAAGTATACAATTTATTATGTCATTTGAATATTTACTTATAATTACTCAGTATAATTACGCATCTGTCGACGTGTAGAAGAGGCATAAGCTAACCTACGCTTGTGGATAACTGTAGCATCAGGGAGGTTGTCAATACTTTTCCATCCAGGAGAAATGTGAAAAATTAATACATATAGTAAGTATGTAAAAATAATCTATCGATAAATACAAAGTCAGAACGCCTCCAAAGCTTCGATATATATTATAATCATAAACATACAAATATTTTTCAAAGGTCGAAACAATACTTCAAATACTTTATTTCTTTACGTGCGCTTTATTATTCTCTGCAAAATTTTATAACAATTGGAGATTGAACAACTTTACATAGGAATTGGTATAAGTAAAGATCGACGCTTCTTTCACAGAATTTTTGAGCAGAATACATATAGCTGTATTATATTTTATGATGGTTCTATATCTATGTATTGCAGGCGAAAAATAAAAGATAATTAAGCTGGTATATTTAGCGTAAACAAGATTAGAATAGAATCATAAAAATAGAATTAGCTGTACTAAGGTTAGGTGAGGGCAAATAAAGTCACAGCCCATGTTATAATAAGGCTCGGCGCATACGAGCCACCGCTGCCAACATCGGCCGTAAAAACTGAGGAAGTGGCTTTCCACCGCGACCTGCAGCGGTGGTAAGTGTTTCTTTAAATATAAAAGTAACGACTCGAACGATACGCTTTCCTGATGGTAAAAGATAATGCATGTCCATGACCATTGCAACGATACAACTTGAACTTTGAGTAGAAAAACAAAGCCCAGGGCGCTCATTACTTTGAGACATCAGATGGCTAATTTCAACAGCCCTGTTATTTCGCCTACTGCAGTACTCTTCAAACCGGAACACAGTAATGTTTACATACTACTGCTTGGCGGCAGAATATCTGGTACTGTGGTGGTTCCTACCTAAACGACCTCATGCTAAAGGAGATCTATGACCACCATTAATGTTTGTAGGTGAGCGCTACATGTGGCTTGGCTTATTAAATCTTGCTTTTTTAATAGTTTGTAATTTGTATGGGCTTCATATGTGACTAAGTTGTCGATAAATCACGTAGCCAGCTTATATCAATCCCGTACATTTTTGGATTTTTCTAATATCCTTATTGAATATCGAATGTTACTTTGTTCAGAGCGTGGTTGACCACTCTAGTAAAACGTTTGCGCGGCGCCTTACACATCAGGGTGTGTTTTATGATATGTCTCGTAGGACGTCAGCTCAATGATTAGTTTGTGTCAACAATATCATTGACGACATTTGCTCTGCTAATGTTGCTGCAATTAATGTTCATATAATTGTTTTTCTGGAACTGAGAAATAGGATATCCGTAAGCGGTAAAAGTGTACGTTGCCCCACAGGGACCGATTTTATCATTCCCAAGAATGACGCAAGTCTTTTTGTTACCGTCTATAGCAATAAGCTTTCGTACTATCTGTCTGTGTTCAAGGTGTGTGCTTCTATAATACATATTATCTAGACTCATGTAGAGAAATCGAATAGTTTTATGTCTTGTCCGATCTAGGTCGGGAATCGGTTTGATCTAGAATGTATTTCGTAATATTCTGAGTGACCTCTTTTGAATCTGAATTATTATTGTCAGAGGTTGAAACATTCGAGTACTTTTCTTTTTTAGGGTTCCGTACCTTAACGAAACTCTTATAGGATCACTTTTTTGTCCGTCTGTCCGTCTGTCAAAACCTCCTATCTCGGGAGCTCGAAGGAGTATCGAGTTGAAATTAAAACTATATCCGCAAATTTTTAATTAGTCTCTTGTAGCAGTGAAATTATTCTCTTTCTCTTGTCCGTGTTTTTTATTACTACATATAAATTATCATAATTAGGTTTATAAATTATCTAAAGGTTTGATATAGACACTGAGAAACTTTGAAAGAACACGACACCAAAACAAGAGTAAACACAAAAACAAAATAAAGAGATAGTCTCGAATAAACAAAAGTAGATACCGCGTCTAAAATACTACGTTCATAGCATCATCGCAAACGAGCTTACGTTTTGATAGATATTCCCACTAGGATAGATTACTACAGATAGCCTTCAGATAAAGGTAGGGTTAAGTGCGCGCAAAATATCGCTTCTACATCTGCATCGTTTGATGCAAACCTTACAATAGTTACGTATACGTCTTACATATACTAAATATGATCGTGAATGAGGTCACATTCTTATTGAAATACAAATAGACTCTAAAAAGTAATTAATGGGCTTACCTTCTGAGAAAGACCATTTTGATAGAGAAAGGACGTGTAAGCGCAATATATAGCTCCAGTACCACGGTGAAGAATAAACAAACAGGACGATATATAAACAACAGACACATTACATTTATAAAGTTACAATGTCATCTAATTTCTGTAAATTCTGTTATTTTTATATCACTGGAGCACTATAACGATGCAAATGTCTGTCAGTCTAACAGCAGAATAGTTGTTACATCTAAACCACATCAGATATTAGATTAACTCCTAAACATAGCTAATGAGCTTATATTACAACTACTTTTTATAGATATAAGATATACTTTCCGCTAAAAGAACGGCCCAGTTAGCGCTAGATAGTCAACATCATAGCGATGCCTGTTGTCTAACAGCAGAATATTTGCTGCGTCTAAACTACTTCAGATATCAGACCAGCTCCTAAGCATAGCTAATGAGCTTATAATGACACGCGTCGGGGACATAATTGTATTTCCCCGTGTGGATACAAGACCAAATAAGAATATTGAAATCCATCTCGTTTTGGCAAGTAAAAAGATTTTTGTCACGGTCCGCTTGTCTAATTAGCAGATACCAATTCACCTCCCAAACTTTGCTAACGATCTGATTAGTCCTGATAAAGACAAATTCTAGGATAGTAACACTTTTTATTTCTTCAAAATAGGTTTGTGTTTGACCACACCCTGTCTCATATTAAGCAGAGATGAGGTCTAGAATGGAGCAAGTAAGGAACCTATTTACTTTGGATTTGAAGACACTCAAATTGTACATACCTAACAGCAAATACTGAACCCGGCAGAGAGTTCCATATTCTCGCTCCATATTCTCCATATTCTGTTGGGCTTACCTTCTGATATAGGAAGGGGCGAGTGAGCGCGAGATACCGCTCCAGCGCCATGGTGACCGCAATGCAGACGCTGCCGACTCCGAAGACTCGAAGCACGACGCGTGATGCACAGAACAGCTGCGTGTTTCGCACGTCGGGAACCAGTTCACCCACCAACATCGCACACATCATGCCCACCTGCACAGTAACGAAACTCTATAATATAGCATCAATAACCTGTGAACTTTTAAAAAAAGGACTACGCAAAGTTTATCGTCTCCTTAAAATGGCCTTGGTGATTTTTTTTTGTTTGAAATATGTTGGTGTTTGACCACTCCCAGATAGATTTTATTATTATTATTATTATTATTATTGTAGATTTCAAGACATTATTTTTATACTTTTCACTAGACATAGACTCCGACAAAGAGTTTCACAACCTTGTTGTGGGGATAGAAATAAGGAATCAAAATATATTGTGCGCACTTGGCGATTATTCACCATAGTGATAACCACTATGATATGATGCTTGGGCGCGCTTGTCTAACCGTCCGATTATATAAAGTGGCGGTAGATGGAATCAAGTTGTGCAATTCCAGGGAATGCCTTCTCACAGAAATTTAGTTAGGTAGGCTAAATTCTGTAATGCCACGGTTAGTAATTATCATGGTTATCCTACCATACCGTAGGAGGTTTGCTTTTAGCTTGCTTCAGATAGACGCAGCCTGGGGTAACAGCCACGAATTAAGCCATTAAAGCAGCCCGTGATTGTGTGTGGTGTAAGTTTTAAGAAATAATTGTACATTGCCTTTATCCGATTCGAAGACGGAGGTAAAGGTACAGGTCTCTCGCTTGCTATGTTAGCTACCTCGGTCTTGTGTTAATTTAGACCAGGTCCGACACACGGGTTTAGCAAACAGTATTTTAAGCCATATTGTATTTCAAGATTCCAGGAAGCTTTTCAGTAGAAAAGATGCTAGTATATCATATGTTCTAGTAGGATTATTTTGTTCTAAACGTACCAAAGCAACAAGATCGTTAGCAGCTAGGGAAGTTAGTAGCAGCAGATGCTTTCTATTCTTCACTCTCCTTTCCCCTGTCCGCAGAGCAACTATCGCAGCCGCATTTCCGATTATACCGATAGCGTAAACCACTTTGAATACTATGCTCAACTTTCCAATCTTCGGAAGATGTGTTGACGTCCCATTAGTAGAGTTCCATACGTCACTGAAGTCTGTATCGTTTAAAATATCGGAGACGTTGAGAAACTGCGCAGTCACGTTCAAAATATCCTTTGAACTCATTTTGGTGCTTTGGAGGTCGAAGGCTTTTCGTTATTTCGTTCGTAAGTTTTCTTTGGCTGTCTGTTGTGATGAAAGTTGCATGTTTCGGTGGTTTCAGATTTCTGGAACAAAAAGTAGATTGAAATCATTTTTGCCTATATTATCTAGTACGTACTGGTATCTAATACTAGCTGTTTTTTAAGTCCTAATGTCATAGAGATTTTTGAATTAAAATAGAGGTTTACTGAATGTAGATTATATAGAGTGTTCTATATGTATTATAAGTATGTATTTACAAAAAAATATTATTTATGTATGCTATCAGTTATCTGACTTCCATCACACAAGCTCTGCTTAGTTTGGGGTCAGATGGCGCTGTGTGTAATGTGTCTAAAAAAAATGTTTAAATTAGATAGGTAATTATAATGCCACGATTTAATTTGCATCTCTTACAGCGCTGCAAATATCAAGTGAGTTTGTATATGGTTGAAAATTAGCAATAACTGGGAATTAATAACCGATGACCTGGCTTGGGCACGAAAGTTTTTTTTCTTTTTTGTTTTTGGTATCGCTTTTTGTGCTTTCAAGTTTTTCGATATGTTTAATTATTTTATTAGTTACACAAAATAAGCTATTGTCGAATAAGGTCATTGTAAAATCGTGATTTTATTATAATCTTCGGTGGAGTTTTGGAAGGAAAACTAATTTTCACCACATTATACTATTTTCCTACAGTAACGCGAGTAATAAGTAATAAAAAATTATAAAAAAAAACATGTTCAATTAATTTCTTTCGTTTTAATATCTAGTGTTTTTTAAAAACAATGTTTTCTTTCTTACTTTAATTCAGCACTTTTAGTCCAGTAATTTTAGGCATTTTAAATCCCAATCTGCGGAAAAACTCCTAGTGCGCTGATTTTTTGTATGCACCTTTATTACGGTATTGTTATGAAGATGTGAAAAATCGACATTGATATCGTGCCGGCTAAAAAAGTTATAAAGGTCAAAAGGTTTCGAAAATCAGTTTTTCGCAAATAGCTATCTCGCGACCGTATAAATAAGGAACGATATACGATAATAACAATAATTGTAGTATTATTTATTGATATTCAGATAGAAGTTTTTAAGACACAAAGATGAATAAAAAGCAATAGAGTTCATGCCTTGGTGTACGGTATGCAATACCGTATGTGAGTGCATTCTAGTCGCTTTCTCAGCGCTCTACTCCGAAAACGGTTAATTTTACAGAAAAATGCATGAGTCATTTTTTGTAGATTATTTTATGATAAATAGTTTTTATAATGACCTCTATTATTTGCGAAAAACTAATTTTCGTGACCTTTTGACCTTTATAACTTTTTTAGCCGGCACGATATCAATGTCGATTTTTCACATTTTCATAACAATGCTTTAATAAAGGTGTATACAAAAATTCAGATCACTAGGAATTTTTCGGCAGATAAAACCTAAAATGACTGGACTATTTATGAATAAAACATCACTATTGTATATTCATAAACACAAAATTTTGAGAATAGAAAAGTGAAGCGACTTGAATTTTTCCCAGTTCCCACCAAAACTCCAATAATGTTTTTTTTTAATGATTGACATTATTTATTTATTTATTTATTTAGATCACCAACACTATACACATCACAACATTTAAAAAATCAACAACATAAAAAAAGAAAACTAGATGTTATAGCAATTACAGGTGACGACAACATGCATAAAATTATGTTAACAATTAATTAATTTAAAAAAAAAAAATACGAAATGCCAATATTATACATAAATGTCAAGTTAATTTAAAAAAAGTCTTAACTAAATAATCAGTACATATAATAAAATATTAAATTAAAATTAAACAATATGAAATAACAAAATTAAAATTTTAAAATTATATTATATCATTTTAAATTCAAATTGAGATAAAATTTGGAAATGTCACGAAATTAATAAATATGTCAAGTTTATTTTAAGTCAAGTTAAACAATACAAAATTGAAATCAAATAATATAAATTAAATTCAAATAATATAAAATAATAATAATTCAAAATTCAAAAAGTAAATAATTTATGGTGCCAAGGATTTAACAGATTGTTTGAAGGTAAATAAACTGTTGGAAAAGATATCAATACTGCCAATACACATATTGTTGTGTTGACGTGACAGTCTGGCTAGAGGAGCGAAGTGTCCCAAATTGGAGCGGGAATTCGGGGTACAAAATAAACCAAAACGTTGTGAAGACCTATGCAACCTGCGCGGTATGTTGAAGCCCAACTCAATCAACAAGTCAGGCGTGTCTAGAATACCATTAGCGAGTTTGAACAAAAATAAATTGTCGAGTGTGTGCCTGCGATGTACTAAGGATTCCATTTTAAAGTATTTTAGTCTAGCGTCATAACTATTCAGAGTCTTTGCAAGGAAGCAGGAATAGGTCAAGTGCCACATGAATCTCTTCTGCACTCTTTCCAACTTCTTTTTGTAAACTTCGTAGAAAGGGTTCCACACAACGCTGCAGTACTCCAACCCGCTTCTTACTAAAGAGTTGTACAGCATGATTTTGACGCTGGGCGACTTAAAGTCTCTGCAGTTGCGCAAGACGAAACCGAGAGTTTTAAACCCCTTTGACACAATGTTGTCTATGTGAATATGAAAACGGAGTTTACTATCCAGCACCACACCCAAATCTCTAATTTGGCTCACATTAGAAATCAAATTACCATTTATAGTGAAAAGAGGATTGACAACAAGTTTGGTTTTTCTAGTGAAGTGCATTGCGTAACATTTAGACACATTCAAGGTCATTTGGTTGATAGCACACCAGGAGCTTAAACGGTTAATGTCTTCTTGTATTTTTGCTACATCACTACTAGTGTTCATGACTCTAAAAATTTTTAAATCGTCAGCGAATAATAAGAATTGTGAGTACTTAAAACAATGATTAATGTCGTTAATGAAGATGTTGAAGAGCAATGGACCCAAATGTGAACCCTGTGGCACGCCAGAAGAAACTTGAAAACAATCCGATGACTCGCCATTTACAACCACAGCGGATGTCCTATCCTGCAGATACGACTCACACCAACTCAGCAGAGGCTCTGCAATACCGTACATAGAAAGCTTACTTATAAGAAGTTGATGGTTAACTTTATCGAAGGCCTTGCTGAAGTCGGTGTAAATAGCACCTACTGATGAACGCTGGTCGAGGATGTGCGAAATTTTATCGATAAATTGGACAAGATTGGTTACTGTTGACCGTGATTTAGTGAAACCGTGCTGCTCCAGAAGTATAATACTTTTAAAATGCCATGAAAGAATGGGCATTAGCAGTCTCTCAAAAATCTTAGCAAAGACCGGTAAGATAGAAATAGGCCGATAGTTGTTAACGGCTTCTTTGTGTCCATTTTTATGTAGAGGTACAATCAGAGCCTTTTTCCATACAGTTGGAAAGACGCCAGAACGCAAAGATGCATTAAATATAAGTCGCAAAGGACGAACCAAACCGGGAGCAGACATGACTACAAACTTAGATGGAATGCCATCGGAACCCGCTCCCTTTGAAGGATCAAGTCTCTTTAAAACTTTTAATACCTGATCGTCCTTGAACTCAACATTCGTTAAGAAGTTGCCAATAAGAGCCGGTGCAGCACCTGAAACCGTGGAAGTGTTAATGTCGGATTTGTTATATACCGACGCAAAGTTATGTGCAAACAGGTTAGAAATATTTTTGCTACCTACTGCAGATTTCTCTTGCAGATACATTTGAGCAGGGTAATGGCTACCATTGTTGCGTTTTCCTTTCACAAAAGACCAGAAAAGTTTGGGATTAGAACGCAAGCTATTTTCCAGACATGTAATGTAGTTTTTATAACAGATGTTCTTCAATTTATTGGAACGAGATTTAGCCAATTCGAATGCCAATTTGTCACGTGGGTTGTTGTTAAATTTTCGAAGCTTCTGGCGGTACTTAAATTTTTCTCGTAATAGATTAATAAGGTCGCGTGAAAACCAGAAGGGGTATTTCTTGGACCGAGTCTTGGATTTAGGCACATGTTTGTTTATTTCTTCACGAATTATTTTATAAAAAGAAGAAACCATGTCGTCTACCGAGCTACAACTCGCAAATTCATTGTCCCAATCAACTTCACTTAAGTCACGTATAATATTCATAAAATCAGCCTTGTAGAAGCATAGCTTTACACGATTGGGTGAGGATAAATTTACATTGGCCGCTAGAGAAAATGAAAACTCCAAAGGTGGATGAAATTGATCGACCTTAGACAAGGGAGACAGACACTCTTTAACATTAATGACAGCCTGAGAACTCAATACTAGATCCAAAGTATTGCCCTGGTAGTTAGATATGCGATTATATTGTGTAAGATTATTAAGCAAAGCAAATTCGATAAGCATACCTGACATCGTGCTCATTGATTCACTGTGAAGCGCAGAAACATCATCAAGAGAGCACCATGGGATCTTTCCCATGTTGAAGTCTCCCATAAAGGCCACATTATCAATTGCATGCCTCTCTATGACTTTGTTAGAGTTATTAATAAACTCCAATAAAACCCCCTTGTTCAAAGGCGACGGCAGATAGACAGCACAAAGATACAATTTGATTGGCTTACCATCGGGACCTTCAACCTCCAGGCATATCCACAGGTCGTCACATCTGGATTCAGAACAAGTGAGGCGCCTAGAACACCAGTCTCTAGAAACTGCCACAAGAACACCCCCACCGATGGATTTATGTGTATGAAAACTATTTGAACTACCGCTCCCAACCACCCGGTCTCTTCTATAGACCACATAGCGATCATCAAAAAGCTCAGAGTCGTAAAACGAGTCATTTAACCACGTTTCCGTCAACACAACAACATCATAGGAGTTACAGATTACATTGTTAAAAAGATTTACAGTTTTCAGCCTCAACCCTCTAACATTTTGGTAATATACATTTAAAGAGATAGATACGGAATCTGAAATGTGATTAGAATTGTACATAAAATTAAATAATTATGTGAATTAAACAAAAACTTTTCCAAAAATTACTAAATTGTCAATTTCCGAAAATAAAAGCAATCTAAGTCAAGGATTTTAAGGTATCTTCGGAGCGGATGTGAATATAGCCAGAAGTATCACTTTTCCTAAGAAAAATCTTTCCGTCACGCACCCAGACAAATCTATAGTTAAGTTGCCGAGCCACGCGACGCGCAGCGGCGTGCAAAGATTTGACCTCTAGTGTGAGATGCTCCGTCACAAACACGGGGGTCTTCTTCAGGCCACCAATGCCTAGGTGGCTCGTGGTCAACTTATCTGTCGGATTGTTCCGATTGTATTTGACCACTGATGCAAGAAACTCGTCGCGAAGACGTCTACTACTGAACTTTGCTAGTATAGATCTAGGACGAGGATTCTCGTTATTTAGTTTAGCAATTCTAGAACAATATTGAAGGTCCGATTCAGCTACAGGACATTTAATTACTTTGCCCAATTGTAGGACAGTATTGTATAAATTTTCGCTTTTATTTTCAGGGACACACTGTATTTCAATATTGTTGGAGCGCGAGAGTTGTTCGATTAGTTGCAAACGGCGGTTCAAGTCCTTATTGGTGGTTTGCAGCACCTCGCAGTCCACTTGTAGTTTAGCAATCGAAGCTCTATGTGACTCGTTTTCGCTTCTGAGTTGGTCGTTCTGCGTGAAGTGGAAGTCGAGTGACTCCTCGAGACTCACAAGTTTCAGTTTAAAGTCGTTAAGTTGAGTGTTGAACTTCCTGTCTAGTTCCTCTCTAATGATGTCGCGGATATTTTCAGCTGAGATGCAGGAGCACTTACAGGTATTTTGCGGCCTTACACGCTGAGTTACAAACTCGTCAGTCGGCGCGGGCGCCCGTGGTGGCGGTGGCGCTGCCACCAATGCGGCGCTCGTAGCGAGTTTCTGCGACGGGTTTGATGTGCTACGAATAGGGGTGTTAGAATTGTCACCCGGTTTCGGCTCCTTACACCGGCACGTAGGGCACACCCACGACTCCTTGAAGTCCTTCGAGAATCCGCTAAAATCCTGCTTATTAAAGTTCAGGCACGTATAGTGGTATTTGTCGGAGCAACGGCAACATAGCAAGAAATTAATTCCTTTGACTTGGTTATGGCATCCAGCGCATTTTTGTACATTCATTGCTGAGTTATAAGGAGACAACTATAAGACACTCAACAACTCGTCGATGTACAGAGTACTAAATCAAGAGATGGAACGACGGCGTAGGTCGCGCCCAGAAAGTCGTAAGCGCCGTGCAGAACGAGGCGCTTGCGCGTTCTTGCCAAAAGCTTTAAGAATATTGCGAGACACTGACAAAAAATGATAACTGTTGTAATTATTATTGTAATGCACTTATAATTCGCAATAATTGTCACTTCACTATATCTGTTAAGCGAAGCTGTTTAGATATATCACTGTTAAAACACAAAAATGCTAATTTTTATTGGAAAAATGAATTAATATAACGCGAGCAAATGAAATAGATGTTAACGTTCGCAGGTAGGTGTGTCAAAAAAATAGCTGTTGAAAGAGACCCAAAGACTTTGGTTGATGCGAAATACCGATTGGCAATTTTTTGTTAACCACCATAGTCACATTAATATATTCCGTGTTTTACATTGCAATCTGAAAGAGATTCAGATCGATGGGTGATATCTGGCCTTTCCTATCCTTGAGCAATGAATCAGAGTAATACTAACGATATCGTTACCCGAGCTGTAAAGCCTCATAATTATTTGTTATCTATTTTCAATCCCCTACCAACTGACTTTTAACACTATTTTTGTTGGTTTAGTTTATTTATTTAGTTGATATATCTGTTTCTTTGTAGAGCTTTTGTTAAAAGTTTTTAATACATTTTTTGAATAGACACTCAATAGATAACCCTGTTGGCTATCTGCTTTAAGGGCTGTAGTGCGTGGGTTCGACACCCACCCAGGACAAACTTTTTATGGTATAAGCAAATGTTTGTTCTGTATGTATTATAAGTAAGTATTTAAAGAAAAAAAAATGTATGTATTCTATCAGTCATCAGACTTCTATACTACAAGCTTTGTTTAGTTTTGGGTCAGATGGCGCTGTGTGTAAAAAAAGAACCAATGCCTTATATTACAACACGATAAGTCCGTTTACGTTTGGCAATTTCCGAGTTTCCCCATCCTTATTTCCAGGAAAGAGAGTTACGATTTCCGGGATATTATATACATTTTATGGTTGCTAAACTATGTATTTGATTACTCACCTGAAGTTAAGTGATGATGTAGTTTGAAGAAGGTATAAAAACTTTGCTTGGAATGGTAACTGGCCCTCAAATGAGGCTGTCTTAATACATAATTAGGTGCTTGGTGGTAGAGTAAACTTGAGGCTATTAGCCGATTACTTGATATTACCATATCACCATGCTATGATTTCTTCAATAAGTTTTTCTTTACTGGCAGCTTAGTAATTACTGGGAATTGAATTTACATCTTACTAAGATCGATCCGAACGCATTAACCACTGATCTGACATGGCTACATTGAATATGTAATATTTTCACCTACAGCAATGTCTAGATTTGAACACTTTATGCGACTCGATAAATCTCGTTCTAAATCTAGACTACAGTAAGCCATGTTCGAGTTACAATCGAGAACACGTAGATCACCCGACACGTGGAACATAGGACACGTGGAACGTAGGCGATGGAATATCGATAACAAACTAATTTGAGCCTCACAAAGCTACCGGCGGGATCCTTTCTAGTTGCTAATAGATTAATGCTATAAATATGAACATAAAAATTATAAGTAAATAAGGTCTTTATCTATGAAATTGCCGTTCTGCAGTAGTTATTGTTGCCATTTTGTAGCGATGATAGCTCAGTGGTTAGCGCGGTCGGCTCGCATGCTGTAGGGCGTGGATTCAAACCCCAACAATGGGCTTGAGCTGCCGGTAAAGGAAAACATCGTGAGGAAACCATAGCGTGATGGTAGGGTACTTTCTAGTACTCGGCTGGCTAGCTACCACCCTCAAGTTGAAAATTTGCCGCCAAGCATCTAACGGTGTGTTCCAGCAGCCTCACTTGAGAGCCAGTTCCATTTCAAGCTAGGTGTGCTTTACCATCTTCGACCACACTGTCACTTAACATCAGGTGAGTTGTGGTCAAACACCTAGCCTGTCAGCAATTTGGAAAAAAAACTGGTTATTTAAAATGAAATATTTATTGTTTGGCTAAAAATTCTAATTTCAAATTAATTTTATTTTAAAAACATGGAATTCTTTTTCCAAAAGTAGTCATTAGTTTATTGGTTAGTGTTATGTTTTCATCGCATTTGAATCTTTTTCGTCGTCATAGATACGTTAAAAATTTGAGTAATTATGGAGTATGAGTACTGTCTTGGCAGCAACGCGGCACAAGCGGCACGCAACATCAACTGTGGACCTTACTCTTTTGACAATGAGAAGAGGCTCGGGTCCAGCAGTGGGTTAGTTAATAAAAACAGGGCTAATTCGAAGTCCGCAGAAATATGGCGACTCTCACCACAATACAATTTTCCTACAATAATATTATTATTATTGACGCATAATATACATAAATATTATAGTAGGATAATATTTAATTATTATTTATTTAAAGTAGGTAATATTTTTATTATTGACGCATAATTATGTGACGTTAAGTTGGTATCGTTAAATAACTACTTTCAATAAATTTATGAATGAAATTACTAATTTACACTATATTAACTATAGCATGACTGTAACCACAAATGGTCAGTTTTACTTACAGTTAAATATACCTGTCATAGTTGATTATACATGCGTAACTTTGAAGCAATGTATCCAATATAATGAGTTAAACATTAGTAATCCCGCATAAGTGAAATAAAAATGTGTCAAAAGCAAGTCAATTTCCATAGTAAAATGATATTAAAAGCTACCATTTACATATTAACTCAATTATAACACACTAGGTCTGTAATTGGCATGTACACACACAAACATGGGTGTCACGTGGATACACAGACGTAGATTAGGTTATGTATAGGGATTGCAATACCGGAGGTGTTTTTCAATACCGGTATTTCGGTATTGTACCTAAATATACCGGGATACCGGTATTGATACCGGTATTATGATCATTAAAATTTGTATAAATTAACAAATGGCACAACACGCAATGGAAATGCATGGAACTTTTGACGCGGGTGTTTGGTTTTGTTGTTTCAAATATGTTACAATTATTCAAGATTGTTTATTAAATTTAGTTAGTTTTGTTCCATTGGTTATCGTTTATTGTTATTTGCTATAATAGTTGTTATAAGTTTCACATGACATCAATTTTGTATCATTCGAGTCTTGAAAAAAGATCTTTTTATCATTTTATTGTTTTCTGATCTCGACGATGAAGTTAATCTCATTGTTCAAAAAATAAATGTCAAAAATATAAATTTAAATTAAAAATTTCGGTATTGTCTACCAATACCGGTATGGTAATACCGGAGAAAAATCGGTCCGGTATCCCGGTTTTCGAGATCCCGGGATCCCGGTATTCAATCCCTAGTTATATATAATGTTGCACCTATAAAAACCCCTCGGTGGCCTGCCGCCATGTATGACGCAAGGGTACTGGGATCAACAGAGCAGCGCATCGGCGTGCTTTCTCTTCTCTCTTATTCTAAAATGACACGGGCCATGCTGCGCGTCTTCCCTGGGTTCACTTGAGTTTAAACTCAGTTATTCAAGCTTATGGGTGGCCAGATTCCCAAATCTGTCAAAGTCAAAGTCAAAAGCTTTATTTGCATGACAATAAAAGTAATAAAACCTTAAAAGGTAATTATTTGCGTCCATTGTCAATCATCAAGGTTACAAATTTATTTGAGAATCAAAATATAAAATTGAATACTTATGTATCAATTGTCGATTAATTGTTACATGTACCTACAATTTTGATTGATTCAGGCGTTACTTTACGAAAGTTAATTTTGAGTGTTCAAGGTATGGTTCGAAGAGTCAACACGTCCTGAGGATGCCTCGTAGGTATAGAGGCGAAACACGTGTCGGCAAATGCAAAATGCAGCGAGAAGAGGATATAAAGACTTGTGGTTATTTTAATTACGAGTAGTTATTTGTTTGATTTGTTTTTAGCTTTTAAGGTTATGTCAAATTTTAGTTTTAGATATTAGGTAGATTCGGAAAAGTTTTTTTTTTAATTGTTGTCAAGTGAGTTAAGTTTAAATCTTTATTACTGTTGTAACTGAAACGACTGTTAAGCGGAAATAAACTAAATACATATATATATAGTACCACGTACAAATTTATTAATTATTACATTATTTATGTATATGTCCACGTATATGTTACATTTATAAAATAGTACCTGGATGACCGAGCTTTGCTCGGGTGAAAACACGGGTAAAACGACGTTTTCTAAAAATGAAACCTAGCTAGATCGATTTATCGCCCCCGAAACCCCCTGCATACTAAATTTCATGAAAATCGTTGGAGCTGTTTCCGAGATTCAGATTATATATATATATATATACAATAATTGCTCGTTTAAAGGTATTAGATAGATACTATCTAGCCCATCCGTATTAATGTAAACGACACTGAACACCCACTAATATACAATTATATTAAAATTGTATTCTACATATCCAAGGTTAATCTATAAAAACCAACAGAAAAAAATTAAGATTCAATCCAATTGCATTTTATTACTTTTCTACGAGCAATTCACTATTTTATAATGATCTTCTAAAGTTTTTGTAGTTAGGTACTAGATTCGTTAGAAGATATGTTTTTTGAACGCATAATATTGATGCCTTCGAGCGGCAGCGACACGGAAGTTCTGCGTAACTACTTCCTATCAGAGGCTACAATTTTTAACTAATTGAATAAAAACGATGTGCACGTACCCTGTGCAAAAATAAAATCGATTATTTTTAGGACAGCGGAGATCTGACTGAATTCGGAAAGTTCCAGATCTTAAATACGATAAGACAACTCTAATTTTCTAGGAGTACTATGAATTTGATCAATGTTATAAGAATTGCCACATATTTATATTAGATCTTTTATATCTATATACATCGATGTGTGTATGTTCCATATGGAATCCGAAACGGCGTGACCG
Source organism: Biston stratarius (assembly GCA_950106695.1). NCBI lineage: Eukaryota > Metazoa > Arthropoda > Insecta > Lepidoptera > Geometridae > Biston > Biston stratarius. The sequence continues at coordinate 9,475,228 of OX467112.1, forward strand.
ACTTTAATGAAATTTTCACAAAATCCTGTGAAGTTTTGTAGCGATTCGGATCAAAATTTTTTCTTTCTAAAGTGGGGCACTTTAGAAAGAAAGTTTAGTGCGAATCCTCTAGACCTCTAGTTGTCAAAAAAGCAAATTTATTAATAGCTGCAAAGTAGGTACCTATATTTATTTGAACGCATTGAGCTAGCGATGCCGATATCATTTCTTTCTACTCGTAATTAACTAAAAGAAAGGATTATGTTCTGTGGGTAAGTAAATACATACGGTACAATATAATTGTCAACTTTTTTAGGCGTCACTGTCCACTAAAATGCGCAAATTTGTAAGTTCATTTTTAACGCTAAAGCTCCGGAACAGGTTAGGTACAATTCGGAATACAAGTTATAGCCTAGATTAAATCATAAATAGACTACTTTTTATCCCGAGAATCGCGGGTAAAACCGCGGGGCGCAATCAGTAATTCTATAGAGTCGTAAGTGTAGATTTGTTACTTCTTAACACTCTAAAGGCCGAACGTATTTGGATGAAATTTGGAACGGAGTTAGGTAAAACTGCGGCGTGTAGCTAGTTAGATAATAAATTTAATGTTTTCTTTATTTTTTGTGATAGTAGGCTATGACCACATAAACGGTGTTTCAATAATTAACAATGGGGCATACTCTAGATAACCTGTAGGTTTTTACGTTTACCTCACAGGAGGCAAAGAGTCATTAATTTAATTGAAGTCCTACCTAAGCATTTAATTTTATCGAACGTTCGCGTATGTGGAACGCAAATAAACAGCCGGGGTTCAACTTTTAAATCATATGCATAAAGGTTCATTCACAAATAAATACTGAGCATTTCACACATCGCCATATAGTCCGAACTGAGCAAATTTATAGGAACGCTGTACTATAGGAACCAAATAAAAATCAAGATCACACTAATATTATAAACGCGAAAGTTCATGGGTGTGTAATTGTGTTTGTATGTGTGTCACTTCTTCACGCTCAAACAGCTGGACCAATTCTGATGAAATTTGGTATGGAGGTAGCTGACACCCTGGATTAATAAATACTACTTTTTATCCCGAAAAAAAAAACAGCGGGTAAAACCGCGGGGCGCAGCAGTAACATCAAATGACATTCCAAAGAATGACAAAATAATAATAAATACATCTCTTAAGAGACTCTCCCTATGCGGTTGGGTCAAGGGTCAGATTCAAGCCACAATGACGCGTGCCGTGTTAATGGACACGACGCGCATTGTTAGGTCTTCACTTTGCAGCTAAAAAGAGTAGCTATTCCATAATAAAATATCATTTACCCTCGACGAAAAGCTTGCTCAAACTTGGTTCCATAAACTAAAATCGATCTGTTTGAAATATGAATTTATTTTATTTCCTACACTACAATATGTGGATTAAACTTCAAATATTTATAGAATTATTTCAACTGCGTTTCGGTTTGTAGGCAGGTAACCAGTTCTTATTATTTACATTACCTACTCGTATGTATGGAGCGAGGTTGCAAACATTCTACTACATTAAGTTATATTAAATAACATTTTAAATATTATTAAGTTTGTATGAAAGTGTTTGTTTGTGTCCTTGCTAACTAACTAGTTTCACATTGGCTTAACGCATTTGGATAAAATTTGGCATGAGGCACTGCTATTATTCAAACAATTTACGAGTATGTGTAAATTACTAGTACATATATTTGAATTACTAGTACGTAAATGTTTTTTTTGCCATTATTATTGACAATATTTTTTATATCGACATATTTTTAAATTGACAATATTTGTATAATGACATATTTTATTTTGACTTTTTTTTTTAAATTCATTGACATGTAATCAGTATTTTCAAACTTTTTTAAATGATATATTTAAAATGATATCACGGAATTGACTTGTAATATTGGTGTTATCAATATAATATTTGTTTGGATATATTAATCATAATCATTCTTTGTTATACGATTTGACAGTAATTTTTACAAAGCTATCTTATAGCTAAATTTGGTTAAAAAAATTATTACTTAGGTTCAAAAACTTTTAAACTTACCACAAACTTCTATCACATCGATAAACAGTGAGAACATAATAAACTCTGTTGATCACATTCAACTGTCAGTTTATAGATTTTAAAGCTACGTTGAATTATTATTATTTCAGTTCTTTTTTCACAAACGAGTGGCTCCTAACTTTTCTGTGTTTCGCCGGCTACGCGCACCACACCCGCGCAGCGTGCGAATTCCGTACAAACTGGACAAAACATACACAACGCATCGCTTTTACCTATAGGTACGCTTTAAATGCAAGAATAATAAATGGTTGTAGTCGAGTTGCAGACTTACTAAATCTACGAGTACGACCACAAAATATTATGTTAATAGAATTAACATCGTTAATACTTTTGTAATTTAGATGTAATTTTTTTTACCAATACTCGCCACGCTTGGCAGGCGGGTTGGCGAGCTCAGTTAGGTGTGATTGTTCAAGGAAGACGCTGCTGCCCATCTTCCGGATTACATCCCTTAGCCGACTCTTACGGCAACCACGGGTAGAGAGGGTACTATTCTTACGCCGGCACCACCACGGCAACGGCAACGGCTGTTTAGGTCAATGATGTATCATTACATAGGATCGTTCAAAACTGTTTGTGTGTAACCACATTGTGTTTTTTTTATTACGGTTGTCAAACTAGGTGTTTGACCACAGTTCACCTGATAATAAGTGAGGATGTGGTCGAAAATGGTGAACATACTTAGTCTGGTATGGAACTGGCTCTCAAGTAAGGGTATCGGAACACACTGTTAGAGGCTTAGCGGCAGATTTTTACTTGACGGTGGTAGCTAGTCGAGTGTTAGAAAATACCCTACCACTATGCTATGTGTTCCTCTCGATGTTTTCCAGTAACTCTAGGTCATTGTTGGGGCTTTAACCCACGCCCTTTGGCGTGTGAACCAACCGCGCTAACCACTGAGCTATCATCGCTACGCAATGTTTTATCGCTTTGCTACTGTAATTTCTGTGACCTGTTTAAAGTGCCAAATAAACACCAATACATATTATCATATTTTAAATCAAAGCACTTAGAGCAATGCTATGGAAAGCTAGGTATTTATTTAAAATCTAATATAGAATACATCGAACTAGGTACGTTGAAAGGCCAAGGTGGCAAGAAGGAAAACCCATCAATCGTTATAATGTTATTTTTTTCTTGTCATCATTAACAGACTTAAACAAATTATAGTAACAGACTTAAAACAATATTATAATTAAGAAAGAAGGGACATTCTGAAATGATTAATATAAATGATACCGTTTATTCCGGAATAATGTTTCATAAGACTCATACAATACCAAAATTCCAAGTGGATACGTCCACAGGACAGGACACAGGAACCTAATATTTTCCTTGGATACTTAGTACCCTATATGTTAATCCAGGCAATTAATTATATTATAAATATATGTATGTGGCAAATTTTGTCCAAATCTGTTCAGCCGTTTTTGCGTGATTGAGTAACAAACATTCAAACTTTCACATAGATCACTAGCTGAGTCCGGCGGTAACACTACTTCCGGGATAAAAAGCTTATACGTTAATCCAAGGTGTCTGCTACCTCCATACCAAATTTCATCAAAATTGGTCCAACCGTTTGAGCGTGAATAAATAACAAACTTACACTTTCACAAACGTTCGCCTTTATACCATTACTAGCTGTTCCCCGCGGTTTTATCCGTGTGGTGATGGATGATAATGATGAAAAGTATCCTATGTCTTACTCCAGGGCCTAATAAATTACCGACATGCAAAATTTCACCCAGAACCGTTGAGTAGTCAGCGATGATAGCTCAGTGGTTAGCGCGGACGGTTCGCATGCCGAAAGGCGTGGGTTCAAATCCCAACAATAAACTTTAGCTGCCGGTGAAGGAAAACATCGTGAGGAAACCATAGCGTGGTGGTAGGGTACTTTCTAGTACTCGGCTGGCTACCACCCTCAAGTTCAAAATCTGCCGCCAGGCATCTAACGGTATGTTCCGGCAGCCACACTTGAGACCCAGTATCATTCCAGTGCTGTACCATCTTCGACCACACCGTCACTTAACGTCAGGTGAGCTGTGTTCAACACGTACCCTGTTAGCCATAAAAAAAAGTAGTTGACGCGTGAAGGCGTAACAAACTCACATTCGCATTTATAATATTATGTAGTGGTGCTATTATATATTATACACATATATATTTATTTACAAACTTACTTTTATATCTTACATTTTCGTCCAACCTTATTCTTTCTACAATGTCTTACATTTTCGTCCAGTTGGGGGACAGGAACGTTATAATTGTGGAGATGGGTAGGTCCCTAATGATAGAGGTATCTTATCAACGTCCAGTCCTATGCAGCAACTATTATAGTTAGATAAGGGAGACATTTCGGGAGAGCGTGATAAATGATAGTTCCGTGTAGGTATAATTTAGCTAATGATTATTCAATAAATACTTGTTCATTGCACATCGTAGTCTGTTATGAGTTGGTATTTATAACTCCTGACGCAAACAGAAGAGTATATCTGTAGCATTGTAGCTCTCAAAAACTGATTTAGATTTCGTTTTGCTTGATGGTAGATCTCCTTAGCAGGAGTTCGTGTAGCTACGTAGCACCGCAGTACCAGATATTCCGTCGCCAAGCTTCAGTGTGTAAACATTACTCTGTTCCAGTTTGAAGAGCCGAAATCACAGGGCCGTTGAAACTAACCATCTGATGTCTCAAAGTAATGAGCGCCAAAGCAACGATGCCCTGGGCTTTGATTTTAACTCAAAGTTCAAATTGTATTGTTGCAATAGTTATGAACATGCGTTATCTTTTACCGCCAGGAAAGAGTATCGTTCGTCTCGTTACTTTTACATATAAAAATAAAAAAAATAAGATGTGTGTAAACATTACTGTGTTCTGGTTTGAAGGGTACTCCTGCTAGCGAAATTACTGGGCTGTTGTGATTAACCATCTCAAAGTAATGAGCGCCAAAGCAGCGATGCCCTGGACTTTGTTTTGCTACTCAAAGTTATGCGTATCGCTACAATGGTCATGGACAGGCGTCTGGAGAGCGTCTCGTACCATTTTCATTTTAAAAGTTTTTTTTTAATGTAAGGTGACGTGTTCGAGAGTTATTGATTCATGAAAATCTATTCAGTCGTTTGATTATTAGCTCCTTATTAAACAAAAAAATCATTATAAATAGGTTTGCGTTTGACCGCCAACTCGTTTGATGTTAAGCAAAGATGCGGTCTGCGGTGATTTACGTTCGCCCAGAAGAAACCGATTCACTGCTGGGTGCATTCATCCTTTTTTATATTACAGAGGTATAATAGAGTCGAGTAAAATATTGAATGCTCGATAAGGGTAGACTGATCACGTAATTTTGCATAAACAACTAGTATTATATTTCATAGCATCAGGATACAAAAAATATTTCCGAATCTGAATCTTATTTAAAATTTGGCATTCTGTAACTAAAGTAGTCGACATAGCCCAGCGGATTAGCAAGTTGAAGTGGCAGTGGGCAGAGCACATAGCACGCAGAACCGATGGCCGATGGGGCTGCAAAGTTCTAGAGTGGAGACCACGGACCGGCAAGCGTAGGATGTCCACCCACAAGGTGGACAGACGACCTAATAAAGACCGCAGGAACACGCTGGATGCGAGCCGCTTCCAACCGGTCTTTATGGAAGTCAATGGGGGAGGCCTATGTCCAGCAGTGGACGTCATGCAGCTGATGATGATGATGATGATTCTGTAACGTGTGTTAGCAAAATTTTATGTTTTAATACTATTCGTTTTTAAGTTTAATTTCTTTTTTCTTTCTAGAGATATATTGCTAATTATTATCTTTTTGGTTATGTGTGTGTTTCTTTCATTTTTGTGCATATAAATATATGTTTATTAATGTTATAAAAGTAATTTTTCGTTCGTCAACCACATCTGAATTCGTAGATATACTCGTACTACCAAATTGTAGATCTATTTTTTTAATCGAGGTAATTAAATATAACAAACCGCAATACATCGTATAGTAGCAGCATAGAAACCAAATTTGGTCTCGCACCATACTTATAAAGGAAGCTAACACTGGACGAAGCAAGCCCAAACCTGTCTATCTATTGTTCTTATGTAAACGCACGGCTAAAATATACTGGCATTCCTTGTGGAAGACATGTCCCTAATTATTTGGCTGGTCAATTTATTATACACGTTTGACACAATGAAGAAGTATGGCCCAGCTTACTGCGAACGTCCAGAACATAGACATTGAACATGAGTCAGTTGTGTTAATGCAGAGTTAAAAATAATTTACTAAGTAACAAGGCGAAGAAATAGTAAGTTTTGTAGCGATAATACTTCATTGGTTAGCGCGGATGGTTCACACGTCGAAGGCGTGGTTTCAAACCCCAACAATAAGCTTTAGCTGCCGTTGAAGGAAAACATCGTGAGGAAAGCATACCATGGTATTTTCTACTACTCGGCTGGCTACCCTCAAGTCACCTCATTTGAGAGCCAGTTTCATTCCATTCATGACAGCCCTGTTGGCTCATTGGGAGTATGTCTGCCTGAGCTGTAGGGCGTGGGTTCGATTCCCGCCAAGGACAAATGTTTGTTTGGTATAAACAAATGTTTGTTCTGTGTCTGGGTGTTCTGTATGTATTATAAGTATGTATTTACAAAAAAAAAAAGTATTTATGTATTCTATCAGTTATCTGACCTCCATCACACAAGCTCTGCTTAGTTTGGGGTCAGATGGCGCTGTGTGTAATGTGTCCTACAATATTTATTTATTTATTTATATTTATTTATTTATTCCAGGCTAGGTGTGCTTTACCATTTTAGAACACACTGTCACTTAACATCAGCTGAGCTGTGGTCAAACACCAAGCTTGTTAAACATAAAAATAATAATAAGAGTAACAGATTAAAGTTATGATAAGGCCAAGCCACACGATCAATGATATTAAGTGCTTGCTGGGTTATAAGCTTGGGTTCTATTCAGAAAGGAGGTATAATACTTAATACCCATCATTATGAACAATTTTTAGGGTTCCGTATCTCAAAAGGAAAAAACGGAACCCTTATAGGATCACTTTGTTGTCCGTCGTCTGTCTGTCAAGACCCTTTTTCTCAGGAACGCGTGAAGGTATCAAGCTGAAATTCATATCAAATACTTAGGTCTACTGTCCCTTGGAGCTATGAAAAAATCAAACTTCTAAGCCAACGCAATCAAAAGATACAGCCGTTTATGCTGCAAATAACTGCAAATCTTATAGTACAGATAAAGGAAAAATTGCGAAAAGCATAAATTACTATAAAAAATGAGTACCATAACTTTTATATATATAACTACGGGTTTGTACGGAACCCTCGGTGCGCGAGTCCGACTCGTACTTGGCCGGTTTTTACTATCGGCAAAACTTTGAAATCACGAAGAAAATTCAGTTGCTTCATACAGGCACCAAATACCTAACGATGTGTTCCGGTAAACTTTTTTGCCAGCGTTTTGGACTAACGTGAACAAAAAGCTGGTCTTTATTCTGCCCAACATTTGAGTATTGCTAAACAACGCGGCAATGGGACCAGCGTTTTGGGGATTCCCATAGGTACCCTTTTAGATTAGTTTATTTTATTTAAAATTATTCATTACTTCCTCTGAAGTTTTTTTTTTTTTTTTAATTAATATGCTTGCGTTTGACCGCCACATCGCCTGATGATAAGCGAAGATGCGGTCTACGGTGGAGCACGCTCGCCTAGAAGAAACCGATTCACTCGCGACTTGAAGGCACCCAGATTGTATTTATCGCGGAACACCCACTCGGGCAGCAAATTCCATTCTCTAGCGGTTCGCACAATGAAGGTAGTTTCGAACCGCTTAGTTCGAGCTTTTGGAACATCGACCATGAAGCGGTGTCGCTTCTTAGAGCTCCTGGTTGTCCGATAGTAGAATGGGCAAGCTGGAATTAGGTAAAAAAAGTATATAAGTATTCTATCAATTATCTGGTTCCCATAGTACAAGCATTACATTGTTTGGGGCTAGATGGCGCTGTGAGAAATGTCCTACAATATTTATTTATTTTATTAATTATATTGAACTATCTACATAAATGCCCAGTATCTCGTACCCTTTGCGGTAACGCTGGGATTTTGCCCACGCATAAACATAAACCTCAGTTGAAGTGTCATGACCATTTTAAGAAAAAAATCATACAGGTTCTGCTTGTCATTTCGGTGCCTACCTCGTTGCTAAGGCTAAACTGGCTGGCAAAGGCTTGGCGTACTTAATAAGGTTAAGGAGGTTCTTCAAAGGAAAGCTGCTTCACTTGTATCAAGCACAAGTCCGGTCGTGTATTGAGTTCTGTTGCCACCTTTTTGTTGGAGCACCTAAATACTAATTGGAAGCCTTGGAAGCGGTGGACCGACGTGCTATGAGGGTGAATGGTGATAGCGATCTAGTCGCAATAAAAAATAATTGCTAGATCTTGGTCACCGCAGTGGCATGTCTGCCTATTTGTTACCTGATACATTTCAGAGAGTGTGTGCACGAGCTCCATGACCTTATTCCATCCCTGTTTATTTGACTACAGGACAAGTAGAAGAACGGCACGGAGTTTTGGCGGGAACGCGGAAAGAGTCGTGTTGCCATATTGTATTTTTTTTCCAAAACTAGTGTTATTTCGAGTAAAAATAGTGGCGTTTTATTAATAAAGTGCCGAATTACAAGTGCGAGTGTGGGAAAGTGATATAATGTGCTGAAACATGACTTTTCGTGTTACTTCCAAAACTCTATCGAAGTTTATAGTAAAGTCGCCACTATTTTACCGAAGCATAACTAGATTTGACTGGCACGGACTGTACTTACCAACACTGGACTTTGACTATAAAGATGAAGAAGCTGAAAACTGAAGACTGCACATAAAATACAGAAACATTGAAACTAGCAGAATGCACAGAGTGCGAAGCCAAGAAGAAAGAAAAACAAACTGCACATCACCAACCATTCCTCGTGAACGTTCACAGTATTCATACGCAACGGTTCGGCTCTACTTTCTTGATGCGTATAGCCTATGAATGGAACTCATTGCTACTTTGTTTCCTTCGAACAACAATATGGGCGTTATTAAGGCTAGAGTGAATGGATTTCTTCTAGATCAACGTGCTCCACCCCTGCCGCACTGTCGTCTTCCATCAGGCGAGTTGGTAACCAAACGTAGATCTACCTATTTCATATAAAAAACAACTAAAGCCGTTCTCAAGCTATGCGTTTGCCAAGGAACATTATTTGATTTTCATTTATAGATGAATAGAATAGATTGACTTAGTGCTGTAGGCCTAATGATCTCTAATCAAGATAAAATATGAATGTTGTTCGGTTATTGATTGATACCTACCGTAATTCTGACATGAAAGAACACTTTGTTCAATAGGTAAAGTCAGTGAACAGCTGGTTATTCCTGAGCATGCGATAGCGAAGTCTACTAGCATTGGATGTCGGACCAATCACGTGAAGCGCTGACTGTCGTCACATTCCGTCTGACAAACACTACAGAACGCATTAAATATTATTAGTTCTGAAATTGCCCGAATAAAAGTAATAGAAAACTAATTGCCATACGAATCAATATCTCAATCATTTATTTTAGTAGCAATAAATTAAAAATCCTGCCAAATAATTTTATTTAAACGAAAATTGCTGTGGATTTTCACACGTGGCGGGCTGCATGCCCGCGGGCCGAGTTTCGGGCAGCCCTATTTTTACAATTTACGTAGTTTCTCATCGAAAGCATATGCCCGCTCTCAAAATAACATTTTTATTAACAACAAAATAATATTTTTGTTGACAAATAACAAAATAACATTTTTGTTAACAAATCCAAACAGCCATTTAGCTGTACAAAACAGAAAGACAGAGATACAACTTTCTCTATTATAATGTTATGTAGCTGGAATTTTTGTCAAACAACTGTGGGGCGTGGATTCGATCGATGATAAGTTATTTGGATCTTAATAGACCATTTTACAGATTACTGCCCAGCATGTAGCCTAATACCAGTATCACGCTTGGGTAGTTTCAACTGTTCTCTTTATTTATTTAATTGTAGAAGAAATAACACAATTATAGTAATATAAATAATGCGGAGGTGAATGACCTCGTGAATGATCATGTATCGTGAAATCTTAACTGCCCTGTTAGCTTCGGTATTAGATTTGGTTTTACTTGCTGATAGATCTCTTAGCAGGAAGGCGTCTAGGTAAGTATCACCACAATACCAGATATTCTGCCGCCAAGCAGTAGTGTATAAACATTATTGTGTTCCGGTTTGAAGGGTACTGCAGCTTTCTTGCAGCGATATTGCAGGGCTATTGAGACTGGCCATAGGGGGTCTCAAGGTAATGAGCGCCAGGGCGGCGATGTCTTGAACCTTGTTTTACTACGTAAAGTACTGTGTATTTCTGCAATGGTCATGGACAGGCGTTGTCTCTTGCCATCAGGAGCGCGGCGCCTCGTTCGTCTCATTACATTAACATTTAAAAAAGATGTGCTGCTAGATCTAAACGGCGTGGGTTCGATTCCCACACAGGATTGACATTTGTGTGTTGAAGATGTTTGTTCTGTGTTCCGTATGTATTTAGTAAAAGTAGATATTTACAAAAAAAGTGTATAGATAAGTATTCCGCCAGTTATCTGGTTCCCATAGTACAAAGCTTTGCTTAGAAGGCGCTGTGTAAACTGTAAAAAAAGTAAAGAAAAATCTTCACTGAAATGTACTGAGTTATTATTGAATGAATGAATAAATAACTCTTTATTGTACACACTTAAAATGACATAATACAGAAGAAATAAACTAGTTAATATGTGTAACAGCTGGCGACCTTATCGCTAAAAGCGATCTCTATTGGAGTAGGACTGTAAGTAATTATTGTTTTTAATAGATTGAAACAATTTGACCTACCTACAGCGTTTCGACCTCAATCTCAAGCGATTTATGTACCTAAGCACGACACCTGCTACGAAATTGCTACGAATCTCTACGAAACTAACCAGCATCGGTGTTATATTATACCTATTAGTTTGCTTAATATAAGCCTTATACAAAGTTTAGAATGCTCAATTTTTCGCCGACGCGACGTGAGATGTTACGCAAAGAAATGGGTTTTGTTTATTGTTTATTTCATATATCAATGTTTATTGATAAAAATATTTGTGTTCAAGCTGTGGCTCTATTTCGTATCTTACGTTTTAGTTATTATTCATATACTATCAATATCCTATACATTGGCGTATATAGATGGGGGCCGGCCACCCCAGTATAGTACAGTGCTCACCCCAGGATGTTGATTTACCGATTTCTTTGTAGTGATGATAGCTCAGGAGTTAGCGCGGTCGGTTCGCAATCCGAAGGGCGTGGCTTCAAACCCCAACATGAGTTTAAGTTGCCGGTGAAGGAAAACATCGTGAGGAAACCATACCTAGTATGGTGGTAGGGTACTTTCTAGTACTCGGCTGGCTAACTACCACCCTCAAGTTGAAAATCTGCCGCCAAGCATCTAACGGTGTGTTCCGGCAGCCTCACTTGAGAGCCAGTACCATTCCAGGCTAGGTATGCTTTACCATCTTCGACCATACCATCACTTAACATCAGGTGAGCTGTGGTCAAACACCTAGCCTTTCGAGCATTAAAAAAAAACCTTTCTCGCTGTAGTAACCACTTGCCGACACGTGTTCCACAAAGTAACGCCTTAATCAATCTATTATCGAAGTTTTTTTTATAAAATATCAAGCAAAACTTCCTTTCGCATGTTCCATACACATTAGCAGATAATTTTTACGAGTTTACTAACTGTGAGGCAAATGATAATTACAAGTTGACAAGTGTTTTTTTATCTGATTTTCCATGTTGCCTTCCTATGTTCTATCTAGAATGTTCGTTTAATTAGTGTAATGGAAGCCGCGAGGCCGCAGGTGATCAACGCAATAGAGGACTAACACAACACATCAAATAAGAAATATTCCATTATTGGATCTTATAGGTCCGGGTAAATGGTTTTGCTAAATATTGAGTAGATACTGGTGTATGTAGATACATCTACAATCTAGATACCTCACACCTCACTTAACATCAGCTGAGCTGTGGTCAAACACCTAGCTTGTCAACCATAAAAAAGCACACACACACACACGAAGAGGTTAGCATATCAATTTGCGAGATTTACGTACAACGTAAAGACAAGATTATTTAAAAGCGAAAATGTATGGGAATTGTAAGAACTCATTTCCGGAGTCTGTGTTTCCCGAAAAGTAAAGTAAGTAAAGTACAATATGGCTAAATCCAGAGTAAACAGGGTATCCAGAGTAAACCTTCTAGGTAAGCGCGATCTATCATATATCACATTGTTGCTTAACATCAAACGGGTTTTATCCAACTACCCGCACGGTTGAGAGCTAGTTCCATTCCAGGCTAGGTGTGTTTACCATCTTTGACCAAAGATCTAGCTTGTCAAATATTTAAAAAAAAAACATGGCACATGCAACTGACCGAAATATAATCTACCTTATATTATGTACTCTCAAACTTGCCCCGGTTTGGCACGCGTGCAATATAGAGAATAAAGAATGTGATGCATATGCATGTATTATACATATAAACCTTCCTCTTAAATCACTCTGTCTATTGATGGAAACCACATTAAAATCCGTTGCTTAGTTTAAAAGATGTAAGCGTACAGACGGCGGGAAGCGACTTTGTTTTATACTATGTAGAGATTGTAAACAGTAATCTTATTGCTTCCTTGTCGACTTCCAGGAACCTGATTTTTTTTAATTTCTTTTGTTTGTTTTTTTTTGGCATTTGGATTATCGATATTTTCGGTATTTCATGAAAAATCAAGTAAAAGAAGAATAATTTAATTATAACATAAAATTGTTTAAGTCTCTTACCATCACGAGAGCGTTTTGCTCGTGCCAACACTAGTTACCATAAAACACGCTGTGATGGCGCCACCACGCACGTTGATCCGTTGATCACTTTGCAGTCAATTTTATTTAGTTAAATAATGCATTGTTTGACTCAATAATGTGGGTGTACGAATGCAGATCGCGACCTGTTGCGGCTTACGGTAGCAAATAAGAATATACAATAGCAAATTAAAGGAATACACACTGCAATGGAAACAAAGAACTGCGAAAATTTATTTACCAAGCTACTTCTCAGATTCTATTGGAGTAAATTTACGTAGATCGAGGAAACAAAATAAAGTGCAGGGTACCACCACCTTATACCACACCGTCACTTAGGAACACGTAAGTCTATCGCCACTCATAAAAAAAATGTTTTATTCACCCTGTAGCTTAGTTTAGTTTGAAATAGCTCTGCTGTAGAGTGTGGATTCAATTTCCGTTCAGGTGCTCCAAAGGTATGTAGGTATTATAAGTATAAATTAACAAAAAAGGTTTTTATGTATTATATCAGAGGGGCTAGCATATCGATTTTCGAGATTTATACGTACCTAAATGATAAAATGTGCGGAAATTGGAACAGCTCCTTAGATGAGAGTAAAGGAAAACGACTTTTTCATGTGTAATAGTAATGAGACGCTCTCCTGATGGTAAGAAAGAACACCTGCACACGACCATTGTACCGATACACAGAACTTTGAGTAGCAAAACAGAGGTTTGATCAAAAGTCTAGGGCGTCGCTGCTTTCGCGCTCATTTCTTTGAGACTTTCGATGGTTAATCTCTATAGCTCTCTATAGCGCTAGCTGCAGTACCCTTCATATTAAAACAGATGACATTGGTGGCAGAATATCTGGTACTGCGGTGATACCTACGTAGATGACCTCTTGCTAAGGAGATCTACCTCCAAGTATACATACATCAAAGTCATACTTTTGACGTGGTGGTGCCGGCGTAAGAATTGTACCCTACCCTCTCTATTCGTGGTTTCCGTAAGAGTCGGCTAAGGGATGTAATCCGGAAGATGGGCAGCAGCGTCTTCCTTGAACGATTACACTTAACTGCGCTCGCCAACCCGCCTGCCAAGCGTGGCGATTATTGGCAAAACCCCCTTAGGAGGAGACCAGCAGTGAACGTTCTATGGCTGATGATGATGATATTTTTGACTCTCGTTTACGGCCTACGGTCCCAGTTTTGTTTAGTTTGGAAATGACGCTGTGTAAAAAAGTCGTCTATTTTTTTAAGATTGGCTCCTTACATTGTTACGAAACTTTTTGCACATTGAATAATTTGAATTAAATTATAACCAGTCAACATTCTGTCATCTATACTTCAAAAGTCTAACTTCAGATTCCATTACAAAAGTCCTAAATTGAAAAAAAATATTCCAATAATTATGATTGATATTCGAATAATGTAGCTGTAAATACTTACATACTATGTATTAACATCAAAGTATGATTATATAGCTACATATTAAAATGTGATCCAAGCTTCACAACGAAATATTGGGTACCCACATATAAGTACGAAGTGCGAGAAAGGATGCGTATAAACATTCTTCACGGTCTGGGAGCGCTGTTCACAGCACTTGTCATTCTAGTTAGAGTACACAGCGCTAGGAAACTTGCCGTAAGTACCTATTTAATATTTAGTACCTTGGCAAATAAGCTTTGCTCAGTATATACAAAATTTAAAATCATAACAAATATTTGTGATCATACTGTCACTTGACAACTTTCGAAAAGTGGTAAATTTTTTAAAAAAAAGATATTGCCTATTTAAAATAGCATAGCAAAAAGATTAGGCACTTATTGTTACAAAATGTAGACGCACAACTAACCTGCAAGAACTCGAGTTGCTACTTCTTAAATAATTATTATTCTTCAATGGTAAACTTAAATCAATGATTCTTAAGCCACCATTGGTAGCAAAATCATTTAACAATACATTTTTTTTTTTTAAATGTGTACATTTTACAGTATAAAGAAATGTTATTTTGATGCTATTTTCGATACTGATTTTTTTTAAAGTGACCGCTAAAATAATAGGTATACAGAAGAACATATAAGGTATT
The DNA here is from genome assembly GCA_950106695.1 of Biston stratarius. Taxonomy (NCBI): domain Eukaryota; kingdom Metazoa; phylum Arthropoda; class Insecta; order Lepidoptera; family Geometridae; genus Biston; species Biston stratarius. Next base: position 9,490,300 of record OX467112.1, read on the forward strand.
ATGTTTATCTAATCTATCTAATATTTTTAAACGAGCAATTCTTGTATATATATATATATATATATATATATATATAATCTGGATCTCGGAAACGACTCCAACAATTTTCATGAAATTTAGTATGCAGGGGGTTTTGGACGCGATAAATCGATCTAGCTAGGTTTCATTTTTAGAAAACGTCGTTTATTCCTTGTTTTCAGCCGAGCCGATAAATTAAAGCATGTAGTAAACGTTATTCATATAGTTTATAAGCACTTTTTTTCTTGTTTTTATTACGCAATAAGTTTTAAAGCAGTTGTTTTTTTTTCAATAATGAATTGTACTGAGTTCTTGAAGGTCGACGTGTAACTGCCGTATTTCTGCACCGCTGAACGCGAAATTGTGGGTTAATGAATTAGTTTTATGATCTCATCATCAGTCATTATATTTTTTTAGGGTTGACAAGGTGCTTAGCCACAGTTCATCTGATGTTAAGTGACGTATGGTCGAAGATGGTGAGCAAACCTATAGTCTTGACTGGAAGTTTATAGACGTTTTTTGTTTCCAGGCGAAAAGGGAGAAATATTTGGCTCCGTCGTACTCCTGCGGCGATGCCTGTGATATTGTGCCCCAGGAATCCACAGACGACTCGCCATGTAGTTTAATGTACCTCCGTCACTCATTTCTTACTGATGCCACTTTTTGTGCCCGTCCCAAATGCAAACGTGACCCTGACATTTCTATTGATGGCGAAGTAATAAGTGTACACCCAAAAGAATTGGATTACGACAAAACATGAGAACTATTATAGTAAGAATAGTCTAATAAATTTCAAGTATTGCGCATTTAAGGCATTTCAACTGTTCAAAATATCTGTTTGACGATAATAATAAAATACTTCCCAAAAATAAATAAATCTTTTTAATTGGGTTATATTAATTAAACAGTTGCCTTTAATTTTATGCTAGAAATATAAGACTTCGTAAAATCGTATGTAGTTGTTTGCGAAGAACATCGGAATATAAAAGCTGTTAAAAAAGTTTTTGGTAGATATGACAAAGTCGGTTCATTTTCGCACGGGAGACGTGTACATTCTTCGTCTTGCTGGAACCATAAGATAGCGTATATTTTTCTTGTAATAAGGGCAGTTGGGTTCATCACAGCCCAAAACCTCTGCTTCATGGAGTGTGTTGCCACCGTTTTGCAATAATTCGTCTCCCACAACGAGTCTCCTGGCACATGCTAATAAACAAGGTCCGCATAGTGCAATTGCACAAATTGCTGCTAAAAATTCTAATAAAATCATCACAATATCACTCCACATTATGGGCTTGCATTATTTCATATGAAATTTTATTCAGGCTAATGATTTGTTTAAGAAATATAGGTATGTGATTTATGTAAACTTTTGTATGAAGAAATAATCATAAATTATTAACAAATATGATGTATGATCGTAGCCATTGGATTTTAGAAACGCTGTCAATGATGAAACATAAACTCTCGATCTTTCATCTTTTTACTTATTTCATTTAACAAAAAGAAGTTTTTATGTGTTGTATTTTGAAGTAAAATCAAAATCGTCTATCTATCTATATCTTTAAACGAGCAATTCTTGTATATATATTATATATTCTGAATCTCAGGAACGGCTCCAACGATTTTCGTGAAATTTTGTATCCAGGGAGTTTCGGGGGCGAAAAATCGATCTAGCCAGGTTTCATTTTCAGGAAACGTCGTTTTATCCATGTTTTCAGCCGAGCAATGCTCGGTCAACCAGGTACTCTATATTTATACAGTAAGTATCTAAGTACCTATTAATTCAGTTATTTAATAATTTTCTTAGTTTTTAAACTTTTTACATAATATATACAAAAAAAAAACAGGTGACCAGAATGCTGGCATCTACTTTGGTCATAAGATCTGAGGTCATAAATATAGCATTGTCATCCAGCGTGGCAATGCTGCCAGCATTCTGGCCATATATCCCTCCTGTGACGGACTTTTAGATTAAGTTATTTTAAATTTTAAAATTAATCTAAAAAATATAGTATTAATTTAAAGTATTGATATATATATTATGATGAGGTATATATTAAGAAAACATAAATAATATAAAAAAACTTAAAAACTAGGGTGCCGCCGACAGCGTGACAGGGCTCAAGCTGCCGGTGGTTAGGGCTGCAGAGTGAGGAACCTCCTAACAATGTGCGCCGTGTCAAGAATCACTGCCTTTTGGATCTGACCCTTGGCCGAACCGTCTAGCGAGAGTCTCAAGATGTTTGTCGAGACTCTTCAATATAAGACCGTTCACCGTGACGACTTTGGGACAATAATCCTCGAATCAACATCCCACACGGTGGTTATCTCGTGAATCAAGTCAAGGTTAAGTATTAATTATTTATTATTAGCAGCTAGAAATTACTGAAACGTAAATTAGTATTCAAAATAGCTTTAATATTTATTCTTATACCATATGTATTTTTAAACTTCTCCAAATCACCTTGTTTTTAAAGTGTGTACTGTGGTAGGTTATATATTGGTGACTAGAATCCATTGCAAAACTTTTTTGTTACCACTTTCACTATCTTGACTGAGAGGAAATATTTGTACAAAAAAAATAAAGCCTGAATTATTTTTTTATGCTACCACAGTTTTGGCTGGTAAATCATCATTGTATACGGAAAGCCACTATAAGTGGCGCCACGCACTTATACCTGTTGGTATTAGGTATACGACCTATACAGTATGCACACCTCAACTATCTAAACCTTCGTTCAGAGATGAGAATAACGATCGTCATTCGTTTTTCGCGTGTGATAAGAAAAGGCGCGTCTTAAAATGTTATAAATTGTTTTTCGTTTATTAATTACAAATAATATCTTTATGTTGAAGCAACCTGGGTTTTAATTCGATCCCTAACATAACAATACCAGTTATTTATTTTAGAAAATATTGCAGTGGATTTCTGGAATAAAAAAAATCTTTAGTAGGTATTATTAGGTCTCAGGTATACTCTTCGGGTCTCTACGTTACCTAATACCTCAGATAAATTAACCAGCCAGGATTAGCCATGCGCTCTAACTTCAATACACAAAAGTCTTTCAATTTAGGTGCGGGGCGAGGTAACGCACACAAAAAAAAAGCTCACACAAACATATTTTGCGATCGCGTCGCTACACACGCACACGAAACTATAGGCTAACACTAGCTTACGCTGTACGCAAACAATCACATTCACACATGGAAGCGTTCTATCGGTACACGGTAGATCGTGTAAAAGGGTTAGGGATTGACACTATCGAAATTGAATTATCGATAAGTTCTTTGTGTACCTGTAGGATAGCGGAAGAAACCGCGGGGCGCAGATAGTAAAACAATTTTTTTATCTTAGTAATTTTATTGCTAACACGAAATGAAATCACTACATAAAGATTATAAGATTATATCTTATAATGTTAACTTGAAAAATACAATTTCTGTTCTTCACGAAAATATAATGAAACGAGAACTGTAAAAAATCCTAGAAAATATATACAATGTAATTCTCAAGAAGTTTTTTGTTAAAAGACAGGCCTCAGTTTGACCGAATATAAGGGCTGAAGAGTGACATTAGGTCTCCAGGTAGACAAAATCGCTAGCAAAAGTTTGTGAAATATAAGCTCACCTCAGATATTTATAACCCTGTTTTAATCTTCTTTTGTTATTGGACAAGTGAATAAAACAAGAAGATTCAAAATGTTGTGAGCTTGATACGCTTATAAGTTTTGGAATCCACGTCAAATGATTCTCACAAGCTCGGGTCCGGCCAGCTTTACTGACTGGTTCTTTTGGGAACTTGCAATATGAGTAGCGTGAAACAATTCAAAAATAAAAAAAATTACATCGATATTTGTGATTGTGCTGTCTCATCCTTATTTTGCTGCGGTTTGCCGATAATATTGCCAACTTTTTAAAATTAAAAGGTGCTATTTTCAAGCTTTCAATAATAGGTAATTTTAGTTTTATAATATTGTATGAATATGAATGATTAAGCAATAATACTAAACTATCTTAATATTTTTAACTTTTAGTGAACAAGATTTGCGTAGATCGTTCGCAGATGGCCATTGGAAAACATGAAACAAAAAAATTAAACCATTCTATACAGTTGCATCAATTCGCTCTTACAATACTGACTGATTTTGACAGCCCTGTTGGCTCATTGGGAGTATGCCTGCCTGAGCTGTAGGGCGTGGGTTCGATTTGGGTTGGGGATTAGGTTCCAAGGACAAATGTTTGTTTGGTATAAACAAATGTTTGTTCTGTGTCTGAGTTGTTCTGTATGTATTATAAGTATGTATTTACAAAAAAAAAGTATTTATGTATTCTATCAGTTATCTGACTTCCATCACACAAGCTCTGCTTAGTTTGGGGTCAGATGGCGCTGTGTGTAATGTGACCTACAATATAAACAATATAAAAATACTAAATGCTTTTTGTAGTAGTAGGCTAGCAGGGCTCTTTTGCAGAGTCCGCCTGTTGATGTACCACGCCTTTGCCAGATATTTTGCCCTCAAGCAGTAGCTTGAGGGCTAATGATTGCACACTACTATGTGCAATCATTACTGTGTTGCGGATTGAACGGTAATATTTTTAACGAAATTACATGGCAAAGAGATATAACATCTAATATCTCAGGTTGGTGAGTGCAATAAATTGCAGCGCGGGGTTTTGAACTATTAAAATTCCAAATTCTGCACGGTATTAGCAGCATCGAAAAGGCATTGATATTATAGGCGTACTTTTCAGTTAAATAAACATCATCCATAAAATTTTCCTTAAAATAGATATGTACGATTCAATGGCAACACTCTGGGGCCGACAATAATTTTCAATTATTAGATAATTAATAACATTTCTTATAAAATAAATACTCATAGATGAAAAGTAATATTGTCCTTTTGATGGTTTGATGTCTTTGAGGTTTTTTTGCATCAATATACACAACAGTTCTGCATTTTTGTCGGATAACGTTCCGCGCGCACGACAGTTTGGGAATGGAGCAGAACACGCGTCAACCAGTTTTTATAAACGAGTATGAGTTTTTCTCTTATACCTTTGGCGAGCGGGGTAAGCCTGTCGTATCGACTCCTTTTGGTTGTCTACTCGAAGCCTAATACCTATTAAATGTACAAGTGTAGGAAACCGATTTACTATTGTGAATTTTTTTTTGGCTTAGAATGCTACAGGACTTGATCCTGAATCGACCGGACACGACCTTGACTTATTTTGTATAAGTTTGTGAATTATACAAAAACATAAAAATGTTCAAAATACTTGACTCTGGTAGAATCCATAAAGTGCATTACCAAAAACGAGGGGAAAAAAATTTTAGCAAAGTATTATAAGTACCTCTTTCTTCTTCGCATCGCACTCTGTGTATTCTGCCAGTTTCAATGTCTCTGTATTTTGTGTGCAGTCATCAGTCGTCAGCTTCTTTATCTTTATTGCCTCTGCTTTGCTTTTTGCGATTCATGTTTAACATCTTTAGTTACAGTCAAAGTCTAGTCTTGGTCAAGTCCAGTCCGTGCCAGTCAGACATCAGTCATCATTCAGACTCCATAATAAAGTAGTGGCGACTTTAAGTTTCGATGGAGATTTGGAAGCAATGCAAAAAGCAAAAAGTCATGTTTTACCACATTATATTAATTCCCAACACTTTTGCTTTCAATGTGGCACTATATGAATAATACACCACAATTTTTATACGTAAACACTCGAGAAAACACAATTTTTAGAAAAAAATACAATGGGTCGACGACATGATTTTATCCGCATTCCCGCCAAAACTCCTAAGTAACATTGTGTCCATTCTTCTTTGTTTATGGCATCGCACTATGTGTATTTCCCAGTATTTATTTAACAAGTAATCGGTTTAAATAAGTCAAAAGCATTCAATCAAATCGAGTTCGGTTATACCTTTCAATGGTGACTTATATAGAAGTTGCAATAGAGTTAAGAAGTAACACGAAAAGTTATGTTTCACCTTATTATTATTAAAAATCAACCTCATGCACGCTGAACATGCACGTAATTCGGTGCTTTATAAATTTGGCACACAACTATAAAACATCACTACTTTTAGATATAAACACTCGAAATAACACAATTTTTGTAAAATAATACAATGCAGTGACATATTATTCCGCATTTCGTCTAAATTCCTGTTTGCTTTCCTCTCCTCACTCATACAGATTCACCAGAAGCGAGAAAGAAAAATTGAACTGATTGACAGTGACAGCTTGTCGAGTGCCGCAAACTGCCGCATGTGATCAGAAATTAATAATTATCTAATTTTCAGTAATCTGTGGATTGCCGGGCAAATCAGTATATGATCGAATCTTATTTTTATTAGAATTTAATTGAAAATGAAATAAAATGACTTATTCGATTATTACAGTGCTTAAAACTCAGATCAAACTGTATTGTTTAAATAGATAAAGTGTAAAAAGTACCTTGTGTTTATATAATAATAAGATGCGGTCCAAGTTTATAACTGGGTAATAATGATGTTTTTATCATAATTATTTACATTTCTGTTTTGCTTTTTGTATCGTAACTTCAACTTTATTGGTGGTTAATTGCTTAAAAATTGCAAAATCAATCTTTTCAAGGTTTTAGCTGCATATGTCAGGTTTTGTGTCACAAGTTAATTTTGCTTAGTTATGCAGTATTTTGATTTAAGTACCTACTTACTTATTTGTTATCACATTAAGTTCAAATTTAATTAGTTAATTTCATGTTTGACCCTGCCTAATGTATGCATTAATATTTTTTACAGCCGATGCTGGTAATAAAGTTATTTTTTTTTAATTACTTAATATTACTACAGTTAATAACAGTTGTCACCTAACAACCATGCACATAAGCGTATACCTAATCGATATGCCTGTTATTACGCTTAACAGCTTTTTAGTACCTAACTAATCTACCTGCTCATTTTCCATGTAAATTGTAGTGCATAACTCCTAACCCTGGTTATTATACTGTTCTATTAGAAAACAATCAGTTAAAATTGATATATTTTTGTGTGTGGTGGTACTAAATTGGAATACCTGTGTGATCGTCGTTTCTGCTGCTGGTTTTATTTAAAATTTGTAAACAAATATCTATGATTACATCCATATTATATGTAATATATTGAAGTTATAAATATTGTTATTGAAAATGTGGACTGTGATAGTGCAGTGTGTAAAAAGGTTTAATAACATCTGCCATCTCTTGTCTAGTAGATCTTATGTAAGGTAGAGCACATGTATAATACAAGATGTATGATTCCAGTGGTGTGCTTTGCCTGTGTGCAGCTGTGACATGGCTTTTCTCCCGTCTCTATCAAGAGCTGCTGGATATGTTTGAGCATACCAGCTCAATCACAAACAAGGAATATTACTGGTAATTTCCATATAACTTCTGTTTATTCTTATTCGAAGTGGGGCCGATAAGTCCTGCACTGACATCCTACTTGGGGTGTTTTGTGTTTTATCAGAGCGAAGCTTTGGGCCTCTATCATAGAAGCTCTAGTGAGGTGGGTGAAATGTTTGACAACATGATTTGATAGACATGTATATTGAATTGAAGAAATATTTATACTCATTGGAAACTGTCACTAATAAGTAAAAACTTATACTAAGTTTATTTTATTTTCTGATCAAATCATTTGGTTGGATGAAAAAATAGCAATACATAAATATTGGCTAGTGCTACATGTTCTTGTAATCTTATAACCTTATCATCACCTTATCAGTATGTGGCACAAATCTCTTGATGGTTTATCCCATCCGTGTAACAATCGCAAATACCTAAGAATCAAATGAAATTTTGCATTGGAAACAATATTTTCTGAGTATCTAATTAGGATATTAATTTTGAGGTAATGTTTTTTTTAAATGTAAAAATAATGATGTGAACAAGACACTCTCCTCATGGTAAAATATAATGCTTGTCCTCAACCATTGCAGTGATACACAGAACTTTATAATAATAGCAATAATGTGAGTGACTTGTACTAATGTGGGCAAGGAGGGGGGAATCTAAAAAAAACTCATTTAATAATACTTAAAAGCTTGATATGCCTGAAAAAATTTAAAAAACCTTTGTCTTACAGAATATCTGAAATAAAAATAAAATACTAGATTTTTACTCTTCTACATATAGATTGAGATACATTTTATACACATACACATGATTTGTTGCAGGCTAGGTGTGTTAACCATCTTCAACCACACAGTCATGTAATATCAGGAGACCCGTGGTCAAACACTTAGCGTCAACCATATATAAAACGGAGCAACATTTTATGTAATAGTAATGAGACAAACAATACACTCTCCTGATGGTAAAAGATAACGCATATTCATGACCATTGCAGCAATTCACAGAACTTTGTGTAGCAAAACAAAGTTTGGGGCATTTGCTTTGGCACTCATTACTTTTTGATTTCGATGGTTAGTCTCAACAGCCCTGTAATTTCGCTAGCTGCCTTACCCTTCAAACCGGAACACAGTAATGTTCACACACTAAGTACTGCTTAGCGACAATATCTGGTATTGCGGTGGTACCTGCCTAGATCCTGCTAAGAAAATCTACCACCATGTTTAAATTACATAGGTAGAATTTTAGCCAATCTGTGAGATGCTCTTCTCGCCAGATCTTTTTGCTTATGACTTTGATGATTATTTAAATTAAAATGTTAAATTACTAGTATGTAGGTAATTAATGTTTATATTTTTTCGAGATTTTATTAAATAGATATTTTTATAGTGACACATTATTATAATGAATATTTGTCCTTTTTAATGGTATTTTTTAAATGGCAAGTAAATACAAAATTTGACTTGTTGTTATCAATCAATAATTGTATTGAAAACAACTCTTAAAAACCTATATTTATCAGCTAGCTAACCACAGTATGCTAAATAATGGTATTGGCAAAATGTGTAAAAAAGCAAGACAATATTGTCCTTATAACAGTAGTAGTTTTTGTTGTGCCATGCAGTGCCGGCTTTAGGGGGGGGCGACCGGGGCGCCAGGTACTACAGCGCGCCGGGCGCGCCAGCTCGACTTAACCTCTTAATATACGACAGGGTCCGTCACTCGAAGTGTTACCAATTGAAAATGCTGCTATTTAATCAATTTACATTCTTTTTTTTTTTTAATTTCAGATTTATGTTAAGTATTAATTACATTTTAAGAAAAACAAAGTTATTGTTCAATATATCCACCTTTAGCACGGATAATAGCATCGAGTCTTCCGACAAAGGCATTGCAAGCTGCACGAAGGTGGGCTTGTGGGATTCGGTTCCATTCACGACGAAGTGCTGCCTTTAGCGTTTCCAGATTCTTATATTTTTTAGTTGAGACCCTGGCCTCTAAAATAGACCATATGGAAAAGTCCATTGGATTCAGGTTTGGTGAGTATAGAGGCCACTCTTCTGCAGAAATGAACCTTGGAACATGGTTTTTTTAAAAATTGTTGCGTTAGGCGTGCCTTATGAGACAGTGCCGAATCCTGTTGGAATGTCCAATGGTTTATGTTAATTTCTTGCTGTGCCCACGGTATCAATACATCATTTAACGCCTTTTTTTGGTAGACTTCTTGGTAATTTTTGACTCCCCGGTCGATGAAAATGAGCGGAGAGCTTCCATTTGCGGTGACTGCAGCCCAAACCATTACAGAAGCTGGAACTTGCTTTCGAACGGCCACTCTGTCAGCCAAATTGTCGTTTAACTTGCCTCCTAGCCAAAGACGATCATTTTGTTTGTTTACTTACTGTTGAACAGTAAATTCAGTTTCATCTGAAAAAACAATTTTTTTTAGTTCGCCGCTTGCGTGCTAGGCTTTTAGTACCTAAGCTCTTTGAAGACGAACTGTCTTTTGGGCTGGAGTCAAATGTTGTACTTTTTGTATCTTGTAGGGTTTTAATTTCAGCTCTTTTTTCAGTATGCGTCGTATGCTTGAGTCTCATACATTCTGACTTTTAGCCAATTTTGCAGCATTCTGGCGTGGATTTCGTTGGATTCGGGCTTTCACCTTTCGAACCAATTGTCGCGAGGTTGCTGTATTCGGATGTCCTCCTCCGTGCCGTTTAGCAATGCTCCCAGTATCATTATAACGTGTTATGGTCCGATATACTAACATTTTGTTCACCTGCAAGTGCTGGAGCTCTTGAACAATGGTTGCTTGGGATTTTCCAGCCAAATGCAAGGCAATCACACTGTTACGTTTGTTATCCATATTGATAAATTCTCTTTTAAAATATTTTTCCCCCCGCTCTTTTTGTTATCTTGCATATGAAAAAAAGATCTAGCGGTCTGCCAAATTTTGCCGCGCTGTCACTCATAGTTTCAAAGTTGGAGCAGTCTAAAGTTGGTAACACTTCGAGTGACGGACCCTGTACATACTTTTCATTCTTTGCTTTTACATACTCCAATTATTTGCGGTCTACAATGTCTCAAACAATATTGACTAGATTACTAGAGATACTAGAGATTCAATAAAAGATATAGTACAAATTCAAAAAAAGTTTTTTTATTTGTAACGAAATAAGTATACCCAAAAGGCCGCCAAAGGCATGACTCGCCCGGGGCGCCTAGATGGCTAAGGCCGGCTCTGGTGCCATGATATGGGTTAAAACCACAATATTTGTGTAGCTAATCCTACAGTTTTAGCTATAGATCCACTGTTTTAAGTCAGTTATAGACATTTTTGTTTTAGCCCTAGTATGGGAGCTTAAAACAAAAACCTTAGAGCCACCGCCAAGTCGAGCAAAAAAAAAACCGGCACAACCGTTCAGGTAATTTTCGACCAAAAATTTGTAGCTTTCACAGTTTTCTACACTTTTTAGAACTAATATCTTTTTTTATGAACTCTCGAATACTATGCCATGTTTACCTAGAAGAAACTTTCATATAAGAGTGCTCCATCATAGACCATCTAGACTATCATCACTGCTTTATATTGGGTACAGCATAGGCAAATGCTTAACTATTTTGGATTTAAAAAAAAAACTGTACTGAAAGGTTAGCATATAAATTGAGAGATTTATGTAGGTATAACTACTTAAATTGTAGAAAAATGTAAGGAAGGTCCCTGGCGGGAATAAATGAATTTTTATCATTTACGGAATTCTCACAAATATGTTGGAGCCACCGATGTAAATCATCGTAGATAATTTTAATTAACGTATATTCGTGTAGTTAACGTAACATATTACGTTAAAACTAGTTAATTAAGTCTTTATGTTAATTCACAGGGTTTTCCGCTTGCTACTGAATTTGTTCGGATATGGCACGGTGCTGGTTCCTGGTTTCATACTCTACAAGTACCTCGAGAAAACGAATTATTTTGATAACTTAGGTGAGTACTGTATTGTTCACACATTTCATGATATAAGGAATAACTAGCTGCGCTCCCCAGGTTGATCCACTTTTTGCAGGGTAAAAAGTAACCTATGTGTTAACCCAGAATGTAAGCTATCTCAGTCCCGGATCTAAGACTTCTGACCCAGGGCAAAAACTTCATAATGGCGCTCTCCTCTAGCGTTTGAGAGAAATTATTTGTGATACAACAAATTTCCCAAGTTTTTTCAAGGTTAGAGTGAATAGGTATCTTCTAAGTCTGCGTGCTTCATCTTCGACCACATCATCGCTTACCATTAGGCGAGTTGGTGGCTAAACGAGGACATAAACGTATTAAAAAAAATGGGATTTTATTACTTCAAACAAGAATATGGCGCTCTGCGACATTGTTGCCCGGGGCAGATACTCCGGTTGCTCTTATTGGTCTTTTGATCATAGATCCGGAGCTGAGCTATCTGCATTCCAAATGTTATCCAAATCCGTTAAGCGATTACAGCTAAAAACGCTGCCTAATTCCTTTGAGATATAACAAAACAATGCATGGTGGGATATTCCTCTTTTATAGATCTACAAAAAAGTCCGCGGTGGCATATGTATATGTATAGGTATAGATGTATACCTTTTAAGGATAGCTTACTATACCCATTTGCTTCCTGCCGTCTGTACGCTTAGATCTTTTAAACTACGCAACGGATTTTAATGCGGTTTCTATAAATAGATAGGGATTCAAGAGGAACACACATGCATATGCACCACATTAGTGTCTACATTGAACCCGTACGAGGTCGGTGCGGGTCGCTAGTAAGATATAAGAATAAGAAGAAAATAATAAGATATAAGATATGGGGGCAGTTTCCAAACACCACCCAACACAAATTTTGTTCTACGCTTGTTATAAAGCTGGAGCTCCTATGGCTACATTATTCCTCACACGTGCAAAGCTAGTAGTTAGTAATTATTAAAAACAGTATGTAAAACAATTCAGTAATTTCGTAAATTCCGTATAACGCGTGGGACACCTGAGCGACTAGACAAAGTAACATTCGATTAGCGTTAACGCTAATAGAAAATTAAAAACTTTACTTGGTGGTAGATCTCCTTAGCAGGTCGTCTCGTTAGGTACCACCGCAGTAACAGTTATTTTGCCGTCAAGCAGTCGTGTGTAAATATATAAATATTACTGTGTTCCGGTATGAAGGGTGTTGCAGCTAGCGAAATTACAGGGCTGTAGAGACTAACCATCAAGTGCTTTGGCACTTATAACTTTGAAGTTATAAGTGCCAAAGCACCGATGCCTTGGACTTTGTTTAGCTACTCAAGTTCTGTGTATCGCTGCAATGGTCAAGGACAGGCGTTATCTCGTACTATCAGGAGAGCGTCTCGTTCCTCACAAAAATTTTACATTAAAAAAAAATACGGGATTGACATAAGCTGTCGATATGTCACGTAGCTTGGGCAGCTTATGTCAATCCCGTACATTTTTGGACTATTAGCGTTATTTTTTTTAATTTATCTAACTCTCAGATTTTATTACCCGACTACGGCAAAGTCAATAAGAAAGGTTGTTTTTAGCAATATATGTATTTATGTGTTTTCCTATTACTATTGATCTGGTTTTCACAAATGAGGTATCAATTTATTTGTTATTATGTTCCGGGTGACATAGGCCACATTTTTTCCTCTATTAATATTTGTTATATTAGTTTTTCTAACATGCGTGTTAAATGAAGATTGCCTGCGAGCCTTTGACTGATAATAATTAAAAATGATCCATACGAAGCCTAGATGGAATTAAAACTGCTAGGCATTCATGCCAATTTCACGTGTTAACTTTACCACGGTCATAAGCCGTACAAAAATGTACCTACGTATGTTCAGCTGTTTCACGGAAAAGTAATTATTTTTTTCTCCTAAAAGTAATTATCTATAGTTTTGTCGAGCGAAAATTGTCTCTATTGCAATGAAAATAAGTAGCAGTTAGGTGTTTCAGTGGATAGTTAAATCGATTCAATTTACCAGTGTTTGTATTAGGTAAATGTTTTAACAATGAAATATCTGGTGCTAAATAATAAGTCTAATTTTGCAGGCGTTAGTTGACAGATGCAAACTTATTAAAAATATTATTTTATTTGTAATAGGTTTGCGTTTGATCACGCCCTGCCTGATGTTAAGCAGGGTGCAGTCTAAGTTGAAGCGCGTTTACCTAGAAAAAGCTGTTTACTCTAAATTTTAAGTCATTCAAATTGTACTCCGCGGGACAAACTGAGGCGGGCAGTGTGTTCCATATCCTCGCTGTACGTATGAAGAATGTGGAATCGAAGTTATTAGTCCGTACGTGGGGAATATCCATCATACATGGATGGCGTTTTGGCCATATCTGCCTAGCCATCTGTTAATAAAAAGGAGCAGATGGGACCAAATTATGCAATTCCCATCGTCCACACCGTCACTTTCAGCTCTCCTGATATCAAGTGACGGTGTGGACGAAGATGGTGAATACACCTAGTCTGGAATGGAACTGGCTCTCAAATGTGGCTGGTGTTAGACTTTTTTTTATCTTTGGCACTACTGTAATTTAGATTTTTACTTTGTTACTTCCAGCCAGCAGTAGCGTAGTCTCACGAGCGCTGTACGCGTGTTTCGGGGCGCACGAGCGGCTGCCGGAGACGGTGAAGCGTGAGGTGGGCGCGCTTCCGTTGCCGGACCCGCGACGTGAGGCGTTTGAACTCATGTTCTGCTTCACCGGCCTCATGGGCGCGTACCTCGTGTGGGGGTTGTTACAAGAGAAGATTATGACGCAGGTTGGCGAGAACTGTAACGTAGAATCATTAGCGTGTGCTAAATGCGTGTTTTAGGGCTCACGACCAAAATTGACCTTATTTTTTGCTTCCCTGATCTCATAGGCGCACCTCGTGTCGGATCTGTTTCAGAAAACAGAATAACTGAAAAAGAGAAAAAATAACTTCTTTCGGAGCTGCAAGGCGTGGGTTCGATTCCCACTATGATAAATATTTATGTGACGAAAAATGATTGTTCTGTATGTATTATAAGTATGTACGTATTTACAAAAAAAAAGTATATAAGGATTCTTTTGTATTTTCGTCAGCCTAGTTGGGAGACAGTCTGACTTCCAATCTGGGGGCCCTGGGTTCGAATCCTCGTCATAATAAAAATTAAATGTCTAGCAATACAGATGTCAAATAATAAAAATGTCAAAAAATATGTCAAATAATAATGTCAAATCGTCTTAATCTAAACTGGTTTAAAAACTGCGTTTTCCATGTGGAATTTGGACCAATGCTTCATTATAGGCCAGTCAAGGTCCGTTCCCGAAGCAAACAGTCGCAGGTCACTGTTGCAATACATACAATGCACGGGACATAAGGTTCAATATGAGCATTTCTCAGTTTGATATCACAATCACAAAACGATATCAAAATCTGAGACATCAAACATTCCTTCTACCGCGAGTGTGTGAAGTGCATTACAAAGTGCATACTGTGCTGCGCGGCCAGGACTATTTGAGAGTGGAATGAGGTCAGGGTGCGTGGTCTCCCATTCTTCCTTTTTCCTGTGTTATCGCTCGTAATATAATTAACGTGTAATCAGCGTGCCTAGCGAATTAACAGATACACTCTTAATATATTGACGCTATGATGCCTCCGGGCACATAACGCATCCCGCTCCTGGAAGAGCTTAAATAATTTTGGCGCTTCCACGCACAATAGGTAGGGTAGGTAGGGTACTTCTCCGGGCGGTTTTTTAATTTGTATTCATACTTGTGTTTTCAGAGTTATGTGATGGCCGATAATACAGTAGTTCGATTCGACGACTCACAGTTTCTAGTATTCATTAATCGGTTAGCTGCACTCGCGATAGCGGCTGCTAGGTTGCGTTGCACCGGCCGCCCGCTGATCGTCGCTCCGCTGTACAAATTCTCGTACTGTGCGCTCACTAATATAGTTAGCGCCTGGTGTCAGTACGAAGCTCTTGTCTACGTCAGCTTTCCTACGCAGGTGAGGACACTACGTATGAATAAAGTTCATTTATTAATTCTTGCTTGCCAAACGTAGCGTAGGACGCCCTGAGAAGTAACCAGCGCCAAATGAACCATTTTACTTGGTGTTAGATTTCTTTAGCAGGACAGCTGGCGGTGGATGGAAGCAAAATGCCGAAGATCGGGCTGAGAGGCGTGCCTTGAGAGAGGCCTATGTCCAGCAGTGGATTTCAATAGGCCGATGATGTTGCTATTAAAATATTGAACCTTCTGCTTATAGAACTGAACATTTTAAGTGGTAACAAATTAAAACTCAGTTTGAAAAACAAAAGAGAAAGGCTAATGAACTGCCGGTGAAGCAAAACATCGTAAGGGAACCATAGCGTGGTGGTAGAGTACTTTCTAGTACTCGGCTGGCTAGCTACCACCCTCAAGTTGATAATCTGCCGCCATGCTCCTAACGGTGTGTTTCGGCAGCCTCACTCGAGAGCCAGTTACATTCCAGGCTAGATGTGTGTACCATCTTCGATTACACCGTCATTTAACATCAGGTGAGCTGTGGTCAAATAGCTTGTCAACCATAAAAAAAAAGATCCTTTTTTATCGTAGGATATGTTCAAAAAACCTACTGGCTGCACCCCCCTCCCCCCCTGAAGCTGGCGCGTGGGGCACGTGCCCGGGTTCAGCCTGCTCCCCTAGATCCGTGGCTGATGGGCTCCTAACTAGCATAGCTGTAACCACCTTCTGGTTCTTTCCAACAATATACCTTGTTAATTATTTTTTTGCAGGTCCTGTCTAAATCATGTAAAGTGATACCAGTAATGTTGATGGGTATCGTCGTTTCGCGAAACAAATATGAGCTTTACGAATACGTAACGGCAGCGCTTATCACGATCGGGATGGCCTCTTTCATGCTTGGCTCGCATGAAGGGACTGAAGGTATGTTCTCACTTATTGTTTAACTGATAGAATATATAAATACTTTTTTCATCCCATCTTTTCGAAAAGAGGCGAAGGGTTCCTCGATAAGTGCGAGCAAAGTGGGTGTTTCCGGCGCACTTAATAACAGTGACGAAATGGATTTTGAATTTGGAACACTATTTAATTAAAAAGTTTGAACGCAATTCGCTTCGATAAAGTCTGGCCAGTAATAAAAAAAGCGCGGCATTGGTTAACCAAATTAAATGAGTTTTGACGGGAATGAGGAAATAATCGTGTCGCCCCATTGTATTTTTTTACCCAACACATGTTAAAGCAGATATCTACCAATGAGCCAACAGGACTATTTTTAGGTAATAGGTATTTCCAGGCGAACGTGCTCCATCTTCGGCCACATCGTCGCATTCCATTAGATGAGATCATGGCCAAAAGCATGCCTAGCGTTATCTGTATAATTTAAAAAAAAAAAACCGTTTCATTGTCACGTATTTGCAGTAATGTTTTCAGGGTTCATGTATTTATGTATTTAAAGAGGAAAGGGAGGTATTTGCCCAGCAGTGGGACACTATAGGCATAAATAAATAAAATAATGTGAGTTTCTTTATTCCACCATAACTTTTAAATGCATGAACAGATTTAGATGGATCTGTGGAGTATCGTTTGAATATGGCTCCACTTTGAAAAGTATGTTTTTTTTTTTATTCTTTTTATGCTTGCCAGTCGTATTCTTTAATTTTTCCCAACAAGGCTGCGGAAGCTTCGTACTATCATATGATTAAGCGACTGTATTGTCTCGCAGGATGGTCGTTCACGGGTCTTTCCGGGGGCGTGCTGCTAGCTTTATATATGTCGTGCGACGCTTTCACCGCGTCGTGGCAAGCGGCATTGTTCGCAAAGTACCGCGTACGTCCGCTACAGATGCTGTGCGCTGTAAACCTGTGTTCTTGCACGCTTGCCGCCGCGTCTCTGCTCCATCGCGAATCTACCGCACACTCCATAACGATGCTGAAGGTAAACAACTCGTATACTCCGTGAAAGTTTGAACATCAGCAATATTGATACAGGGGGTTCAGTACTCGATTGTCGTTTCAAATAAAAATAGGTGGTTAATTTTTGACCTAATTATCCTGAACAAACACAAAAATAAGGACACTCGAATCACGCGCATTTTAAAATGACATGGTAGTCGCGCGCTGTCCCAGATTAGATAACAGTTACTACGCAGTCTACGTGTGGTAGTTATGTCTTGCGCTAGCTCGGTGCGTAAGGCTGCGCGCTGTCCATACATTCTGGAGTCTTGGGAATACTTTAACCAAGGTTTTCTTAGTTATTTTTTTTTGTATTTGTTTTGATTTTATTTCCTTATACGTTTCATATGACCACTAACTAACATGTCTTTGAATATTGCTAATGTTCAAACTGTCAGCCTGTATAAGTATTTTTAACCCCCGACGTAAACAGGGGTGCTATACGTATTTTTAACAGGCTAGGTGTTTGATCTAATTTTAGGTGAAGTGTGTTCGAAGAAACTCTAGGATTTAATTCTTTATAAAATCTATATAATGGTTTTTTTCCCTTCTTGTTACATATACAATTTTACTATGTACATATATGTATAAGTATATATGTATGTACTATTCATGTGGTATAATTGTATAAGTACAACAGGACTTAACACTAATTTCTACCAGTCCTCCCTGGTGTTCTTAAAAATCTACCCTGAAATGGGAACTGGCTCTCAAGTGAGGTAGTCAGAACATGAATGGTGGAAAGGTACTTTCTAGTACCAGTAACACTTTAAAGTTGAAAACAATGTATTTGACAGCCTGTTCCTATTCCAGGCTAGGGTAGGTGATCTGTAGTTTTTCTAATGTAATCGTAATGAGACAAACGAGACGCTCTCCTGATAGTAACAGATAACATCTGTCCATGACCATTGCAGCGAGACACAGAACTTTGAGTAGCAAAACAAAGTCCAGGGCATCGCTGCTTTGGTGCTCATTACATACTTTGATACTTTCGATAGTTAATTTCTATAGTCCTCTAATATCGCTAGCTGAAGTACCCTTCAAACCGGAACACAGTAATGTTTACACACTACTACTTGGTGGCAGAATGTCTGACACTACGGTGGTACCTACTTAGACTACTTCTTGTTAAGGAGATCTATGACAAAGTATAATGATATGCACTGTGCTCGAATTTGTTCTACGAATTTAAATGTTGATGTGTAAGTATACGTCCGAGTGACCGTGCCCTGGTGTTGCAGCACGGCGGGTTCCTAGTAGATGTGTGCGTGCTGTCGGCGAGCTCTGCTGTCGGACAGCTGCTCATCTACCGCACCATCGCGCGCTTCGGTGCTGTCGTTTTCACCATCATCATGACTTTACGACAGGTACGCATAGCCGAAGAGTCTGTTATAAGCTTAGTGTGAATTTTGGCAGGAACGCGGAAAGAGGCCTGTCGCTCAATTGCATTTTTTTTCTAAAACTAGTGTTTTTTTTCGAATGTTTATGTCGGGACCATTCAAGTATTACGTAAGCAGAATTTTAGTAATTAATAACCCCTCCCTCCCCCTTGTCAGCAAAGCTCTTACTTCCCTCTCCTATGCTTAAGTAAATATTGCTTTAATTAGCAGCCATGTCGCTAAAACGAGGTGTGCCAAGCGAGGTGCGAGGTGTGAGGTGTACAAGGAAAACAAACAATCAGCATAATTTATATGGCTTCGCTGATATTATCACCATTCAGATCGCCTCATCCCCAATAACGTCAAAAATAAGCAAAGTAAATATCCCCCCACCGCCCTTTGGAGCTTACGTAATACTTGAACGGCCCCTGTGTAACAAGTAAAATTTTTACAAAAAAAAACTGACTTCAAATGTTTTCTCATGGATGCCATTGTCAGAACTGGACCAAATTAATCACTGTAATTAATCAATGACAGTAATTAACCGCCTAAGCTGCACGACGGACGTATTAAACAAATCAATGTCGTGCAGCGCTGCGAACTCATTGAAACTGTGAATTGCAACAAACACGGCCGTTTGTACGGATCTGCGGTTACTTTTATGCCTATTTTGTCATTTTGTTTTTATTTTTAACTATGTACAATTTTAACCTCTCTACATAATCATTTTGTGTATCTATTTACTTGTCGTATTTTTAAAATTCTTATTTGTATTTAGTTTTTATATCAATTTATAGATATGTTTCCCTAAAATTCAGTTTTCCTCAATATGTTTTTTATTTATCTCAGTTTTTTGTAGCGATGATAGCTCAGTGGTTAGCGCGGTCGGTTCGCATGCCGAAGGGCGTGGGTTCAAACCCCAACAATGAGCTTGAACTGTCGGTGAAGGAAAACATCGTGAGGAAACCATAGCGTGGTGGTAGGATACTTTCTAGTACTCGGCTGGCTAGCTACCACCCTCAAGTTGAAAATCTGCCGCCAAGCATCTGATGGTGTGTTCCGGCAGACTCACTTGAGAGCCAGTTCCATTCCAGGCTAGGTGTACTTTACCATCTTCGACCACACCGTCACTTAACATCAGATGAGTTATGGTCAAACTCCAAGCCAGTCAGCCATAAATAAAATGTGTTTTAGATTTGGAAAATAATGCAGAATTCTATTTTTCTTCCTTCCTAATTATATGTTTCTTCAATTTCCAGGCCGTGTCCATTCTTTTATCGTGCCTAGTGTACGGGCACCGTGTCACCATAGGCGGCGCCGCGGGCATTATATTAGTATTTGTGGCTGTTCTGCTCCGAATCTACTGCAACCAGCGGATACGAAAACGAAAAGCGGCGCAGACACACAAACAGACAAACACGTAGCTAAGGCTCGATGCATGTGAGCCACACGTGATAAAAAATAACAATAAATCTAGTATTCGGCTAGCTAGCTACCATGTTGTAAGTCTGCCGCCAACCATCTAACGGTGTGTTGCAGCCTCACTTGAGAGCCAGTTTCATTCCAGGCTAACATCATTTATCACCTTCCATCGCTCAGTCTCTGACATCAAAAGACCAGTAAAAAAACTTCAAATTAATTATATATTTTTTTAGAAATAACGCTTTTCCCTTTCAGCGGAACTCAAATATTTGAGTAACGAAAAAAAAACTATTTTCAGTTCGATTTTTTTATCTTCCCCAGTTGAGATCTAAATTCAGATTATTTTAAAGCTTTATGATTACAATATGACTTCTAAGTGATCGAGAAACGCTTAACGTTTTCGCATCGAGGGTTAAAAAATAAAGTCGTTCAAAGTTTTACTGTTTCTAAGTTGCTTAAAGTACACTGTCTTATTTTAACGCGTGACTAGTTGACGAATAATTTGAAACTTTGACTTTTAAGTCTGTACTTATTTCTAAGTTGTGGTCATAGGTTGTTTATTTTCATATACATAGTAAGGTGCAAAGTTTGTTCTATTTCATATCGAGTGCATTATAGTCAATAGTGTTTTTCCATTGTGGTTTGTTTGTACAATGATGCGGAATAGAGAGAAAGTCTTTATTTAAAAAAAAAAAAACTTACCGTGTCACAAGTGGCCTGCAAGAGATCACTGCAAGAGATTTCATTATTGTGTCACCCAAAACCGTACTACTACGAGGTTACGCAAAAAGTAGTACTTATTATGAATAACTTTTACTATGGGTGCGGCACTGAAATCTTGAACAAAAATAACCATTCTTTTAAAATACAATTTATTGATTATAAATAACCATTCTATACAATTTATTGACTGTAAATTTTATTTTACATTTTTGAAAGAGACAACTTATGTATTTATTTTTGTTTAGAAGTTGATCTCATAGTAAAAGCTGTTCATACTACAAAGAACACCAGTGCCGCGAGAAGGTTATTGCGTAAGCGGATTTTAGTAATTTTTGACTTCCCCCACCCTCAGCGAAAATAAGCAAAGCTCTCACCCAAATCCCCTCTCCTACGCTCACGTAAGTAATCCACACACTATATTGTGTGTTCTATTCAGAACCTACTTAATTTTGCGTTTTTATTTAAATATTCTGAATTGAATAGTGAATGAATGTAGCTGTTTAATCAATACTTTGACCTCTCTGTCCCCTAAGACAGGGGTAGGCAACCTTTTAAGACGGAAGAGCTAAAATGTTAAAATTTACACGTTTTTAAAGACATTAAAATTTTTCGTTTTAATGTAAATAAAATACAAATGTTTTTAGCACAAAACGAACTAAAGTAAACATATGTGAAGAATGGCTACGGAATGTCAGGCGAGCCACTACCGATGATCACGACCACTTTAATAAAAGTGCAAACGACTAAGAAGGACTAAAGGATTTTAGCTAGAATAATAAAATAATTGGTAGTGCTTGAGACATGGTACTTACTCAACAACTATATACAACAACAATATGGTATCAATTGCTCTATCTTTAAAGGTTATGATAATTAAATGATAGATTTTGCGTTTGGAACTGACGAGCCGTTACTTTACATCAAAAGAGCCGCAGGTTGTCGACCCCTGTCCTAGGTCATCAAAAATAAGCAAAGATACCTCCCCAATGGTGTTTACTTATAATACTGGTATTGCCCATAAAATATTATAAAAAAAAGTTAGTTGGGACTTTTCTTTAAAATATAGTAGTTTATGTTAAAATGTGATTGTTATATAAACTCCACTAGTTGTAATCTCTTATTAGATTATATTTATTATTTAAAAAAATAAAATAAACAACGAAATTATTTATTTTCAATGTGCATTTATTGTATACGTACTTATACGCAATCAAAGTGAGAATTGACTAAAGAATTGTATTTTGAATTATATAATTATGTTATGTACAAAATCTAGGTCAGTGATTTAATTTTCATACAAGCATGATTCGTAGACCGCATCAACACTTGACATCAGACAATCTACGTTGTACAACGTAATTCGGTAAATAATATGGGAAATATAGTGTAACCTTAATATGACGATCCTCAATGTAACGATATCCTATATTTAACAAATTCTTCGAAATCTACTAGAACGGCCCTTAAAAGTAACATAATATATGGAATTTAACATTACGAATACTTCTTGTTAAAAAATATTTATTTATTTATTTACCTTTAACGATTTTTGTCCAATAATCATCTTTAACATATCGTATTAATATACAGTTCGCTAAAACAGGATAAGTAGAAGAGTACGTAATGTTAAGGTTAAACATGATTTATTACCTTGTTAAAACTCATCTTAGATCATACAATCATCATCATAAGTAATACCATGCTGTAAGGAATATTTTCTAATTCCCTTCAGCTTTGTTATGTCGAGGTTGCACTGTATATATTAACTTATTTTGTGACAGAGTGCTGTGTTCGTGATACATTATCGATTACAGTGGAGCGTCGATTAATCCGAACGTCGATCATCCGAACGACCGTTTATCCGAACTACGACGCTTGCCCGACTCGCACGTGCCCTTTATTCCACGCTATAGTGCTAGTGCACATAACTTTTAAGTGTTATAAAGCGTTGTTTTATTACAAGACTTACCACTTTTTTGGATCAGGTAAACTGATATCTGAAAGAGAGTTGCGAGTAATTCCTATTAGGTACAAGACCACTTTTGAAGGCGTTTGTCTTTTTCGTCGCAGTCCATTTAACAAGGGTTCCGACATTTTAGTGTGTAGATCTGACAAATAAAGCCTTTAAAATTGTTCTTACTATTCTTAAACCTTTCTGTTAAATTAATTAGTATATTTACGTAACTTATTGTTTTTGTCCCTGAATTTAATCCGTATACATAAATAAGATAAAATATACCTAAACAAAATATATTTTGAGGTTAAATTTTGAAGTCTTATTTAAAACACTTTTACATTGCGAGTGAAAATTGCCTAAGCTATAGTTATATTTCGTAGAAATCTTATTTTAAAATAAAGTTTCAAGACTATGATTACAGACCGCATAAAAAGATAGATGATTCATAAAAAAATTGGCATCATATACGAGTAGGTACAATATTTATCCTTGTGGTCTGGAAATTTCATTTAGTCATGTTTTACTTATCTCTCTACAGATAATCCTTTATAATTGTTGTTCGCACACTGCCGCGAAACCGTAGTAGTTCCACCGTGTTTCGTCCGTTATATAAAATAAAATAAGTAATTGCCGTTGAATGTATTCAAGACAAGACGCTTTCTTGATGGTAAGATATAATGCCTATCCTGGAGCATTGCAGTGATATACATAACTTTGAGTAGCCAAACAAAGTCTGGGGCATCGCTGCTTTGGCGCTCATTACTTTGAGATTTGATGGTTAGTCTCAACAGCCCTGTAATTTCGCTAGCTGGAGTACCCTTCACTGGAACAGTAATGTTTACACGCTACTTCTAGGCGGCAAAAAATTTGGTACTGCGGTGATACATACTTAGACGACCCCCCTGCTAAGGAGATCAACCATCAAGTATCTGCTGTGTTTCGATATGAAGCTTAATATTTCAAATTATAAAACAAAACTGTCACTCTGTTGACAGCATGTTAGTAGAGTCGACAAGTTTGTGTTATATATTTTTGTAAATTTGTGTTTGAACCAAACCATGTTGTGGTTCACGCACCCGATTAGCATCAACAGTTACTACGAGTTCAAACAATTTCAGAACAATATACACGAGAAGTAAACGCTCAAAAGCAAAGAACGTTTCCCTATAGAAACAGCCTTCCTTGTCCTTCCAGGTAAGCGTGCTCCATTGACTACAATATCTCAAACTAGAGCAAGAAATTGAACACGCCGTTCATTTAGTTTTTTAACTCTATTTTATTTTGGTCGCAGATTTTCTCCTAAGCAGTGGAGTATAGCTATTATATATTTAAATTTATTACATTTAACTACCATCTATACCTACCTACAGAGTTTCCACTAACAAGGGCATCGCTGCTTTTGCCCTCATTACTTTCGAGGCATTCGATGGTTAGTCTCGTTAATAGCCCTGTAATGTACCTAGCTACAGTATCTTTCAAACTAGAACACAGCCGTGCTTAATGCTTATCACACATTATTGCTTGGAAGCAGAATGTCGTCGGCGGAGCCATGTGCACGTGCAGCAGTAAACCATTATGACATTATAGTGATGATGATACGTCAGCCACATAAAATAAAAATAAATATTTGAATTTTTAATTATGACATTTCTTTTAAAACGCGAATTAAGGTGAAATATTTTGCCATATTAGGTACTACGGCGTTGGACCCACCGAGACGACCTCCTGCTATGTAGATCTACCGATAAAACACGTAGGTATATTTGTCAATACTGTCCCACTTAGGGTACGGGGCTTTTTCTATTTTGAAAAGGCTTAAGATAAGGTCCCCCACGATGGCCAAATGGCTGACAGTTGGGTTCATACATTTTGAGAACTTTAAGACATTTTGATCATGTAGGCTTCCTCACGATGTTATCCTTCACAGTTTGAAGACAGCGCCAATACGCACATTACCTACATAGAAAAGACAGAGGTGCGTGCTGTGGGTTTCAAACCTAGGACCTGCAAACTTCACTAAGCTGCTGAAACTCATGCAATATCATGTATGGATAATGCAAGAAAGAGAAAGACATTATATATATCTCTGTCAAAAGTTTTTTATGGTTTGTGGTAGCATGCTGGTGCAGCTGGCGTTGACAGCAGTACTAGCGCTGGGGCTGTCTCCCTGCGTGCTTCAGGGCGCATGCCCCGACCCGCGCCACGTGCCGCGCCCTCCATCCTCTGTCTGCATGCACCGCCTGGACCTCGAAACACCTTCAAAGTAATCACTACTTCTACCGGCCTGAGGGTCTAGTAGATATTTTTTTTAGCAGTCAATGGTATCACCCTTCGGGTGCCGTGTCCACCGGATGAAGATTTTTTATTTATTGTTTGTTTCTATTTCAGTTCTATTAAGAAAAAGAAATCATCGAAATTAAACCGAACATAAGAAAATGTATGCCAAAATAATACGTAAGTTATATAGAATGTATCTCTATTAATACATATTTTCCTAACGCTGTATCAATAGATAAAATGACAGTTGATTCATAAAAAAGTGAACACTCGAAATAATTACCTCCTGAAACAATATCATAATCTGTTTTAAAATAAGGGAGTTATACCACAAACATAAATATAGCGCCACTATAGTTAGATGTGACGTCAATTTAAAGAAAACATTATTTTTACTTTATTTTTTATACTTTACATTATTTGTTGCATTGTTTTTACTAACGCTAACGCTGAATTTAAAGGGAAAGTGGCAAAAGATCACTTTTGCTTAACTTCTGCTGACGTCGCTCGATTCTAAGTATAGTAGTAATTAAAATTAGTTGTCTTACGACAAATATGCGAGACGATATACGATATAAGAGTACCATTTTTGCGGGATTACTCACGTTTAATTTTGTCGGAAACACCGACTATAGTTTCGGTCACATCCGGTGACCTTCATTATGGAGACAAAGCTGAGACAACGCGCGCACGGCCTCGTCTTGCTTTGTGAGTAATCCCGCAAAAGTAAAACAAAACCACGTCAGCTTCCATAGTAAAGGCGTATACCTTATTATCTATCCACTTATTCCGAATCAGCCCTGTTTTTTCATAAACTGTCCCACAGCTGTTGCTGTGTGCATCAGCACACATGTGCATCTTCTAATTGCGAGAAAGGTAAAACTATAGTCTACCACGCCAGCCAAGTGTGGGTTGGCAGACTTCACACATCGCTGTGTAATATTTTTTTTGTACTGTAATTTTCCTCAATCTGTTTCCTTCACCGATTGAAGCCATCGGCAATATGCACATGAATAAAAAAATACAGAGGTGCATGCCGTGAGATTCGAACCCAGAGCCTTTAGATTGGAAGTCAGACAGTCTTCCAACAAGGTTGCCGAAACTTTCACCAATCAGTTCCAATTAGTTGTCTTCAAATACTCGGAAAAACAACGGGATGAAAACTAGAAAAACACATGATATATACATAATTACATATTAATGAGCTATCATCGCTACAAAATATGATATGCTGATTATGTTAATATTTCCAAATCCAGCATAAACAAATTACTTATTTCATATAAGCCACCTCCTTATTAGAACAGTATCACTTACCTTCAAGCGAGATCATTTCGCCAGGACGTTTTTTATCAGATTGGCTTGCGTTTGACCGCCATCTCGCCTGATGTTAAGCGAAGATGCGGTCTATGGTGTAGCACGCTCGCCTAGAAGAAACCGATTCACACATGATTGGAAAAATCTCTACTGAGCTCTTACCTAGCTATTCAAGTAATGATAGCTGATGAGTATATTGACACTGTTATTGATGATTTGTTATGAGAACGGCATTCACGGCATGTTTGTCGAATGATGGATTGTTGTTAGAGACTGTCCGTTCGACGTCCGCATTTACAAAACAACGATGTTTCACATCCCCTTTCGCAATAATACTACCCCGTACCATGACATATTTCAGTCGAAAATTTTCGGATGATAAGGTATCTTTTTTTTAATGGTTGACAAGCTAGCTGTTTGAGTACAGCTCAGTGACGGTGTGGTCAAAGATGGTAAGGCGCGGCCTGGAATGAAATATGCTCTCAAGTGAGGCTGCCGCAACACACTGTTAAGTACTTGACGGCAGATTTCCAACTTGAGATTGGTAGCTAGGCAGCTGAGCAGTAGAAAAGACCAACATGCTATGTTTTCCTTTACCAGCAACTCAAACTCATTGTCCCAACAATGAGCTTATACCTCTCTCAAGACACGCCACTTAGTCTGATCTTCGATATAGTCGCTCGTTTAGATCTCAGTGCGTCCTACTCATTTGCCGATTCGCTGTCTCTACGCTAAAACACGTCTACCCCAGCAGTTACTAGTAGGTACTGCGACAGATATGACCTGCTCAAGGGCCCACTACCACTTCAGATATTTCACGTGTCCTTCCATAATATTTTAACTCCTTAATATGATACTTAATAAAATGAACAAGTAATGTGTACACATTACTGTTTTACTTTAGAGTACCTACTAAAGCTAGCGAAATTGCAAGGCTTTAGATAATGATCACCTAGGGCTACAGTAGCGTAGCTGGGAGACCGTCTAAATGCCATTCTGGAGGTCCTGAGTTCAAATCCCACGGCACGCACCTTTGCGGCAGTTATGTGTATATTGCCGCTATTTTCAAATGGTGAAGGAAAATATCGAGAAAGTAAGTATATAACCTTTATATCTGAGAGTTCTTAATGATCTCACAGATGAAGCCCGCACTCGCCAGTGTGGTGGATTATGGCTTTACCCTTCTCAATGTAGCAGAAGAAGCTCTAGCAGTGGCACAACTTAAAATAACACGGTTGACCATCGCAGTGCCGATGGCTTTGCTTTGTTAACCAGGGTTCTGGATACTGTTGCAATGGTAATCAGGAAAGAGTTGTCTCTTATTAACAGATGAGTGCCTTATTTATCTCATTACCTACGTCTAAATAAAAACAGATGAGGAAATTATTACATTACGTAAATTACGAAAAGAGTTTCTTTTTCTCAAGCCTGTTTTTTATATAATTATCTGCTGCATATCAGAGGTAATAGTACTTTTTAGTCAGAGTTTTGACCATAGTAAAAACTTGGGGTGAGAACGAAAAACAACGATCAATAAACTGCATTTAAAAAAAAAAAGTCTTCACACATGTTTAAGGTCAATGAGAATTTTGCTATGTAACAGCTGATGCTTCGCGATTTAGGGATTGGTTGTAAAGTAAAAACTGTTTATAAAGTGTACAATTACCCTCTTTGGACCCGATACATCCTAAGCTTTGTAGCGATGATAGCTCAGTGGTTAGCGCGGTCGGTTCGCATGCCGAAGGGCGTGGGTTCAAACCCCAACAATGAGCTTAAGTTGCCGGTGAAGGAAAATATCGTGAGGAAACCATAGGATACATTCTAGTACTCGGCTGGCTAGCTACCACCCTCAAGTTGAAAATCTGCCGCCAAGCATCTAACGGTGTGTTCCGGCAGCCTCACTTGAGAGCCAGTTCTATTCCTGGCTAGGTGTGCTTTACCATCTTAGACCACACCGTCACTTAACATCAGGTGAGTTGTGGTCAAACAGCTAACCTGTCAGAGTTAAAAAAAAAAAAAAGCTTAAACAGCTTGTTTATTAAAACTAAAAGAATGACTATGATTTCAGATGCCAATTCAAGATAAGTAAAATTAATAACCAATCAAGATATCAAACTATCTATCTGCGTTGAGGTTCTCTCGTCGGCATCGTTCGTGGTTTGAGAGCAGAGTGTAAACATGCGCGCGCGCATATATCATTCGGCGCACCGGTGCGCGCGCGAGTGTTCCTGCAACCCTTGCTGCGGGTGCTGCCGGTGGTTCCGCTGCTGTTGTCTTTGTCGGTGCGCCTGCCACAAAACGGGATATGACGACTAAACTGCTCACTCTACTGGCCTCGGCCGTAATTCTACAGGTAACTTTTTTTAATTCTTGGCGTCGCACTTTCTGTGCATTTGCCAGTGTCAAGTTTTCTGTTTGTTTTCTCTTCTTCTTTTACTGCTTCTTTTATGAGTGAGGTTAGGGAACGTAATGAGGCGGACAAGGAGGAACAGGTAACGTTCAGTCACAACCAGTTCGGAACTTTTCTTTTTCTTTATTTTTGGCATCACACTCGTACGAGACGGTGTTCTGATAGAAAGATACAGCGCCTGTCCAAGACCATTGCAAGTATTGCAAGACAAAGTCCAGGGTGTTGCTGCTTTGGCTCGCTTTGAGATTTCGATGGTTAATCTCAAAGGCCCTGTAATTTTACTAACTGCAGTACCTTTCAAACTGGAACACAGTAACGTTTTCACACAACTGCTTGGCGGTAGAATAACTGGTACTGCGGTGGTACCTACGTAGACGACCTGCTAAGGAAATCTACCACCAAGTAACAGATATTTCATAATTGCAAGTGTCTCATAATAAAATTTGTTTTAGTCACAATGGAAGTCACTTAAAGTTAGTCTTTCAAGTCCAGTCTAAGTCATAATAAATTATGAGTTTTGGGACCAAAACCTTTGTTTTGAGTGTTTATGTATAAAAATATTGGTGTTTTATTCATTTGTGCGTGGGAAAGTGTTGTAATGTGGTAAAACATAACTTTTCGTGTTGCTTCTAAAACTCCCTTGCAGCTTGTAGCAGTCACCACTACTTTACTAGAGCATGTCCAGACTTGACTTTGACTTAATGTGACTTTCATTGTGTAAGTTACAATATAATACCTACTTATTTTACTAGTTTTATCCGGCGAATGAAAAACATTATATTAAAATACTTGACACTGGCAAATGCAAAAAGCGCAACGATATAGTAAAAATCAGACAATCTCATTACGAATTAATAGATACACAATTATCGTAATTTGTTTTTCAGATAGCAACAGCATGCAAAAACTGCGTGGTAAGTTTATTATAAAAATATATTTTTGCTTTTGCATTCCTAAGTTTTGTCATTGTTAGTTATGCCTTACAGCTACATTAGAACAATACTCAAGATAAAAATAAATTTACTAAAAATAAACTTAAAAATTGAAAAAATATGATACTATTTTTTTAAATAATATTATACATATTCTATATACAAGCTTTTAATACTTAGAGTAGAACTATGTAAGTAATAGCGTTTAAACAGTTTTTATCTTATAAATTTAAAAGTAATCAACACATTCGAAAATGTAGAAAACCTAGAGCGTGATTTAGGCTATCTGAATAAATGGTGTCCATTGAACGGGATGTTGTTTAATACCGATAAATGTAGCCAAATAATGTTTAGCAGGAAAAATCTGAACATTAATATCTCTACATAGAATAAAACAAAGTCGTTTCCCGCTGTCAGTACGCTTAGATCTTAAACCGCGCAACGGATTTTATTGCGGTTTCCATTTATAGACAGAGTACTTCACGAGGAAGGTTTATATGTATGATACATACATGTATATGCACCACATTAGTACCCACATTGCACCCGTGCAAAACCGGGGCGGGTCGCTAGTTGATTATAAGAGAGAATAGAGAGCTTCGCTGAAGAGAGTCAATACAATCAGTGAACAATACTGATTATATGTAATAAAAACTGAATATATCTAAAAAAAATGTCCTTCACGGAATTTCCGGCAGATGTGAAACATTTAAACGGTAAACAGCTCACACAGAAAAACAAACGAAGAGTTTAGTATACACACACAAGGGAATCGAGAGAAGTGGTGTAAAGGGGGTATGAATGCATAAGAGAGCGTCACGCCGATTGCTGTCACGGCATACGAGTCGGGTTTACTGTCAAGGCGCGCCAAGACATGCTTCATATCAAAATTATCTAATTAAACAATTATAAATATGCAAATCGTGTCAATGAAGTATAATGATAATCAATAAATAATACAATCGGTGCAGGTACTCGGCAAAGCTGAGAAGGCCATGTTTCGCGCGCACTCTGACGCGTGCCTCGCTCAATCACAAGTGGACCCGCAGCTGGTCGAAACACTGCTCAACGGAGAACTGACGGACGACGCTGCGCTTCGGAGGCACGTCTATTGCGTATTGGTCAAATGCAAGGTAAATAATAAAAAAGAAAAAATATTAATTCCTTAATTCTACTTATTTTACTTGGTTCTAGATTTCCTTATGTTACAGAAGGGAATGAAAACACTGAAAGTGGATGACTATTTGTTTAATCTAAAAATCGAATAGGCAGAAAAATGGCTTGGCTTGGCTTTTTAAAGACTCTCTGCACTTGCATCCCCCTGGCTAAGTGACAATTGTAGTAAGCATAATGTATGTATTAATATTTAAAGCTGTAAATTGTAACCTAATATGAAAAGAAAGATCCACAAAAAAATGTCTTGCAGCAGTGATGCCCTGGACTTTGTTTTGCTAATCAAAGTTATGTGTATCGCTGCAATGGTCATAAATAGGCGTTATCTCTTACCATCAGGAGAGCGTCTCGTTCTTTTCATTACTTTTACATAAAAAGCTTACATATTATGTTAATAACTATAATTACGTATATTGTATCTATCTTTATGCAGAAGTTGCTTCGGCGGCAAAGGCCTCCCCCATTCTTCTCTAATACACTCTCTCCCTCGCCCTGCTCATCCACGCCAGACAGCAGAGCTTGTTGAATGAGTCCTTCCAGATTTTGATCTGTTTTCCTGCAAATTTTCCTACCATCCAGACGGTTCCATTCGGTGACTTTTTTGTCCATTGAGTGTCACTCAGTATCCCATTTCTACTCTAATCTTTTCATTCCAGGTGGTGGGGAAAGATGGAAAGCTGCTGAAATCAGCTGTGCTCGGAAAGCTGGCTATGAGAAGTGACGGGAAGAATGCTAGCAAGGTGAATCTCATTTGCGTTTTTTTAAATTTTATGTTTGAATAAAAACAAAAGAAAATATATTAATTCTAAGAATGTTAAGACATTTATGCCTAATAAATAAAAGTAGCTACTTAAAAGTGTCAACATTAGACAATTACAATACCGTGTCAACTTTTTGTAAAGATTATACGTTATGGATGAAAACGCGACAAGCTACTATACCTAAACTTTGAGCAACGCTTATAAGTAAAGCCACGTGACGTGACGTCATGTGAGTGAACGTGAAAAATATCAAAGTTTTTTTATACCGAAAATATAACATAACATTTGATAGTCAAGTCTAGAGACGATCCCAACCGCGCTACCGATTGGTAGCGTGCCCAGCACGCGTGTCATCCAACATAATTATGTTAGTTGTAAATGCCACTGTGTCTATACTATTTATACACGTTTATAAGTTTGGCGGGGTGTATTAAGCAGAAAAGAGATCATTAAATAAATATCGTGGGATATTTCGCTCAGCGCCATCTATCCCCAGACAAAGCAAAGCTTGTATTAAGGGAACCAGATGACTGATAGAATACTTATTTACTTTTTTTTATAAATACATACCAATAATCAATATAGAACACCCAGACGCAGGACTAACATTTGACGTCAATAAATGTTTATTCTGGTGGGAATCGAAGCGAAGTCCCTACAACTCTTGAAGCAGATATTCTACCAAATAACGTAACAGTCAAAAAGGGCATTGTTTCATCCTTGTAGCAAAAATTGTTTATAATTTGAAGAATACAATTTTTATGAGTAGGTAATATTACTCCCTTACAGTTTAGTATACCCCTAAGCTTATTACCCTAGTGTATATTATGAATAAGACTAGAAGAAACTAGTACATTTGTCATATTTTGGAAAAAATATAAAAAATAGACTCAATCGTGAAATGTTTAAACTTTAAATTAACTTGTCCTCCTGCAGATTTTGGAGAACTGTTCTGAGCAGTCAGCTGACTTGGCCCCAGAAGACGCAGCCTGGAATCTTTTCCGGTGCGGATATGACCGCAAAGCCGTCCTCTTTGACTATATGCCTACTGACAAGCAACCTGCTCTCGAAGCCTGAAAGTTGCACGATTTTCACTAAGAGATGGCGCTTTTATGAACATTTATTAATTGATAGCCATTTTACTGGTAAAGAAAAATGATACCAATTTATAATTATTTTGTAACAGCTACAGACGATTTCAGTATTTTCTTCTATATTTTATCTTTTTCCCACGTTTTGATTCTTTAATTTATGTTTTGTTTTGCAAATCACTAAATAAAATTGACACCAAAAATATGTACTTTGTTTAACTTGGAATTTAAGTGCCATCCAGTCATTGTTAAGTAAATAAATACATTGGATAGAGTTCATAGAATTTCTACGCAATATTGTTTACTAGCTGCGCCCCGCGGTTTTACCCGCGTGGTGATGGATGATGTCCTATTTATTATTCCAGGGCCTAAAGTATTATCATTTGCCAATTGCCAAAATGTCATCCAGATCCGTTCAGCTGTTCTGGCGTGATTGAGTAACAAACATCCACCCATCCGTACATCCATCCATCCATCCATCCATCCATTCTTCCATCCATCCATCCATCCATCCATCCAAACTTTCACATTTATAATATTAGTGGGATGAGACAGCAGGAAATTTGCCAGCGTCTTCTATCTCATCGAGTTGGTATTTCCGGACCGTTTTTAATAAGAAGGTTCTATCCAAACTTCCTCATTCTTTTAATTTTCCAAGAAATCCGAGTAGTAATTACAGAGTAGGCTGTAATTTTTTCTTTGGTTGCTGATAAATACTTTGCTGACAAGCGAACGTCTTGCTTGTGTCGTCACAATTTCCATAAAAATAAATGAGAACACTGGGTCTTGTACATTCATTTTCAAGAATAATTTTATTAATATTTGTAATGATGAAAGCTAAAAAATGGTTAGCGTGGTTGGACCACACGTCAAATTACGTGAACTTGAGCTTCCGGCGAAGAAAACGCGAGGAAACCATAGCATCGTGGTAGGTACTCTCAAGTATACTCGGCTGGGTAGCTACCAAGTCGTAAATCTGCCGTCAAGCACCTAACGGTTCGGTAGTAACCAGTTCCCCGTCAGGTAAGGCGTGCTTATCATCTTCGACCACATCGTCACTTAACCTCAGGTGAGTTGTGAGAGACATTCTGAGTGTTTACTCAGAATGTCACATACAAAAAAAAAAAAGAAATTATGTATTACGAAAACGATAGTCAAATAATTATGATAAAAAGAGCAGTTTTCATTTATAATCGCCAGGGGGCACTGTCATACTTTTAATGCATTTGCCCCGCGGTGTTACCCGCTGTTCTCTGTCCCCACGTGGACACTAGATTATTTTCAGGATAAAAAGTACCCTATGTGTTAATCTAGAGTTAGCTATCTCCATAAACATACATTGCTAAACAGCATCGTAGCAATTTATATTTTTATCTCCAGTAATTCCGGTAGCAATGGACATAAAATCACCTAAATCAGGAAAAGTGCTACGAAGTTTAAAAGAAGTCAATCAATATTTTTACATCGATATCCTATTTTACATTTGTGTTTATAATAAAAAAACAAAAGCGCAAAAATATATAGATAGATTATACAACTTAGAGTTTCTATAAGAAAAAAACCACCTAAAATAAATAAAAGAATTGAACCCGCTAAAAAATCCGAGCTATTTATGTTTTTAACACTCCGGGCACTCAACTATAAGTATCATTGTAAGTATTTGGTCCCTATATTTTCGAATTAATTCCTAGCTTGGCATCAATATCATTTACGCCTGCATTTAGTCAACCCACGCCGCATTTCTAGTTTGCATATCGTCGATAGGCAAAGTAGGCTGTATTTAGTTGCAAGTTAAGTGTAAATTATGTTTAAAGCAGTTTTATGATCTCATTGCGTCTGTGGGCGGAGTGACCCACAACAAGACAGATTTACCAACTTACCTCCGATGTGTACAAATAGTAGAATTAAAAAATATTTACGGTTGGGTTAGTTTTGTTAAAAAAGTGCGATAGTAGCTCCCTCGTTTAACTGTACAAATTAGTTGGTTGAAATGTACATCTGAAGCCATGCAGCCTCCGTGGAGGCAGTATCGGTGCGCGGGCCACAGACGATCTCACACCGCGACGATATTAAAAAACAATATTTTAGAATTTTAGCGGGAAAAGTTTCGCGCATTCAAATTTTGAAATTAAAAAATATGTATGATATTTTTGTGTAGTGAAGCATAAATAATTTTTGAAAGAGTGGAGCTTGGATTTGAAATCATACGGAAATTACCATTTATTAGTGGATTTATGTTTAAAAATAGTGTTGTGAAGTGTTTTTATATTTTTGAAGAAATTCATGCCCTGAAATTTTGTGTGAGTGATATTGCTAATGTGTGGACACCAGAAGAAAATTAACAAAGATTTAAAGCAACGTAAGTTATTAAAGTTGAGCATTTTTCTTGCAGGTTTTCCTATAGATACAATTTTTTGAATTTTCTCTGTACGAATTACCATCATTGCAACTGCCTATTTTAATGGCTAAAAAAAAGATTTTTTATACAATTTTATACCTAGTTTATAGATTTGTTGATAAATTACCTACATATTTACTGTACTACTGCGTACTTTTCTATGAATTATTTTCTCATATATTATTTATGATGTCCATAATTTGAGATATAGGTACAATAAATTCGACTTAAGAGTGTCCGGGCTATTTAGGTATTTATATTCGACCCTGCTAAATTAGTTTGTAAATAGGTAAGTACAAAATGGATAGTAAGTAATTTAAACAGAATTCAGATTGGTTCCAGGTTCTTAGCAGTAGGTCTTCTAGGTAGGTACCACCGCAGTATCAGATATTCTTCTACCAAGCAGTAGTGTGTAAACATTGCTGTGTTCCTGTTTGAAGAGCTGCAGCTAGCGAAATTAGAGGACTGTTATTATTTAGACTAATCGTCTGAAGTCTTAAAGTAATGAGCGCCAAAGTAGCCATACCCTGTACTTTGTTTTCTTCCTCTAAATTCTGGGCACCGCTGCAATGGTCATGGGTAGACATGGTCTTTTAAGTGTTTAGTGTCTACTTAATACTTATACTTAAAAAATGCTCAACCATGGTGTATAATCAGCTTAAAATCAATTCATGATGCAGTTATGTCCACCCGGTATATCTTATTCCATCCTTATTTAAAATGATGCCTTGCAAGGAAGTCCCGTTTGGAGTGTTTTGTTCGGCACCCACATGTATTTCGATAAGTGTGTGAAAGTGTTTAAAGCGCTTCCTTATTTATAGAAACAATAATAGAAAAATTGCATCAAAACTATGTAGTAAAAAAAGAATACAAAACTTCTACAATAATAAAATATGTGTACGTAACCTTTACGTGCTTTAGTATTATATATTTTACTTAAATTTTTTAATAGTTTTTTCATCACTTTCGTGTTTTGTAAACAACGGAAATCAGAAATATCATCAATATTTTTTTTACTACTCTAAAATGTGTTGCTAAAAAAATCTATTGTCAATTTTGTGTCAATAATAATAAAATCTATACCTATTTCAGGCATAGCGCTCATATGATGTTACAATACCTATATGTAGCTACATAAAAATGTACATAGTAAAAATACAGTCCGTTACACACATTAGTGCAGTCATTTTTTATTCTTATCCACATGAACAGAGACCTAGTGCCTGAAGATGGGACTCAAGTCGTTAGAGATAGCCACCAGTTAGCCTAGCCACCAGAACGACGCAAGCGATGCCAAAATAACATCACACGATACCTTATTAAAGCAAAAAAGTAAGGGCTAATTTTGTGGCAGTATGAAATATCAATTTATGCTATTTTTTGAGAAATTCTTTACGCTGTTGTCCATTGTAGATTAAGCCTTACCTATCTACACTAAGGCGCACTAAGTACTCTTGTTTAGTAATATATCTAAAAATAGGTAAGTAAGTATAAACGCAAAAGGACAAT
Source organism: Biston stratarius (assembly GCA_950106695.1). Lineage (NCBI taxonomy): Eukaryota > Metazoa > Arthropoda > Insecta > Lepidoptera > Geometridae > Biston > Biston stratarius. The sequence continues at coordinate 9,526,992 of OX467112.1, forward strand.
CGCTATCCGACAAGGCTGTTTAGAGAGACCCTCACGCTTCATTTTGCAATCTAGTACCTGCCACGTAAACGTAGCGATATTGTGCATTTATTGTTGCTTTTTATTGCATATTGTTTCTTTTTCTTTGTTGTCTAAAGAGCGAGACAATGTTTTAGCGATGATAGCTCAGTGGTTAGCGCGGTGGGACGACACGTCGAAGGGCGTGGGTTCAAACCCCAACTATGCGTGGTTATAGAGTATTTTCTAGTACTCGACTGGCTAGCTGCCTCCCTTAAGTTGAAAATCTGCCCCCAAGCACTTAACTGTATGTTCCGGTAGCCTTACTTAAGAGCCATGTCTATTCCAGGCTAGGTATGCTTTACCATCTTCGATCACACCGTCATAGCTGTCGCTATTAAAAGTTAAAAATAAATCCTTTAAAGATGGCGATTCTAATACAATGAACAGAATAAGCGCAAACCAGTGTTAGCAGTCATTAGAAACGCGGCCAATAATCGTTAAATATAAAGGACGGAATTCACAAGCCGGCCAACTTATGAGTAGGAATGGTCAAATGTTAAAACTAAACACTTTCTGCAAATTCCTGACGGTATTACAGAGAAAACAAGACGGTGGCTCCATCATTCGAGTATATAGATATATCAGTCGTATTGCATTGCTATTTGCATAACTTGCCGCTTATCTGATCTCTGCGTAGGGCGGACCGTTGCGCTCGCGCTGGCCTAATTCTGTAGATAAATGTTCTCACACCTATGTATAGTGGTAGCAAAAAGTAAGCAAAAGCAGTAGTGTGTAAACATTACTGTGTTTCGGTTTTTAGGGTACTGCAGCTGGCGAAATTACAGAACTACTGCCGAGGCTAACCATCTAATGTCTCAAAATAATGAGCGCCAAAGCAGCGATGCCCTGTACTTTGATTTTGCTACTTAAAGTTTTGTGTAGCGCTGTAATGGTCGTGTGCTTGTATTATATGTAATTTAACTGTCGTTCTTATAACCTGTGTACGTTTCGCATATAAATTATCATAGTAAAATATTAAAATATTATATAGCGATGACAGCTCAGTGGTTAGCGTGGTCGGTTCGCATGCCGAAGGGCGTGGGTTCAAACCCCAACAATGAGCTTGAGCTGTCGGTGAAGGAAAACATCGTGAGGAAACCATAGCGTGGTGGTAGAGTACTTTCTAGTACTCGGCTGGCTAGCTACCACCCTCAAGTTGAAAATCTGCCGCCAAGCATCTAACGGTGTGTTCCGGCAGCCTCACTTGAGAGCCAGTTCCATTCCAGGCTAGGTGTGCTTTACCATCTTCGACCACACCGTCACTTAACATCAAGTGAGTTGTGGTCAAACACCAAGCCTGTCAGCTATATAAAAAAAATATATATATTACATTGTGAAGCATTAAGGATTATGTTTTCGTTTAGTTCTGTTCGTCTTTTACCTAGTTAGCTAAGAAGAGCTTAGAGGTGAACACAGAGAAATCGTGTCGATCTATTGTTATTTTCCAAAAAATACATACAAAAAAATTGTGGTGTTTTGTTTGTAAAGTACCTGTTTACTTCCGAGAGTGTGGTAAAGTGATGTAGTGTGGTGAACCATAACTTTTCGTGTTACTTCCAAAACTCAGTCGAATCTTGTAGTAAGTCACCACTGCTTTACAAGGGCATAACCGGACTCGATCATGACTTACTTTGTGTTACTTTGACTTCAAGCGTTCCATTCCAAGCTAGGTGTGTTTACCATCTTCGACTACACCGTCACTTTACATCAGGTGAGCTGTGGCCAAACACTTAGCCCGACAAACATAAAAAATAAATATACAAATATACAAAGTTTGACGCCAAAAAAAGCAGCTAAAAGTGTTATAGAGAACTTTTATATTTAGTTGAAACAAAAACAAGTTCAAAACCATTCGTGAAACTTTGTTTCGTTTTCAACCTAAAGAAAGAATTCATCGCCTTCAAGAAGTTCATTTTTTATCGAACAAATCGATTGAAGTACGGCAAATTTTCTCAAATCTCGCGTGGGAGAAGTCTGAGGTTGTCCTGCACTATAGTGTACAGTGCCACTCCAAAATTGGCAAAACATAATAAGTCCCACCCGTGTTCAATCTGAAGAGAACTTGAGAGGCTTTTGTGTGTCGTAAGATCATTAAGAACACTCAATTCGGATTGATCTGTACGACTTCCTTTAAATAAGTGTTTACAATATTGTGCTTTATTGTGAGGTTTTTACTAAATAGAGGTTTGAGTTTTTATAGCATTTTATGAGAACAAGGTGATCATGAAATCTGGCAAAGTTTATCATTCTGAGAACTTTACAAAGTGATAGATCTCCTTAGCTGGAGATCGTATATGTAATTATCATCGCAGTATCAGATATTCTACCGCCAAGCAGTAGTGTGTTGAAGGGTATAACGAAATTACAAAGCTAAATGAGACGCACCATCAAATGTGTCAAAGTAATGACCGTTTAATTAATATTTAAATTATTGGGTTCTTCTGCAATGGTCATGGGTAGACGTTATCTCTTACCATCAGGAAAGAATCTTGTTTATATAATTACTGCTTACGATAAATATGCAGAAAGAACGTACTACTTATTAACAATCTGCTATTCTCAAATTCCGGGGAAATGAAAAATGTCCGTTCTAGCTCAATATCATTAAGTTCGGTACAACCTTTTAGTCCAACTGACGAAGATATCTTTGCATTTATGATATTAGAGCGTCATGACTAAACTATTTAAGAAAAAATAAATAGGTAGAGATAGGGGATAACATATCTAAGGCTAACTACCGATAACTACCAACGGCAGGTCCCAATAAGTGATATCAATCCATTCTTGCTGATCATCGCTTGAAATTTCAGTCTTATTTTATCAAAAACCGTTAAATACCAAATCTCCAGATACAAAAATGCAAATCCGTCAGAATTCAGTTTTAACCACTTTTCGGAACACAAAAACGACTGTTGTCAAAATCTATTGATGTTCGTGATCCGTTAGGATGCAGATAAGAGATCGTGGAGTCATTCGATGCAATAGATTTTTGTAGCGATGATAGCTCAATGGTTAGCACGGTCGGTTCGTATGCCAAAGGGCGTGGGTTCAAGCCCCAACAATGAGCTTGAGCTGCCGGTGAATGAAAACATCGTGAGGAAATCATAGCGTGGTGTTAGGTACCTACTTTCTAGTACTCGGCTGGCTAGCTACCACCCTCAAGTTGAGAATCTGCCGCCAAGCAACTGACGGTGTGTTCCGGCAGCCTCACTTGAGGGCCAGTTCCATTCCAGACTAGGTGTGCTATACCATCTATGACCAATTGACCACGCAGCTAGCAAATCAGTCATAAAAAAACTCCCGTTAGAATTGTAGATATTGTGACCGGCTTAGCAAGTAATTATCTAAATATACCATGTAGAAATATTGCCAGGAATAGAAATGGGATGATACGGATGTGTGCAACCCACGCAGTCAAAGCAACAACACCTAATTACACGTCATTAACACAACATAAAACATCACTTATTCGTACATCTACTTGTACATCCATCATCTACGGTTTTTGCCCGACATAAGTATGCGAGCCTTTCTGGGAAGAACACAGCCATACTACGTGATTCATTTAGTTGTGGGTGCTGCCCACACACTAAATAATTATTACAATAAATGCGATAAAAACAACGCATTTGTCCATAATAAGTGTATTATAATCTCTAACTGAACATTATGGCGGCCGTAGCTTGTAATTTGACTCCCGAGATGATTTTGACAAATTGAATAAAATGGCTTTTTTATTCGAACGTTTGTAGATTACATTTGAACGCCTTGTAAGGGCGGAAGATTAATTAATAAAGCAGATTAATTAGTGAAATTAAGCGACAAAGTGTAGCCGGCGCCGTAGATGGTCGTTCCGCCACTTATCATCGAGACTTGCAAATTGATTATAGAAGTATTTTCTATGATTAAATTAATGTCAAAACTGCCTACGTTCTCGCAGCTTACCAATAGGCAATAGATCTTGGATAGCTTGTTCTTGTTCGAGCTTCAAACGCGTTAATAGGCAATCTTTCTTTGTTCACCGATAGACCACACGTACATTGATATACTAAAGTAGATAACTGATGTCTATCAGATCGACGCGGTTGATTTGGAGTTTAGTTTGCATCTGATTATTATTTAACTTTCTGTATTTTTGTGGAATTCTTTGGCGAAGATCATTGTTTACAATTTCATTTGTAGGTACCTTCTACAACCAAAATTTATAACCGTGACTCTATATTGTAAAAAGTAACTTACCTTGCATTATTTTAAGTTTATTATTGTGTTTCTTTCAACTAGGTAACTAGCTTTTAAGAGGTTGATAGGCAATGACACTTTGGTCAAGTCTCAGCTGCAAAGCCTTGAGCATCGACGTAATGTCTCCTGTCTATCGTCTTTCTACCGGATATATTTCGGGGATTGTGCCTTGGAGTTGCACGACTTGGCACCCCCCGCCCCTTTTCATTACCGGACTGCCAGACAAACGCGACCAAAGCGTGACGTTGTGCGCCCATGTGCGCACTAAGCGCTTCGAATCCACATTTTTTATTCGCACAGCGAGGATGTGGAACTCTTTGCCGGAGTCTGTTTCCCGAAAAGTAGAATATGAGTTTATTTAAATCAAGAGTAAACAGGTTCCTTGTAGGTAAGCGTGTTCCATTCAAGACCATATCGTTGCTTAACATCAGGCATGATGTGGTCAAACGCGAACCTATAAAGTATTTTAAAAAAAACTTTATTTTTTAGAGAAATTATAGGGCCATTAAGAAAATCATCGAAAGACTCAAAGCAATGAGTATCAAAGCAATGATGCGCTGAACTTTGTTTTGTTACTCAAAGTTCTGTGTATCGGTGCAATGAGTCTCGTTCGTTTCATTACTTATACATAAAAAAATGCTATAAATTGAATATATTTACCTTATCTACTTGTATTTTTAACTCATTCTAGAAAAAAATACTTCTGTGTCTTGCTAGTACACTTGGTGGTAGATTTCCTTAGCAGGAGGTCGTCTAGGTAAGTACCACCGCAGTACCAGATATTTTGCCGCCAAGCAGTAGTGTGTTATCATTACTGTGTTCCGGTTTGGAGAGTACTGCAGCTAGCGAAATTACAGGGCTGTTGAGACTAACCATCGAAAGACTCGAAGTAATGAGCGCCAAAACAGCGATGCCCTGGACTTTGTTTAGCTACACAAAATTCTGTGTGTCGCTGCAATAGTCATGGACGGTTTTCTCTTATCATCAGGAGAGCGTCTTGTTCATCTCATTATTTCCTCATGATCCGTATTTCCTGAGGGATTTATTCTTGATCTATTCAAGAACAGAGTGAAAAATATCATCTAAGTCAGAATGCATTAAATTCAATCTCATTGTCGCTAACTATCAAGTGAGTTGGTGTTAAAACGCATGTTGGTGTATAAAAATAGGTGGGACGTAATACTTACTTCTATAAAAGTCGAAGAGTTTGTTTTTGCATCCACCACAAGAAAAATTTGTTGACCAAATCATTTCAGATTCAGAGCAACAAACAAATTAACTAACAATTTATTACTTTTGTTCAGTTTGCATCCCAAACCTAAATCATTCCTTGTCACAATAAAGTTAATTCAAACTTTCTACAAATTAGCAAAGGAAGTACCACGGTAGAGTTCTTTAGAATCAAACTGTTGAATGGTTTCGGGCTATAATGAAGGCCTACCGAAGATGGTGCGCACGTCAAGCTGAAATGACGATCGGCTATAAACCATAACTGGAGACAATGATATCAGGGTATGGACAATAAGTGAGGGACTGGTGTGGTTTGAGTTTTAGCTGGCGAAGCAAGAGCGACATTGAGGAACGTGTCACCATTGGTTATATGCCTAATGCAGATTGAAATATGTAAGCATTTTTATTTCTCAAATTCAGTTTATGTAAATTGAGATCTGGTCTGTCCTTTCTTTCGGACGAGTTATTTTATTTTTAATATAATAGGAAAACTTAAAGCTAGGTACACAGACAAATAAAATAAATAAGGATGTAAGGCCAGTTAAAAGTTTTCATAGATAATAAAGAATAATATGGAGGAGACGGATTCATACAAAAATACACAACATATTAAATATGTAATACACAACATCTAGAATAACTGAAATAGAAACAAGTTAAAAAAAGTTGTTAAATATTGTTCTTAGTTGTTAATATTTAAGCGGAAGGCCTATTATAATATAATAAAAACTTATAATAAGGTACAATAAGTACTTACAGACGGTATTCAGTATACTCTTAAATTTCTATAACCTGTAAAATATGGAGGTTTGTTTAGACTGTTTTAAAATAAATAAAAAAATCACTTAGAATGTTTATCAAATCCAATGCCACATTATTTTCAAAATAGATACACATTACAGGCAGGAAGTTTGACAGATAGCTCATAAATATTTATTAAAATTATATAAATACAACAATTTGGTTACTAAAAATTTACAAACAAATGTATTTCAATCATTATAATCATCAGCAACATTACCCACTTATTACTGAACCTGGGCATATTATGATATAAGCCACTTAGCCCAATCTTCGGCTTCATTTCAATGTGTTGCCTTAAAACACCACCACCAGATACGATGCGGAGGACATCATCACTGCCTTACGTATATCGTTACTCCAAAAAGTCTCAGGGCGTTACGCTACGCTCCAGTTACTTGTTTACTTCTATTGGTCCTTATGAAATGTGAAATATTTTTTTTATTCTTGCGTCTTGATCCTCTATCCGCTGCCCGCCGGCACTGGGTCACACCCCACCAGAATTATAAGGAAATATTGCCGAGGCCGCTGGGCCGCATTCGGCGTGTACTAAAATGTATTATATTTATTGGTTCCTGGTGCAGATCACAAATATGGCGCTTTCGTCGGCCGACGGCCGAGTGCGCAAACCGATGGAGTATAAAAGGTAGGCAATAACTTCATGACACACTGTGGGAATTCACGCGATTTGCATATGACGAGGACGTTGGTTTGTTTTGGTTCTCAGATTATTAAGGAATATGATAATAACACGGATTTGTATTCATCTAAACGGGAACAAAGATCTACGGGTTCCTTATATTCTATATATCTATGCTTTTGCTTTTCACATTGTTTTGAACTTTACATGGTAAATATGAGTAATTTATAAAAACATATTAAAAAAATTGGGGTATTAGTGTCGTAGAACTATCAAAATGTCGTCAAACTATTAGTAGATATACGTTAGCTGTACTCAAACACGTAGCTTTTCAAACATTAAAATGTACTTTTTTGAATAGGTAGTCAAAAGTCTTTCGGATTTCCATGCTTCGAGTTTCCATAAACAAATAGCGAATTCTTTGATCCTTTAGCTATCGAGTAGTGTAATTAAATTTTGGATGTACATGATAGATATTTATATCCGCAACACGAAACTGTATCCCTCGATTTTGATATCAGTTTTCAGAATGTGGAAGCATATTTAAAGACATGTTCACGTCAAAAATAAAACAACATTATTGCCAAAACCTAATAATGAACCGTTGTGTATTAGGCTATAAATACCGCTCGAAACAAAATGAAGGTAGGTACTTTATACACATCCATTTCCATTTTATCCGTCAGTTCTCTACAAAATTGTCCCTTTACGAGTTAAACTCATTTGTACAGATTTTACGACACTAGTTTATACATAAAACAGTGTTATAATCAAATGAAGCCATTCTCACGTCCCGTAGGCCGTAAGACTCCGTAAACATAGGCTGGCTTGTCATTATTAGAGATGTGCACGCCACACTACTCCAAACGTCGATCCCACGCGACCAACGTTGACCAAACAGGGATTCCGGCCAAATATGCCGTCAACAGGTGACATATTTGGCCTGTAGGCCTACTGGGCTATGAAGCTGTTATGTGAATGTTATTAAATCATCGTTTGCCTAAAATATTTTGATTCAGTTCCGACATCATTGAGTTTTATTTACTGCTTAAGTTAGTTTCTATTTTACGTAAGTATTTACTTATTTATTATAATTGCTTAGGTAGATTTTTAATCGCAGCATTTTGTAAGAAACCTGCTTTGCTGTTGCTTTGGGTTTTATATCATCATCATCATCATCATCATCATCTCAGCCGTAGGACGTCCATCATCATCATCATCATCAGCCGTATGACGTCCACTACTGGACATAGGCCTCCTCGATTGACTTCCATAAAGACCGGTTTGATGCAGCTCGCATCGAGCGCTTTCCTGTGGTCTTAGTACTTCAAGCGCAACACACTACTTATAGCCAGGGCTGGATTTGGAGGTCTGGAGGCCCTGGGGCAACGAAGGAGCGGAGGCCCCTAATGTTCCGAATAAAAATTCAAACACAATATCGTTTTTTTTATGAATTACACTTGCTGTTGGTCAGTTGGCCTCTAAAGCATCACAGCTATGGCGAGCGCAGAGGGCGCTGAGCCTAAAGGTTAAGGACGACTAGCACAAGGGCACCTGAGTGGTACGGACCTCGGCTTAGGCAGTCACCGGAAGAGGGGGAGCTAACTTGCCCTGGCTAACCCGGAAGGTGTGTACCCTTGGGCCCTAATGTAGGTTAGTCGGAGTATGTGGCTGAATCTAAGCTAGTAGATCTTAGACGGATCTTGGAGGGCCGCGACCTCGTCAGTATCGTTTATTGCGAGTATGGGTTATATTATACAGTTGTTATAACAAACGCTCTTCTATATTCTACCATCTGGTATGCAAATTGGAAGTTAATAATAATAATAAACTATGTAGGTCCTAATATATTCACAATACATTGAATTATCTATATTTACAATTATTTCTCACAAATTAAATTATTTCAACAAAGAATGTAATTAGTTAAAATTGTAGCCCCTCTCTTGTGGAGGCCCCTGGCCAGTAGCCCCGCCTGCCCTCCCCCAAACCCGACCCTGCTTATAGCTATCTCGTTCCGTATTATCTATCGCATTCGCAGTTGTAAGTGCATTTGTAATAACATCACAACGAAATCTGAGCACCACTCAGTATGAACGTAGGGTATCTTTATAATATCATTGGCTTAATTATTATCATAATTATCAGTGTAAGCTATCTTGTTACCAAATCTTAATAAAATATATACACAGACAAACTCTTACATTTATAATATTAGTGTAGAGAAAACATATGAAGTTTTAGCTTGAACTGTCTCTACTTCATTTTATTCAGGCGCTCGAATTAAATCGCTTTAAAAATACACCCACCATTCTTTCACGTAATGTGTATCCGATATTTGGTAACTGTATCAAGTAATCCAAACATCAATCATTCGAGCGGTCGCAGTCATCGCCTGTCGCGTCGCATTACACCACTACACCACGAGGGTGTGGGTTCGAAGACCTAAACAACCACTTCTAAAATTGATTTCCTTTTCCAACCTTGTCTCTTAGCTATAAAGACGAAAAATTATCAGCAATGAGAAATAAGGTATATCTATCTCAATTTAAAACTTTGTGGTTTGGAATTAGAGTTTAAAATGTAGCTGACGTGACGATTTTGGACATAGATACGGCCTGACAGGGTGTAGGCGATTTTTGACAAGTCGATCAATAAGACAAGTCTATAATTGGTGGAGTATCATATTCAATTTGCCATTGTTCTGACACTGCTAATCTTGAACAAGAAAAAGGTACACGCGACGCCAAAGAGTTTTGAATATAGAGACCATACATAATGAAAACACAAAACTCCATGTTGATAGCAGCAAATGATCCGTTTCTTTTGTACTCCGTTGCTAATATAAAAAGACAGAGAAAAACTGGTGTGTATGGAAAAAGTGGCGTAAATAAGTGGATCACTTTTTCTTGTTTCGGTACTACTTCTTTTTCTCTATTTTTGACGTAGCACTTTTTGTATTTGCCAGTGTCAATTATTTCCATATTGAAATATAAAGTGAAGTATACCCAAGTCCAAGTTTTGTAGCGATGATAGCTCAGTGATTAGCGTGGTTGGTCCAAACCCGAACAATGAACTTGAGCTGCCGGTAAAAAAAACATCGTGAAGAAACCATAACATGGTAATAGAGTATTTTCTAGTACTCGCCAAGCATCTAACGGTGTGTTCCGGTAGCCTCACTTGAGAGCCAGTTCCATTATAGGCTAGATGTGTTTACCATCTTCGACCACACCGTCACTGAACATCAGGTGAGCTGTGATTAACCATAAAAAAATTCACTGTGAAAGTCACAAAGTAAGTTAAAGTCAAGTCATGGCACGGTAGTAAAAACTTAAGACACTTTAGTGGAGTTTTGGAAACAACACAAAAATACATTACCACATCATATCACTTATCTACACTCGTACACTTTACGAGTAAAACACCAATATTATATAATACATAAGCACTCGAAAAAACACATGTTTCGGGAAAAAATATTCTTGGGCGACATGATTTTTCCGTGCTTCCGCCAAAAGACAATGAAACCACGTCATTTTAAAACACTTCCATTCAAAATATTAAAAAATGAGATCAGTGTAGCCCGGAATAGAAATTCTGTAAATGAATTCTGTATTCTTATTCTTTGATCACAAAGACACTGTATAACGATGGGAAATCATCAAAGTACAGAAAGCACGAATGCGTAACTCTCCCAATAACAAAATGACTCAAGTCTGTAGATTAGAATGGAAGGCAAATACGAAATAATGATTTCTCCAAGCAAATAGTATAAGTGAAACCTGCGGAGGCGCGAATTAGATAGTAAGATCACGTCTAGTTAAAGTTTATCTGCGATTTGCTTAATCTATTTTAGTATGAAACCGATTAACTTTTTAGCGATGTTTTTAGCGTTTTCTATTCCAGTATTGCAGCGATGATAGCTCAGTGATTAGTGCAGTCAGTTCACACGCTGATGGACGTAGGTTCAAACCCCAACTATGAGCTTGAGCTGCCGGTGAAGGAACACATCGTGAGCAAACCGATGGTGGTAGGGTAATTTCTAGTTCTCTAATTAGCTAGCTGCCACCCTCAAGTTGAGAATCTGCCTCTAAGCACCTAACGGTATGTTCGGGCAGCTTTACTTGAGAGCCAGTTCTAGTCCAGGCAAGGGGAGTTTTACCGTCTTCGACCACACTTAAAAAAGATCTATGCTATTCCCACTTTAGACTTTTGAATACGTGAGAAATTTAATCTATGATCCTCTAACTTATTTTTATTCTAATAGCTCTTTCATTTTGTTAGCTGCAGTGCCTTCCAACCAGAATACAGTTAAGTGATGTTTACACACTGCTTGGCGGCAGAATCTGCGATACTGTCCGATATCGTCTAGGTAGGTCCACCGCAGTACGATATTCTACTACTAAGCAGTAGTGTGTAAACTCTACTGTGTTTGTTTAACAACAAATCTGAAAAGTCTAAAAGTAATGAGCGCCAAAGCAGATGGACTTTATTTTGTTAATCAAAGTTCTGTGTATCGCTGCAATGGTCATGGACAGGCGTTATCGCGTTTTTAAAAGGTACTGCTGTGACATCTACCCAATTAGAGAATCCGCTAGCCGGTTTACCTGTAGCTAAAATCCCTAGAATTGTATACTTTCCAACAAGGTACTTAGTAACAAAGACAGTGAATGTAGAAGCTCGTCCTACGACAGAAACAGATTGGGGCCAATCGCCAGGTGCGACTGGTGTAGTGTGGGACTCAGAGCCGATGTGGGCGACGACACGCCGCTTGTGATATTGACATGAAATGAACGATATGCCACCCTATAAGGCTTAGAGGGCTACTTATTGGACTTACAGGCCAGAATAGATTAAAAGATATTTTTTAATTAATTACTATAATAACCTTGTTAGAAATATTATTTTTTATCTGCGCTTATTATTTCATACTTTATTAAGCTTGAATGACATTGGCAAAGTGGGTAAAGTGCAATGCCAAAAAGAAAGAAAAAATTGATGACTATTTTTTTTTTCTGTACGCATTTTCGAGCTGTCCGCGTGTTTATAATTGAACTAGGTACCCCTTACAGTACAGTGAATTCTTTGAAGTCCGTAAACAATAAAAAATGCGCAGTTGGATGTTGATAAATCAGCAGAATAAAGCGTTTTGAAATAGCGACGACGATTTGGTACCTCAGTTGCTTAATAAAGCCCACTTTAGCCTGGTTTAGCCCACTGCTGGGCATAAGCTTTTCCTAATGCAAGCCACCTTGCTCTACCTTCAGCTTTTTGCTTCCAGTCACTACCCACTGCCTTACGTATATCGTCACTACACGGAGTCTTAGGGCGGCCTACGTTACGTTAGCCGATACGCGGTTTTCACTTTAGAACACGTCTTCTACCAACTGTTATCAGTTCTGCAACAGATATGTGCAAACCACTGCCTCTTCAGCTTACTGATACGCTATTGGGTTCTTGGCGAATTACTTCGTTCCGGATATGATACCTTAGAGAAACGCCAAGCATAGCATGACCAACTATGTACCTGTGTAATACACAATGTTTCATTTAGTAGAGCAAAAATATGTTAGTTAAACGTCGATGATATTCCTGCAATTCATTAATTGGGAAAATAATTATCCGTATCAAAATTATTGTGTACTAAAATAAAAAAAGCCTTCGTATAAAATGTAATTATTATGCCTGTATACATTTGACACCGAAAAAGTAGTTGTGAATGATTCAAACGTATTTTAAAGGTTAGGTACTTTAAGATTTTTTTCTCACGTGTTTATCAAAATCGCGTTATGAAAACAACGATATGATATGTATATATGTATATATATATATATATATATTGCATTTGCTATGCAATGTCGTTCAGGAAAGTGCCTATATACTCGTATATTTCAGAAAAATGCTTATATAATTTAGAAAAGAGCTTATATCTTTCTATAAAGTGTTTACGTTATTCAAAAAAAATACTACATCTTTTAGAAAAGTGCTTATATTTTTCAGTAAAGTGCTTATATCTTTTACCTTTGATATTCTCGATTTTGCACGATAGGACTAACTTTATTGCTAGGATGTCGTTGGTGCGGATATTGCTATTTTTTAAAAACTTGTTTAATTAAATTATATTAATGTTGAATATATTTATTTAATATTCGACGTTTATTACGTACTTTATCATTTGGCTAATTTTAATATGTACCTTTTATGTTGACTTACGATATTGCACTAGGAAGCTCCTATAACAATAGTTGCAGTTAAATTCAAAATTATTGAGAAAAAAACGTTCTTGAAAATCTTTTACAACACATTAATAACATTCCATTCCATTTTCATTCAACGCTATGCACATAATAAACTATGTTATTCTATCAAAACGCATTACAATATGTTCATAATTATATTTAGCAATGATACATTTTCACAAACGTAGAAACATGCACATCTATCTTTTCGATTTTCAACGTCGGAACTTAAAAATATAGAGCAATGCACTTTTTTCCACAAAAATATTATGTAGAGCAATGTACTTGAGTCAAACAAACTGCAAGTGTTTCGTAACATCAAACAAAAAAACACATCATCGCGAGAAACTGTTTATAAATATCTGGTAGATTGTATTTACGAGATGTGGCGACGCAGGCGCTATTCTCTAAATACATTTAGTATTTTTAGGCAATCTGTGCTCTACTCGCACTACATAGAAAACAAACTGATATTACAGATCATTGATTTATTGAATTTTTGAAAATTGAAAAAGTTGAAATAGAAAGATAATTTGAGCACACAATTTTTTTTAATGAAAATGTATACGTTCAATGTTACGGTTAAAGAAAGAATCAAGTACTACATAAATTATTTTTTATCTATAAATTATTTGTATTTTTAATGGTGACACGTCTCACCTATTTTTTTTAAACATATAGGCTTGCGTTTGATGTTCTGCAGCCTGAATTCAGTCTACGATGGAGCACGCTTACCTAGAAGAAATCGATTCACTCAGGCACCCAGATTGTAACCATCAGGGAACACCCACTCGGGCAGTAAATTCCAATGTCTAGCAGCTCGTACAAGTGATGGTGTGGTCGAAGATGTTAAACATACTTAGCCAGGTACAGAAACTAGTTTTCATTTGGGATTGCTGGTACACCGTCAGGTGTTTGGCGGCAAATTTTCAATATACCTATTCAGAATTACAGAAGACCAGATCAGCCAAAATTACTGCTAAAAGAAGGTAATATGGCAGTTATGACAATTTTTAAAAATAATAATAAAAATAGATACATAATTATCCAAGATGTTAAAGCTATCTACGTTTATTATTTTACGAAACAAAAAGAACAAAGACAACAAAATAAAATGCTCAACTATAAAATACTACACCCTAAATTTTACGTGCAAGGGAAAATGTTTATATACTAGCACGGTCAATATTAAAAAAGATAAGTTGAGTCGTGAGTATATGCCAACAACATAACAATAAGTTTGAGTGCAATAAAAAAAAAATAGAGATGTAACTCGATAGGGAAGTAGGAATGCATTCACAACACTGGGTCACGGCTAAAAATATTGATGCACCGCCCGGCTGTCGCTAAAATACGATATGACATTTTATATCGCATAATGATTCAGTGTTAAATAGATTTATATACGATTTAAAAAATAAATGATCCAATAATTTTTCGATTTTGGTATAGCACTTTGTGTATTTTGCCACTGTCATTCAATATTGTATAAAAAAATCAAGTGAAATAAGTGTTAGTCACAAAAACTAAGTCACAGTCTTGTCCGTGCCAGTGTATTAAATTATTGGCGACTTTACTGGCACCTGCTACCGAGTTCTAAAAACAAAACGGAAAGAAATGTGTGACCACATTATATCACCTCGTCCACACTTGTGTGTATAATTTGTAAGTAAACAAGTACTAATTCTAAAAACGTAGAAACAACTGTAGAATATAATGACACGATTTTTCCGCGTTCCTGCCAAAATTCCTGTAATGCAATTTATATTAAAACATGATCAAGGACGAGTCGGATATGCGCACCAAAGGTTCCGCATATTATATTGTGTTGTTGTTTACTTATATTGTGTTTACGAAAAGGCTCTAACATGGCCGATTTTGTCATGTTTTATATTGCTTGTTATATTGTGTGTAGTTTATAGTATTTTTATGTGATCACTGGTTTAACAGCACAAAAAGTTTTAAGGTTTTTACGTATACAAAAAAAAAACTTTGTTAAGGTATTTCAACGTTTCGAGCACGTCTATTACTGCAGTTAATCATCAGTCTTATGTGGTTATAACACATAGTCTCATTTAGCGAAGCAAAAATATGACGTTTACGCAAATTCGTTCTTCGATTTTTGTGGGGGTTTTTTACATTACTCAAAAAACAGCAAATTTTGTCTCACGAAGTTCATAAAGATCATGAGACAAGACTTAACTATTGTTATAATAATCACATGTTTTTCAGTGGAATCTTTATGCACATCATGAAAAATACGAATTTCAGTTAATCATATAAAAAAATTACGCGTTTACTTTCATAAAGTTCGTGTATATAAATTAAAAATTAATGAAATGTTGTGGTGGTGCTGTTCAGGGGTGTTATTTTTTTTAGATAGCGCCAACGACTTCAAAGCTTTTAAGTTCTTCGAGAATTTTCTTTAAAATATTGCACTGTAATAGTTTTGATAGCACAGTTCTGAGCATAGCTTCTGTAATAAACATTTGTAGATTTGCAAAATTATTACCGTACAGTACTTACTTACATGACAATTTTTTTTTGCATCAAAGCGTATTGTACTATAACTTATGAATCAGGTTAGCTAAATAACCGGGAAATCCCATCAAAAAGCCACGATATTACTATAGTAAGATAATAATTCAAATGACAAAAACATATTTTTTAACTGCATTTGGTGAAGTTCTGCTTCGGGAGCTAAAGAGCGTGGGTTCGATTCTTACTCAGAATTTACACTTGTGTAACATAGATTTTTGTTCTATATCTGAGTGCTCTGTATTTACAAAAAAAAAGCATAAAAGTATTCTATCAGCTATCTGGTTTCCATAGTACAAGCTTTGATTAATTTGGTGATAAATGTCGTTAAATATTTTTTTTTTAATTCTAGAGAAATGCCTTTTCCCGGAGGGATAGGCGGAAACTATATCTATTTACTTCCTACGAACCTACCACACAGCTTTCGCTTCTACTTCCATTAGCGTTTTACTAATCAGTATTATTCCTCGAATAGCGTTGTTTTGCCACCGCTTATACCTACCCAGCATCAAAGTGTGACTCAAATACGGATCATTGATGGCGTCACAGTTATTTCGGCAGGGGCACGCTCCCGTACAGTTGTGCCGTATAAGGCAGGCGAGTGGCCGAAGTCAGGCATCCGTGGCCAGGTAATGCATCCCCAGCGCTCGCGCATTCAGCGGAACGGAAGCGGCTGAAATTAGCGCTGGCATCTTGGCCGCGGCGCGCTCCCGGCTCGAAACTAAATACCCAAAACCGTCCGATCGCACGAGCTGCCAAATACGGCAACAATCTCGGGTTTCGCACGCGCTCGCTGGCACACCACCAGAGAAACTGCAAAAACGCCCTCTGTTCCCGTCTAAAAACACGTAAAAAACGTTTTTATTTCTGTTGCGAGCGGCCTCTAAATTTAGGCCGTATGGAAACCGAAAGTGATACGAGCGATTTTGGTTGGGGCCGCGTTGTCTGTATTTAGATTAGAGCTGCGCGGGCGCAGTGCGACGCGACTCCGCGCGACTCTCGCGACCTCCGCGCTTCTGATAACGAGTGCAGAGCGCAGCCGCGGACCCACACTAGTGCAGTGCCGCCGGCGACCGCGCGAGTGATGTACTACTGCATTATCAATGAAAAGTTTCGTGTAAATAGTGTGCCATTTAAAGGATTTGGATGTCATTGATGCTGCCCGAAGGTGGAGGTGACTATCTTGTTCGCTTCCCTTTTCGATTTCCGACGAGCACTGCTTGACTCAACTGAGATTTTTTATATCAATTCAATTATTTATTATGATGAATTGAAATCAAAACACATTCTATCTCAGCTGTGGCTAAGGAATACTCGGCAGAAAACTGATTGATTGCTGAAAACTTAATTCAGTTTTTAGCGTTTGATTGTTGAAAATTTTAAACATTGAAAATGTTTTATCGGTTTTGTTTGGTTTGGTAACATGAATGAGTTTTGTTATCTATCTGGGTAACGCCAGACCGCACCGATTCTAGACGTTATCAGCTTTATAGCCGTACTAACAATTATTTAATCTTTGTCTTTCTAATCTTTGTACATACGTTTTTCTCGTGGAATGTACTTATATATTGATTTAATTTTACGAATTTATTTTTATTTTGAGACTGAATTAACTAAATAATAATATACTTAATATTGATAGTAATGACAGTCTTTAGATTGATATTTTTTACGTTATCATTTTAAATTTAGAAACTATATAATATAACTATAACAGGTACAACAAATTTGTTTTTAAAATTATTTCTGAATTAATTTGGGCACTTTCATCAGCAAAACGAAAATACCAACTTACCTGCTGACCGTTAAAACGTTAACTTCAGTCTTAATTTTATTTTAACAAATGTGTTTACATTACTATATTAATTAGGTATATTTATCGTACCTCATTTAATTAGACAACAAAAGAAACCAACGATTATTTACACACGTCATATACCTTTTCCCGTGATGACTATATTTATATTTGTCAAACTCAGTTCTATGCAATTCAAACAATCAAAGTGTGTCATGTTTATATATCTCATCAATATGTTTGCTGCCTCAAGAAAGCTTGCCCGATTGCCCTTATAAGGAAAGTGTCAAATTGTCAAGAACCTTGATTGTGTAAATTGGTACCTAGAATCTTTGTGTTTTTATTCATCGAAAAGGCGGAGATGAGACGTACGTTGTCATATGAAATCGGGTTGTTCAAGTTGTTAATTAATAGGTACCTAATAAGCACTCGACAAATTCAGTCAATTCATTGTTAGTAGGGTTTACTGTAGCGGGATTGCAATACCCACACCCAGATTATAAATTCAAACTTCAAAACAACAAATGATTAGTTTTTTTTTTATAAAGAAACAATAAATTCAATATGTGAAAACTCATTTTCGCGTCACAAAGAGTTAAAGTTACAACTACTTAAAACTTTAATATTAAGCAAAATTAGTTCAAATCCCAACAATGTTCTGGAGCTGTTGGTGAAGGGTGGTCAGGACACCGTAGAATGCTGGTAAGGTACTTTCTAGTACACCCTCACCTCAAGTTGAAAATCTGCAATTAACGGTGTGTTTCAGCAGCCTCTCTTGAGTGCCAGTACCATTTCAGACTAGTGTGTCTATCATCTTCGACACACCACAATATTTGTTGAGCTGTGGTCAAAACACCTAACCTCTCAAACATAAAAAAAAATTATATTTAAAAGTAAAAACCGGAATAATTTTTTTTTTACTCGGGATCAGTGGCTCAATATAGTAATTCATTATTTTTTCTTTAAAAAATATTTCATGCTAATAACAAAGGTCTTTTACGCGCGCAATTTTTTTTGTGTAAACCGTTCTGCAGTCACTTGTGATTACGCACAAACCGTTGTTTAAGTAAACATCAATCGAGGCGCTTTCTGTTATCACCAACATTTATGGATAGATCGAGGTGACGCTATTTTGGGCATCATTTGCGTGTTTCTCCACTAACTAGGGACATGCAAACATGGCCAAATTGACAGAACTCTCTTCCAAGTGCTCATTCCAAAATAATGCTTGTTTCGCAATCGAAAAATTTCAATTGTACAAATGAGATAGTTTTTTTTAAATGTAATATAATAATGAGACAAACGAAACTCTCTCCTGATGATATAAAGAACCATATCCATGACCATGGCAGCGGAACCCAGAATTGTAAGTCACCATCATCATCTCAGCCGTAGGACGTCCACTGATGGACATAGGCTTCCCCCATTGACTTCCATAAAGACCGTTCGGAAGCGGCTCGCATCCAGCGCGTTTCTGCGGTCTTTGTAAGGTCGTCTGTCCACCTTGTGGGTGGACATCCTACGCTGCGCTTGCCGGTCCGTGGTCTCCACTCTAGAACTTTGCAGCCCCATCAGCCATCAGTTCAGCGTGCTATGTGCATGCCCTGCCCACTGCCACTTCAACTTGATAAATCGTTGTGCTATGTCGGTAACTTTGGTTCGTCTACGGATCTCCTCATTTCTGATTCGATCTTGTAGGGAAACTCCGAGCATTGCCCTCTTGAATTGTGAGTAACAAAACAAAATCCAAGGCATCACTGCTTTGGCGCTCATTACTTTGAGATTTTCCATGGTTAGTCTTAACAGTCCAGTAATTTCGCTAGCTGCAGTACCCTTCAAACCGGAACACGGTAATGTTTACACACTACTGCTTGGCGACAGAGTATCTGGTACTGCGGTGGTGCCTACCTATATGACCTCCTGCTTAGGTAATCTACCATCAAGTGATTGATTGATTTACATGGTAGTAGATCTCCTTAGCAGAAGGACATCTAGGTAGGTACCACCATAGTACCAGATATTCTGCCGCTAAGCAGTAGCGTGTAAACATTACTGTGTTCCGGTTTGAGGGTTAACCACCTAATATCTCAAAGTAATGAGCGTTAAATCAGCGATTCCCCGGACTTTGTTCTATGTATTGGTGCAATGGTCATAGTCAGGCGTTCTCTTACCATCAGCAGTGCGTCTCGTTCATCTCATTACTTTTACATTTAAAAGACAAAAAAGTGGAAAAATAAATTAATCTTGTCCGAAATAAATTAACTTTGAATTTGAATGATTATATATTACGCTATTCATAGGATACGAAACCCTTAACAACCGCTAGTCTAGCAAATGGTGTATTAAATTACCTTACCTAATTTAATAAGCAATTGAAGTACCTAATTGTCTCAATAAACTTACTAACAAGCATTATTGTCCACTTAACAAGCCCTTAATCACTTTATCCAATCATATCTTACGTAGGTGAAGTGAAGTGAGTGTAGTTGCATCATTTGTCACAATGCAGAGTTGATATTGCTGTCAGATCATGTCTTTGTACCTCGCTGCTGATGTTGGTTTTTATTTTATTTTTGTTTTATATATATATATACATATATATATTTCGTAATATATTTTTATATGTATTATTTTTATTAATTAAAAAAATTCTACTTAATAGTATTACATATCCCGTCTGTTCTTAAGATATATCTATCGTTCCCATTCTTGGTTGCCTGGAAGAGATCGCTCTTAGCGATAGGCCGCCACTTGTTATCTCTAGCTCATAAGATTCTTTTGTTTTCTGTGCTTATCTTTCTATTCTTTGTGTAAAGACTAAAGTTTATATCTATCTATCTATAAGTAACTCCGAGTAAGCTCAACTCAATGGGCTCCATTTAACCAACAAAAGTCATTATTACTCCCATAATCAATTAGCACACTCGTAAAACTAATTGAAAATCATCTTAACAATTTAAATATATCCATCGGCAACAGTTATGTAAAGTAAACTCCTTAAAGGTTTGTTTAGATTCTTCTATTTCGGAACAAGAAGCGCAATAAATACTTATAATATGGTGTTAAATCTCCTACGCTTTTGGCATGATTCACTCAAGCACATTCCGCTCACTATATACCAAATATGGCAGCTATTAACATACCCTTTTCGATAATCATTTATCTCAGATTAATAGGTGACCCTACCCGTTGCCTACGCGCCAAATTTTGGGAATCCGTCGATATCAAAAATTCCTTTTACAAATTATAGGTCGTTAAATTCCTTAATTTGTTGACGATCTACGTCATTTTGGAAGCTTATTAAGTAACTGTCTCGTTTGGTCCAACGCCAATAAGGAATAAAGGTGATTAGCAGATATGGAAATTATTTATTGCGTTAAATTTAATTGGTTCTGGTAAATCTCTTGTTTATGACTGTTTTCTCGCTTCCTACTTCAAGTATATTTTACCTACTTACACAAATAAATACAGATAGCTGATAGAATACATTATATAGGTACTTTTTTTTTTCGTAAATACATACTTATGATATACTAGCTCATGCCCGTGACTTCGTTCGCGTTGACTTTAGAATTACTTGTAGGTTCAGAGCGAAATGAAACTTGTGTAAGTAACAAAAATAAGCAATAGTCTTTGCTTTCGCTATTTTATTATCTATACCTCATGTGGATACGTCCATTAGTTCGTTTTTTTTATAATCCCACGTGAACCTACCTATTTTTTGATATAAAAAGTATCACATCATCAGCCATAGGACGTCCACTGCTGGACGTAGGGCTCCTCCCTGGGGGTGTTTTGCCAATACTCGCCACGCTTGGCAGGCGAGTTGGCGAGCGCAGTTAGTTCAAGGAAGACGCTGCTGCCCAACTTCCGGATTACATCCCTTAGCCGACTGTTATGGCAACCACGGGTAGAGAGGGTGGGGTACTATGCTTACGCCGGCACCACCACGGCAACTAACAATAAAAAGTATGCTATATGTAAATCCAGATAATAAACTACATGTGTGTCAAATTTCATACAAATCCGTTGAGCCCTTTTTGCGTAATTGAGTATCAAACATATGAACTTTCACATTTATAATATTAATAGGGTACAGAATAGACACAGAACAAACAAATATCGTCACATAAATGTTTGTCCTGATGGGAATCAAATCTACTATGTAATTATATTATGATTCAGGATGTTTTTGCGCTCAACCGCAAACCTATGAGGAACAAAAATGATCCCACACTACGAGATATAGTGACAATGATAAGATCGAAAATGAGAATGAGATGTTAAATACTTTTTGATTTGACAGCCCTGTTGGCTCATTGGGTACTCCCAATGAGCCAACAGGCTGTCTGCCTGAGCTGTAGGGCGTGGGTTCGATTCCCGCCAAGGACAAATGTTTGTTAGTATTAACAAATATTTGTTCTGTGTCTGGGTGTTCTGTATGTATTAAAAGTATGTATTTACAAAAAAAAAGTATTTATGTATTCTATCAGTTATCTGACTTCCATCATACAAGCTCTGCTTAGTTTGGGGTCAGATGGCGCTGTGTGTAATGTCCTACAGTATTTAAAAAAAAAAAAAAAACTTTTATATTGCATACAGAATGTTTCATAGAGGTGTAGCGATACTGAAAACTGGTGAACCGTCCATTAAATTGACACTTAGAAAAAAAGGTATGTTCCCATACAAGATGACCAACAAATAATCAATTTTGTATGGGACATATTTTTCTATCTAATATTTATTATTGTTTTTTTTAATGATGAAGTACCTAAAATTATTAGATAAGATGACAAGTCATCTTTAAATTGTTCAATACTATCTGCTTGCCCAGGCTTCGTACGGGTAGTAAAGCATATTATATTTAAGTTGTACGGTATCCGTATAAATAGATTTCCAATTAACGCATTACGTGATAATTTTTTTTAGAAGATAGAGTGGGTACAGTATGCTTTCCATAAAAAGTAGATATATGCCACCGCGGACCACACTACCACTTAACATCGAGTGAGCTGTGATCTAACACCTAGCTTGACAACCATAAAAAAATCTCTGAAGGAATTGGACACAAACTGAAAATAAGCATTTTTCATAGTTCGTAAACAGGAAAGCATTCAAGGTGAGATGCGACGCAAGCGTCCATCAATTTGTCTATGTCGCACTAACTATGCAGACGAATTGGAATTCTTATTTATAAATAAAGAAAAAAGAGTTACCGAAACGACCTTACTGCTTCAGATACTTCCTCCTTTCTTACACTGATATTTTATGATCATGTTTCAAAGTTCGTTTTTCTAAGAAAAATACTACCTATACAACAGTTTACTGTTGTAAAAAAGACTAACTAAATATCAATTTAATTATTTGCGCGTACTTTAATTGTCTATTTAAATGTCAACAACATAATGTTTGCTCTTTATGTATATTGAAACCAATTTAAAATAATAATGTAGCGATGATACACCATAGCATGGTAGTAGGGTACTTTCCAGTACTTGGTTGGTTAGCCAGTTTGAGAGTCGGTTCCATTCCAAGCTAGGTCTGTTTACCATCTTCGACCACACCGTCACTTAACATCAGGTGAGCTGAGGTCAAACACCTAACCTGTCAACCATAAAAAAACATCTCTTTAGTACCTAGTAAAATGTTGTTTTATTGTATCTACGATTCAAGAAAAGTTCTATTTAAATATTAACACTACAAAAGGACACACTGCCGACACACACCAAGATAGGACAAAAACATGTCACAGATTCACTTTCTTGAGTGATTCACTAAATTTTCGTTCCCGGTTCGACTGTTTAGCCATATTGATTGTGATATTACGAATGTCTATTTTTGTCTAACACTTTGCCCAAAAAATCGATTTCTCCCACATCCAAAAATCCCCCGTACCGCCAATCACCTATTAGCCCAGATGTGGCGCACGCACACGCGTTAGAGCACATGCGCGATGACGTCACGGGACGGGAAAGAAGCTACTGTTACTCAATCTGTGACGGGACGTTGGACGTAAGCCAAACGCCGACTCTACGTAACGAGACAGGCGTTATCGTGGCTTCTCTAATTGTTTTGATGCTTTATTATCAGGATTTCTTCTTACTCTTGTTTACACAAAAGTGCATTTTTAGTTTTAATTTTTTTCACTGCCCAGGGAGGCAGCTTATTAATTTGAAAGATTTAAGTACAACGTAAACAGAAGTACCAGTATGTAAGAAAAGTTTTTTCATACATTTGACTTCTCATTGTTTACAAATTAATATGCTAGAGATCCATTTCCCGTCACAGTGAAATAACCAAAGGGGCTGGTACGAATAGATTACGATATCCAAACCAAATCCGAACACGCAATTTATGCTTAACTGTAGAGCAATGTATACACATTGTTCAATACAACACAAAAATATGAATTCATTTAATATAAATAAATTAAGAATTTCGGAACATGACTCAATAGTTTAACCAAATAAATAAATTAAAAAAAAAAAACTCACGTATGACGAAAACAATCACGTCGACTGGTTGGTACACAATTCTATGTTCTAAAGTTCTGTACTAGATAAAAATAATGTATTAGTGCTTTTACTCTAATTATAGAATGTTATAGTATCCATAATTGAAATTACAATATTATACGCAGCTAACTCTATAAACTGTAAGCGAACTTTAAAAAGATCTACATATATACCTACATACTCTACCGTTAGTTGTTTGGAACAAAATTACCGAAAAAGTATTTATATAATAAATATGTTTATATGATTGGAACAAAAAGCTACTTCGAATTCCATTCTGCACTCTTGTGCGGTCGGATAGAATGATTGTTCGAAGTTGTATGTTCGAGATGAGTCAGTTTAGGTACCTATATCGATTTTATATCTCATTTCAATACGTGTGCCTATAACTTAAGATATTGCATTAATATAGTACTAATATCAATGTTTTTGAAGTGTTTTTATGTGAATTAGATCTTCCGTTAGCCTGCTCGTTAACCCGCTTGAACATAATAATTTTGTTGAATGAATCTATGTTTCCTAAGTATTCCTCGAGACACTGACTAAGTAGGTATAACAGGATTTATATTAAAACTCACTGTGCGAGTTGATGTTGGTGGTATATTCGTAAAACATGCAAATTACGTTTGCGATTGTGAGAAATGTAGTGTTACGTGACTTTATGCGTTGCTTCCAGAACTCCATCGAACCTAGTACTTATCTTGTTTTGACTTTGACACTCGTCGTTGACAACAACAACCAAAAAACCACAGACTAATGGGAACAATATAGAGGTATATGTTTTAGACTGTCATTTTTTTGGCGGGAACGCATAAAGGTCTTTGCTTCAACAATCTAAATACAATTTTATCGGACAACTTTGCATATAACTATGACAACAAATCATACTTTAGCCACGGTGTTACATCTAAATATTACCTTAGAGGTATTTCAATGTCAGTAATAAATTAAATTACCTTTTATGATAAATGTACAGGCGTAGTAAACTTTAAGAATAGCTAGCAAATATGACATCCTACCAGCACATTGACAAATCATAGTATATTTATAAGTGGTGACCACTCATTCGATTTGCCTTATATGGCGAAAAGACAATCGCACTTAACCTACCTACTATGTTGGTATGTAGTTAGTAGGTACTTACATGTCAAACCCCAACAATGAGCTTGAGCTACCGGTGAAGGAAAACATCGTGAGGAAACCATAGCGTGGTGGTAGGGTACTTTCTAGTACTCGGCTGGCTAGCTACCACCCTCAAGTTGAAAATCTGCCGCCAAGCATCTAACGGTGTGTTCCGGCAGCCTCACTTGAGAGCCAGTTCCATTCCAGGCTAGGTGTGCCTTAGCATCTTCGACCACACCGTCACTTAACATCAGGTGAGCTGTGGCCAAACACCTAGCCTGCCATAAAAATAACATAAACTTAGCGATATATAAGGAAAATTACATTAAAAACTTTTTTTTTTTTAAACTACAAATCTGCCGTATGATACCTATTTGCACTTAACTGATTTTGAATTCAATAGATTTTTTTATGTAAAAGTTATGAGAAAATCGTTCGTGTTGTTAACGCTTGTCCAAGACCATTGCAGCGGTACTCAGAACTATGAGTAACAATACAACGTCCAGTGCATCGCTGCTTTGGCGGTCATTACTTTGAAATATTCGATGGTTAGTCTCAATAGCTCTGTAATTCCGCTAGCTGTCAATCCAAAACAGTCATGTTTTAAACACGCAACAGAGTGTTTATAAAATAGATAAATCTTATGATTAATATTAATAAAAATAAAATAAAAATATATTAATAAAACTGAATTCTAACATTCTCTGGAAGATTTTTAGAATTGTAAGATTTAAATATATAAATATCACAGGACATTTTCACCATTTGGCCCCAAACCTAGCTAAGCCTATGTGAACCAGACAGCTGATTTTTTTTGTACATACATACTTATCATCATCATCATCATCATCATCAGACATCATTTAAGACGTCCACTGCTGGACATAGGCCTCCTCCTGGGGAGGTTTTGCCAATACTCGCCACGCTTGGCAGGCGGGTTGGCGAGCGCAGTTAAGTGTGATTGTTCAAAGAAGACGCTGCTGCCCGTCTTCCGGATTATATCCCTAAGCCGACTCTTACGGCAACCACGGGTAGAGAGGGTGGGGTACAATTCTTACGCCAGCACCACCAGTTTTTATAAATAGCAGTTATGGAAAACGTTATCGGTATAGGAAAGGAAAGCTGGTGGTAGGAAAGAATGAGTTAATAGTTGTATAATATATTATGAGAATAGACGGGAAATCCCGCTATCAAACCTCGTTAAGGATGAGAGAAAATTTATAAAACTGGTTGCCAACTTTATTTGTTGAGGAAAACCCTTAAGAAAATTGAAACCAGCTATCCCAAAGTATCAATGTTAACATCTATCTTCTCGACGACTCTACACATCAATACATTTCAAATGTGATGAGATCTCGACGATATTTTCATTGGATAGTCGCCAATACACAACTCCGATAAATGGGTACTTTGGAATCAATCATATGAGGCGATATGTCTTCACGTGTTATCTAAAACAAGAATACTGTATAATAGTTTGTTAGTATTTACTACTAGGTAGGTAAAAACACGTTATAATGAATGATCTGATGGTCTAGCATATTCATTTGCGAGAATAACGTGGTATGTATTAGATCAACGACGTAAGAAAATCAGTTTGCATTTACTTCAAAAATTACTAATTCCTTATGTGTAAATAATTGCCACATAGGTTGGATACTGGGGCTATGG
This sequence comes from Biston stratarius, assembly GCA_950106695.1. Lineage (NCBI taxonomy): Eukaryota > Metazoa > Arthropoda > Insecta > Lepidoptera > Geometridae > Biston > Biston stratarius. Next base: position 9,553,842 of record OX467112.1, read on the forward strand.
TACTAGTAGCATCCGGTGCTCTTTTTCAAGGAGCCAAAAACGTTATTACTTAACAATCTTGAACTTCACTTGAACTAAATCAACAGATAATTATGAATTATGAAACATTATGAATGAAGAATTTTTTCTATATATAGGTATATAGGTACTTAACATAAAAGCCACGTAAATAGATTTACTTTTTGGAATGGTTTCTAAGGATAATTTTGCATGTAGGTTAGAGTCGCTTCTCTAGACGTGTAAGATCGCAGCCCCACTTGAGATGTAATATAGGTAGTGCGTAACATGCCCAAGAGTTGGAGGGAATCAGGTGTTGCGAAATGGAACGTTCGGCGCTGCGCACGCGCCTTTCGCGGAGTCACGGGTATTTCGGGCCGCGGTCGGGTTACACGCCACAAGAGACTCGGAATATCGTTGTCCATTCTGTTTTGTTCTCCACCATAACACAACTTCGATATGGAACAGAGTAAAATAGATTTTTAGCTGGTTTACTGAATCCGATTTGAGTGATTCATTACATTAACGATAGTTAAATTTATATGTATAGGTAAAGTAAATTTTATTTTACTTTCTTTACGGATGCTGTCCCTACACTTTACATACAATTTCTATTGTTTACGTGTTAGATAGATAGATAACTCTTTATTGTTCACACCAAGACTACACAGAAATTATAAGACATATACATAAAATTCAAATGTAATGCAACAATCGGCGGTCGATCGAATCTATGTTAGTCACACAAATGTTTGTCCTATGCCTCTTGAAATTATTTTGCATAGTGGCAACGACAGGACCTTCGTCTCTTAGTAGGCCTTATAACCGATCATTGTAACTTAAATAGTCACCTCTTTAAACTAGGAGCTACGGATAGTCCGCTATGCCGTGGTCGCTTGCAAGAGAATGAAAATGTAGAGCATGTGCTTTGCATTGCAAAGTCACAGGAGTTTATTAGGTAGTAATTTTGTTGTTTTTTTTTTTAAATACTGATTGATTTTCCTTGGGTACGTATCAAACGTTTTGACTCTACGTTTCACATCCGTACGGCCAACGAAAGGAACAAGCCGGCGGCATCCTTGTTTCCTGAGAGATATAATCTAGGTATTTTTAAAGTCAGAGTGAAATCTTCTAAGTCTGCGTGCTTCATCTTCGAGCACATCATCGCTTACCATCAGGCGAGTTGGTGGCCAAGCGCGGACTTATCTGTATATATAAAAAAACTAATACCTACCTGCTGAATTTGTATAATTCTCTAAGAGTTTTATACAACGAAAAGTCAGTATAAAGTTGTAAAATTACTTACTAAATCCTAATAATAAGTGATTTTAGTTCAGAATTTATTGTCAAGTTTAGTAAAAAAAGCAGTTTTATAATATTAATTAACTTTTTAGATTATTATATGATAAGTTAATGATTTAACTTAAACAATTTGAATTTGCGCGTCTTGACTACGAGTATAGGTAATGTGTAACCATTAACCCTAAAATGTTGCTACGACTTAGGTTTAGGTGCGATGCAAATAACGTTTAGAGCCCTGTACATAAACACACAAAAAACTGTCTTTATGTCATTCGCCTAGATACCTATTTCTTGCGATGAACAAAATCAAACGCGGTCTTCACTCGCATGACTCAGGCGTATGTTTGGAAGCTCCGGCGGCGCAGGCGCAAGGGCTATTCTCGCGATTTTGAAACCATCTCGGTAACTGTATCGTAAGCAATTTCACGAGAGATAATCTCGAGCGTTTCAGAATAGGGCTCGTTCGTTCTCTGACGTGCTGTAAACAAACCACCGCGTAATATTTAATTTACAATACTGCGTGGAGTTCGTTTGCCTGTACTTGTACGTAACGGAATAATAGTATCACAATAACGTCATGATAATGTACATAAAGAGATCTCGTGTCTTGGAAATTTTTACCTCTACCTGAATACGAGAAAAACTTAAACTACTGTCACTCGGTAGAATTTTTGACAACCGTTCTTAGGTAGTTAATTTGCTTTTTATTTTTTGTTACAAAGTTAATGCTGAAAAATTAGTAATGCTTGCTGCATAGAAATAGACAACTAAACGATTGAGCTTGAAAATTGGGACAGCGCCCATAGCGTAATATATATTATTATTTACCTACTAATACATACTTTTAATGTGCCTTACGTTTACTACGTAGACCAAAACTTATGAAAAAACGGCTATCACTTCACATTGTTTCAGATTACGTACCGTTTAAGGTGTTGTTTTTTTTAAAATACATTTTATTATTGAAAAATATTTTTCGTAATTTTGTATGTCACGTGCTTTTGAATTTTAGAAAACATTTTAAAGTTTATGTGTATTCGTTTCAGAAGTGATGCGGCGCGCGGCGTGCGGCGACGTTTGCCCCGCTCCGCCGCCCGCGCCCCCTGTGCTTGCCCCGCAAACTACTACCAGGTAACTAGTACAACTTCTTTTTTCCCGTCAGGTTTCATGCATTTTCCCTTGATTTACGAAGTACGTAAACAGGTATTGCAAATTGACATGCTATCGTCTCTGTTCTGTTACCTAAACGGAACGGTAGATCTTAGCTGAAAGGTCACTATGCTCAACATTGTAAACAACTTTTACTATAGAAACAACTCTGAAATTGTGACAATCGGCTGTTCCACCATAAAATATGCTTTACTTGGTAGTAGATTTCCTTAGCAGGAGGTCGTCTAGGTAGGTACCACCGCAGTACCAGATATTCTGCCGCTAAGCAGTAGTGTGTAAACATTACTGTGTTCCGGTTTAAAGGGTATTGCAGCTAGCGAAATTACAGGGCTGTTGAGACTAACCATCTAATCTCAAAGTAATGAGCGCCAAGGCAGCGATGCTCTGGACTTTGTTATACTACAAAGTTCTGTGTATCGCTGCAGTGGTCATGGCCAGGCGTTCTCTCTTAACATCAGGAGAGCGTCTCGTCTGGCACACGTCGACATTAGCTGACCACTTAGAAATTTTTCCTTTATTCCATTTTTGTTGAAAAATTCAAATAGACTACCAATTATTTTCTCGGCATTCCCAGGTTGCAATATTTTTCTTGGATGTATCGTATAATATCTTCAAAATCCATAAATAAGTTCAGCAAAACCTACTACCAATAAACCCTATATCCAATAATCCTATTTAATTTATTAATCTAGTAATTACGCTATGCTCCTTAAATAGCAGCTATACACACTTAATTTAGGCATACATACAACATATCTAATGGTAAAGAGGTTTCAGATTGAAAGATGAAACACATAACACGAAATCGATCATAGGCAAAGAAGACGGATAGGACTTAATTATTCCACCTAAAAATAATAATTTAACTAGCTTTCCAGATAAAAATACATTAATTTAACTATCTTTCCAAATAAAAAACCAGCTATGTAATTATTTTTCTTGATTTTAAAACAACAATGTAATTATCTTTTCAGATCAGAAAACAAGGAACTCCTCCGCCAGCAACTGCTGTCAGCGAGCAAGGAGCGGCTCAACGCTGAGAAGTCAGAGCCACCTAAACAGAAACACCCTAGAAACCGACAAAAGAATCGATGGAAACTCAAGTTCCATCACCAAGCGCTACCGCAAGAATACCTAGACCACTACGAGCAAAGTCTGCAGAAAGCAAATGCGAAGCAAGCGCAACCCAAACCAGAAAAACCCAAGACGGATAACTTCGACGTCAATAATATCACAAACGAGACGTTCAAGATCTGGGCGCAGAGACTTGCCGGAATACAGAATGAAACCGGCACAGTAACAGTGCCAAACTTTTTAAACATGACGTCCAAACCACCCACAAAGCCGGAGGACAAGAAAAAGAAAAGCCCCGCAATAGCCCCGAGTAAGATCGTCACGTACGACGATCTTCCATACATGGGCGAAATGACGCTCAATAACTCCAAGCCTCGTCGCGGCCGCAAGCCGAAGAAGGCCGATATCTGCCATCTCATCTACGAGAATTACGGCACGGTAGTACCGGGCCAGCCGCCGCCCACTCAGGACCGCCTCAACCAGTTGTCTATGTGTCCACCTTTTAGAGAACAACCTGTAAGCACGCCGAAAACTGACTTGCAGAATAAGATAATCTCCAGTTTACTGGAAAGAAAGCTGTCTCAAGAAAATAAGAGAAGGTTGGAGAATCTATCTCCGCCACAATTCAACAGTCCGGACGAACCGATGCCGGAAGCTCCACCTACAATAGCGGGGCCCCTACACAGTGATGATGAACCATTAAATTTATGCATTAGAGACCTTCATGATTTAAAGATACAGATCCAAAAGAAGTTTGGAAACATTTACACGTCGTTACCTGAAGTTAAGACTGAGGAACCAGAGAGTCCTGATACTCTCAAATCGGAGCAACCCAATGCTATATCAGTAATACAGCGGAATACAAATTTTCTGCCTGTCACAGCGAGCAGCTCTCCTGATCTTTCGAGACAGCCGCGAGTCATTTCTCCCACATTGTCGGAACCGGCTCAATCCACATCTAGCCCAGATGGGGAAGGTAAATTCCCTGGTTACGTATACTGGCCTAACGCAGGAGTATACATGCATCCACTAGCCTTACAGACTCAATTGCTATACTACCAAAGGTTAGCAGCAGCAGGCCAGCTGCCTTTCCCCGCAGACGACCAAAATCGAGGCCCTTCCACGCCAAACAGCATAACAGAAAGCCTCTCCACTGAAAACTCTTCGTTAGATGAAAGCAAAAATAAACTAGTGCTCAAACAGATTTCGGAATTGCTCGACCCTAAAGTGATCAAGCAAGTCGAAGCGGCGAAGAAAAGCCCCGAGCAAAAAATGAAAAGGGCTTCTCCTAACCCTATCCAAGCCCCCGTAAAGAGGAAAAGGTCTGCAATTTTCATTCCGCCAATGCCCACCAAAACAAATTCCACAACTCCTACTACCGAAGTCAGTATTTGCAAGTTTAAGTTCACAGGCGGTTCAAAGCCCTCGTTACAAGAGAAAAAAATGCTTTCAGTCGACTCTGGAGGAAATTTTAGATACTACAGTGGGACTGGAAACAAAGGCAATAAAGGATATGAGTATCTACAAAGAGATGCTAATCAAAGGCAAATGGAAGCAGCAGCAGCGTCTTCAGCATCTCAATCTAAAGAGAGCCAGCCGTTGACCAAAGAAGACTTGAGCAAGAAAAAGAGGAAATCCAGGAAAAGTCTGCAGAGGGAAAAGTTGGAGCAAACGTTTAAAGAGAAGGGGTTTTTGATCCAGACACAGCAGCTACAATCTGCTGAGGGAGCGACGTATTGTAAGTTCAGGCAGCTTAGGAAGTTTACAAGATATCTGTTTAGGAGTTGGAAGGATTATCTTCCAGGGGAGTTGGAGGAAAGGCCTAGTGCGGATGTTTCGCAGACTGCGCAGGCCGCGCCGCCGCCAGAGGGTGCCCCAAGTGGCGAATGGGGGTGACGTGACTACCATTCACGAATAACACCAAAGATTACTCGAATATGACGACTCTTTTGTACTATTTTACGTTTGACATGCTTCATTCTCTCTTTTATCGCTTCTGTGTGTGAGATAAAGATGGCAAATTTCAGAACGAGAATTTGATTAAAGCGGTACAACAGAATTGTCACGTCTACAAAATTACCGTACAGTATGTGACGTTACGTAAGCTCAATAATAGCAAGAACTATTGTAACTTTTCTTCTATGAAGAATTTTATACGTGTTTTTAATATAGGATATTTAACTTATTTTTTAAGTAGGATAAGAGAGTTTGTGGGTTTAGTAATAAATTAACTGGGCTGCTATGTCTTTCGCATAAACAGTATGTTCGATTGCAGCTGTTACGCATCTATTTTTATGTGAATGTGATGGTGGCCAAATAATGCATTTAAATTGTGTTAAGTGAGATTTAACTGGAGTTTGTGTACGCCTTATGTCCGGAAATATTAATTGTAATTCGAAGTAACCGTTTTTCTAACGAAAGACACCTATACATATACTTCGTGCAGGTATAGACAAGTGATGAAAAAATTATGTCTGTAGAATAATTGTGGCGCGTTTAATTGTGCAAGTTTTAATAATACTGTCACTTGTTGAGCGCCGTAAATTTCTGGGACGATTTTGTGAACATTTTTTAGTACATTGGGCCTTACTTTATAAACATTGTTTAATGAATGCCGTGTTTTGGTAGCTCAGGTGTAATCACAAGTTTAGTAATCCAAACTCATTCATCAATACATTGTCGCGTTTAGCGGAAAAAATAAGGCAGTTACTTGTGGACGTTTTGATTTGTACGATACATTTAACTGATTATCATATAAACAGATGCGTTATGTAGAAAAAGACAAAAGTACCTTTAAATAAAGTATTGTGGATAATTCTTCAATTAACATGACTTGATATAAACCTTACACAGAAACGTATTTAAGTATCATTCTAAAAATTACTTGAAGATTTTTTTTCAAGAAAATTTACTCTATCGTGTTTCGAGAACAGTCCTTTCATAATTATCAAGATTAATGCTTTTTTCAGCTGCTTTTTGAAAAATATATACATTTAGCTGAAAAAAAATTAATTGTGAAACTATTATGACAACCCATAGCGCCTTCATAAAGTAGTATGTTTCCATTTTACGTTAGCAGACAGTGAGAGATTAACTCTTCATTGTTAATATTAAAAAAAAACACGGAAATAGCTTAAGAATAGTGCAACAATGGGCGGCTTTATAGCTTAAAACGATCTATTCCAGGAAACCTCAGTATGGAAAGGATTTGTGGGAGAAGTAAAGGATGGGGTGTGCTACAGTCAGAATAAATAGAGAATTATAGGCTTAGATTAACTTTTAAGAAATGTTTATAAGTAAGGCCCTTATTGTTTCTCAAAGGATTTGTATATTTTGATTGTCTTGTTTACAGTATGAGATTACAGATAAAGTACATTTAATTTACTAACAAAGCTAGTCATTTGACACCTCTAACTTTAGTATTAGAATCAATTGGAAAATGTACATATTGCAAAGAAATGAGACGTTCTAGTCATTAGTAATTTATACTTTGTTGTTAAATGTACAGAAAACTTTTAATACTTAATTAATGTTTTGTAATGTTATTGAAACAACTTTTTATATTTAATAGATTTTATTACACAATAAAAAACACTTCGTTATGATGAATATCTAAAAAGAAATGCAAACAACAGGAATGTAAAGTACCAATTAAATATTTAACCAAAACCTTTTCTGAGTATGATTTAACAAATATAGGAAGCCCTGATAAATTTCAGCATGAGTAACATATATTTAATGGTCCGATTGACCAATAAGCATGATTCTTCAACAACTAGGCATATCGTGAATAGTTTTAAACTTTACTACAGTTCAAGTTTCGCAATAGCGTTATATAAAATATCTCTTATATTCTAATACCTAAATATCCATCCAAAACCACTTTCAGCCTCAAAACAACTATCAAGGCACTGAATTACAATAAACATAGAAAAAGATCTAAAATATGTAACAGACAACTTTTACTAAAAAGTTGTGCTCTGTTTTTTTTTCAGAGTTAGTCTTTCTTATTAGGAACTAATAAAGTGAAAAAAAAAAAAAATGAAACCATAGAGGAATGTCCGGATCAAACTAGGAATGTTCTGATTTAAAAATTGTGAAAAGTTGTCTATGGTCTCAGTCAATTTGTGCAAGAATTATAGCGACGTATCCATACTCTTATAATTATATTTTACATAGTGTTTACTGAAGAAAGTTACCTGGAAATCACTGTAAGGCGTTAACAATTTTTTTTATAAGTTCGAAACATAAATGAACACAAGTTTAGAAACATAATACATTACTGCCAATACACCCAACAGTATTGTGAATTTGTTTCTCTTTCTTCTTGGTATCACACTCTGTGCATTCTGTCAGTTTCAATGTTTCTGTATTTTGTGTGCAGTCTTCAGTTTCTTTATCTTTATAATCAAAGTCCAGTCCGTGCCAGTCTAGTTATGATTTAGTAAAGTAGTGGTGACTTTAAAATTACTAAAAGCTTCGATGGAGTTTTAGAAGCAACACGAAAAGTCATGTTTCGCCACATTATATCACTTTCCCACACTCGCGCTTGTAATTCGGCACTTTGTGAATAAAACACCACTATTTTTATACATAAACACTCAAAAACATAAGTTTGGAGAAAAAAATAACAACAAGGCGACACGACACCTTCCGCGTTCCCGCCAAAACTCCAAAAGTTAATTTTGTAAAAATTATCTTCAGTAGACACTATCTTGCTTTTTTCTTCCTTTAAGCTTTGAGTAAAGCTTTAGCCGCGGTCACGATGTGCGGTGCGGAGATGCCGTACTTGTCGAGCAGAACGGCGGGAGGGCCGGAACGAGGAACTTCCGTCACGTAGATGTGTTTGACGACCACGTCGCGCTGTAAGGCAAGAGCTGAAAGAACCGCCTCGCCAATACCACCTGGAATAGAGAAGATTACTACTTATTTTTTGTAAGAAATAAAATAATAGAAAATATATGTAACGTCTGTGGCCAACTATTGTCGCATGTTGAAAGAGGTAATGAATAGTGGATGTATCAAAGAAATCATTCTCTATTAAGTGTTCTAAGAAATAGAACACTTAAATAGAAATAGTGCGTTTCTTGTAAAAATTGGTTCTTCGATATCTAGCTCAGTGTTTTTTAAATTAGCAAATTTACAATTTCAAAAATCAATTAAAATTTTATATGAATTCAGCCATGATTCTAAATGACATAGCGTGTGAAACAATCATGTATGTATGGAAGTTGTAATTTGAATATGTGAACAGCAATGGTGTTTAACATGGAGTGACGTCATATTCTGTTTGGTGTTCACGGTCTTATGACAAAATAACCATCTTTGACCAAATCTCCACTTAACATCAAGTGAACTGTGGTCAAACACCTAGTCTGTCAATTAGATAAAAAATCAAGTATGAATTTTTTTGTTTGCTTTTTCGAATACAAAATTAGAATAGGAATGGATACTAAGAAATTGGTTCAAATGGTGAGACGAGAATAGAACACGCACCAGCCTGGTAGTGATCCTCTACGACGATCACCCGTCCGTGGGCGGCGGCCGCGTGCTGCTTGATGGCGGCCTCGTCCAAAGGTTTGATGGTAAACGGATCCAGAACTCTAGCTTCCACTCCTAGAACGACGAGAAATATCATTATTTACGAGATACTGAAAAATGCAGGTGGTTAGCAAAAAAGTTACAAAATGTTAAGGACATTCCTAACTACCCTCTTTCTATCTTTCAATATGATTAACAATGGAACTAGGACCTAAGTTTCCAAATAGTATGTGTGGGTATATTCTCGAATAATTCAATACATAACAAATTTTCACATTTATAATATTAGTAAAAATACTGCTAAGTAGACATTTTAATGTCTACTATTTGACAGTGTTCCAGTTTGAAGGGTAATAAGTTAGCGACATTTCAGAATTATTCAGACAGACCGATGAATGAATGCCAAAGAACCGATGCCCTGGACTTTGCTAAGTTTTGGATACCGCTGCAATGGTCATGGACATGTGTTACTTCTCATTACTTTTACATTTACAAACAAGTTTTTCAGAATTATTAGGACTAAAACGATGAACAAACGTAAATGAACTGATGTGTGAAACGTAAATGGATTGTGTTTTGTTACTCAAAGTTGTGGGTATTGTTGCAGTGGTCACGGACATAAGATACTCTTCATGACTTTTACATATTAAAAAAAGTTGTTTTTAAATGTGAAGCAGTTTTATTTTATTAATTACTGACCTTCCTCCTTAAGTTTGTCAGCGGCAGTGATAGCTTCATGCAGCGTGACTCCAGACCCAATCAGTAGGACCTTGTCCTTCGGGGACTGACGGATGATCTTGGCCTGACCCACCTGTAACAAAAAGCGATGCTGTAAATATCTCATTGTATCAAATATGCCGTGGTGGTGCCGGCGTGAGAATAGTACCCCACCCTCTCTACCCGTGGTTGCCATAAGTCGGCTAAGGGATGTAATCCAGAAGATGGGCAGCAGCGTCTTCCTTGAACAATCACACCTAACTGCGCTCGCCAACCCGCCTGCCAAGTGTGGGGAGTATTGGCAAAACCCCCCCAGGAGGAGGCCTATGCCCAGCAGTGGACGTCCAATGGCTGATGATGTGATGTGTAAATATCTCAGTTTAAAGACACGTTTTGATATAAATGTTATGGCCATCATACTAGTGAAATCTACTGCCTGAGTGGGTGTTCCCTGATAGTTATACACTTTGTTCGCACTCTAGGCCGCTTTAAATTTGCGAGTGAACTAGTTTCTTCTAGGCAAGCGTGACCGTAGACCGCATATTCGTTAATATCAGACGAGATGGTGGTCAAACTAATTAATTTTAAAAAGTCGCATTGGATTTCAACGAAACGCCACGCTGTTACAGAGTGACGTCTTGACTTCAGCAGATTCATTGATAAGATCGCATTGTCATACTATTCATGTTCTCTGTACGTATTTGCAAATTAGAAAATAAGTTTTTTTTGCGACATATGTAAGTGGTTGCTATTTGCTGTCACAAAGTGGTTATATTCTATTTTGTTTGCCTAGTTAGCTTATTTGGTTAGCTTTCCTTCTTAAGCTGTAGGGCGTGGGTTAGCTTCTCGCTCAGGACAAATATTTATGTGACGAACATAATATGTAAATGTTTGTTGTGTCTGGGTGTTCTAAATGTATATAAATATCATAGGACATTTTACACGACGTCATCTAGCCCCAATCTAAGCAAAGCTTGTACTATAGGAACCAAATAACTGAATACTTATATACTTTTTTTTGTAAATACATACAGAACACTACCCAGTTAGAACAAATATTTAATGTAGTATAAATGTTTGTCCTGGTGGGAATAAAACTCACGCCCCAAATCTTTTGAAATAGATATTCTATCAAATTCTAACAGGGCAAACAAAATTATTTCCTTATATTCTATATAAGGAAGTAAACATATGTATATTAAAAATAGTATTATACAATAAGTTTTCTATTAATTATCCAAATCCAATTAATGCATAAAATTAAAAAAAAAATTTTTTTTAAAGAAACTCTCAATATTTCTTGTTTTATTCTGGATTTTTCTAGGCAATTGTGATTCATCATTGAAAGTATGTATTTGCTTAAAATAAGGCGAAATTGAGAACAGACACAAGCCTATAAACTAAAAAACAGTTTTATAACTTGTTTATGTTTGAATGCTACTGCCCACATCGACCGACTTCGGTCGCGTGAGTACGACAAACGGTTTTATTTAGCACTTTTTTTACATTAAATGCATTATTTTAACACACTACGTTGTATTAAGTGCAAGATTAAGTTTTACCACATTGAGACGAAACTTAATGATATTTCTATGTAATAAATAATATGCTATATTCGACGTCATCTGTCATTCTTAGTGCGAGCAAGTGTTTTCTGATCGCTGTTAAAAATAAATAGAATTATTTGTATAAAGTCGCTTTATAATCGTCATTTTGTTTTAAATGCACGGATTGTTTGACCACAGCTCACCTGATGTTAAGTGATGGTGTGGTCGAAGATGGTAAAGCACACCTAGCCTGGAATGGAACTGGCTTTCAAGTGAGGCTGCCGGAACACACCGTTAGATGCTTGGCGGCAGATTTTCAACTTGAGGGTGGTAGCTAGCCAGTCGAGTACTAGAACGTACCCTACCACCACGCGAAGCTTATAGTAAAGTCGGAACTACTTTACTAAATCATGACTAGATTTGACTGGCTCGGACTGGACTTTGGCTATAAAGAAACTGAAGACTGCACACAATATACATAAACATTGAAACTGGCAGAATACATATAGTGCGATGCCAAGAAAGAGAAAAAAAAAAGTAAGAAAATGCCATGATAAAAACGTGCTTCATATTCCACTTTAAACTTCTATGGTTGTCCGTCAGATTGTCTCAGTAAATGAATGGAATGCGTTACCTTGAAAACTTCGTCGTTGGGGTAGAGGATGGCAGTGTTGGGACGCGAGGTGCGGATGTAGCAGATGCCCTTTGTATTGGCGGCAAGTTCCACCGCGCGTTCCGTCGACACCGCGTCACTGAAGGAATAGAGTTAATAATAATAAATAAATATCGTCGGAAATTACACACAGCGATTTGAGCGATGATAGCTGTGGTTAGCGCGGTAGGTTCGCATGCCGAAGGGCGTGGGTTCAAACCCCAACAATGAGCTTGAGCTGCCGGTGATGGAAAACATCGTGAGGAAATCATAGCATGGTGGTAGGGTACTTTCTAGTACTCGGCTGGCTAGCTACCACCCATCTGCCGCCAAGCATCTAACGGTGTGTTCCGGCAGCCTCACTTGAGAGCCAGTATCATTCCAGGCTATGTGTGCTTTACCATCTTCGACCTTATCGTCACTTAACATCAGGTGAGCTGTGGTCAAACACAGCCTGTCAACCATTAAAAAAAAAGAGCTTGTGTGATGGAACTCAATAACTGATAGAATACTTTTTTTTGTGAATACATACATACAGAACACCCTGAGACCTTCACAAAGAAAACAACCTCAAGAGATCTACCACCAAGTAAAACTTGTCGACTGTGATTTGATCCTGGAAGAACAGATATAATCATTAAAAAAAGGAACATTTTAGATAGATATTCTGTTGCCAAGCAGTAGTGTGTAAACATTACTGTGTTCCAATTTGAAGGGTACTAATTTATAGGCACGTTAAGACTCTAAACATCAAAAGTTTCAAAGTAATGAGCGCCAAAGCCAGGGTCGTGTTATCCATAAGGCGGGTAAGGCAACTGCCTAGGGGCCCACGGGGGCCACGCACCAAGTAAAAAAAAGGGTTTCATTCGTGACATTCCCCATTATTTACATCCGGTAATATTGACATAGAAAAAAAAAAGTTTAATCGACTTTTGTAATATTTAGAAAAAAAATATGTTAAAAACTCCCCGAGAATTGCATTGCCTAGAGGCCCCGACAGGGTTAATCCGGCCCTGGCAAAAGCAGCGATGCCCTGGACTTAGAAATGTTAAAATCATGTCAATAAAATGAAATGTCAATATAATAATATGTCAATATGACTAAAATAAAATATGTCAATATGATTAAACGTCAACAAAAAAAAAAATACTTACTACATTTACTATATTACATATACGAGTTTATTGAACTACTGTTCAATAAACTCTTATAGCGTGCGTTATCTCTTACCACCAGGAGAGCGTCTTGTTCTTCTCATTACAATAACAAATTATACTCACGAGGGGTAAAAGACGGTAGTAGTGGGCACGGCGCGGAAAAGCGCTATGTCTTCCAGTCCCATCTGACTGGGGCCGTCTTCTCCGATGGAAACACCGCAGTGGGAACCCACCAAGTTAATGTTGGACTGACTGATGGCGCCCATGCGGATCTGAAAATGGTAATAATTTTAATACAAAAGTAAACGAAATACATGCATTGCATGTATAATTTGTACTAGCGACCTGCCCGGGTTTCGCACGGGTGTAATGTAGATATTAATGTGGTGCATATGCATGTATCTAAATATATATAACTCAAAGGAGACTGACTGACTGACATAGTGATCTATCAACGCACAGCCCAAACCACTGGACGGATCGGGCTGAAATTTGGCATGCAGGTAGATGTTATGACGTAGACATCCGCTAAGAAAGGATTTTGATTAATTCTACCCCCAAGGGGATAAAATAGGGGATGAAAGTTTGTATGAAACTTTGTCAATTTTAAACCGATCAAGCTGAGACTTTGCATGCATAAAGCTACTATGACGTAGGCATCTAGCGCGGGTGAAACCGCGGGGCACAGCAAAGTTTATAAATATAAACCTTCCTCTTAAAGCACTCTGTCTATTGGTGGAAACCGCATTAAAATCCGTTGTGTACTTTAAAAGATCTACGCGTACAGACGGCGGAAAGCGACTTTGTTTTATACTATGCAGATATGAGCTAAATTGTATTATGTTGCATATTGATGTGTGAATCCGTCTCCTACCATATTCTTCTTTATTTACCTGTGAAAACTTTTAATTGTCCTTCCATTCTTATTTATTGTATTTGTCTGTGTTCCTAGCTGTAAGGTTCCTACGATAATTAAAAAAAAAAAAAAGTTAGGTATTATGATTTCGGTTTTCATTATCTCTTTACCATATTTATACATTAGAGATATTTAGAGGTAAAGTTGACCATATGATAATATGACGATAAGTACATAAAATATGTCGTATAAAATGCTATATCATACATTAATATGAATAATTATTTATTTTATAAGAAATAAATAATTATTCATATTAATGCATGATAAAATTTAATGATGCTGCTAAGGAAATCTATCATTAAGTGAGCTTTCATCATCATCAAAACATCAACAAAATATAGGTGATAGTTTTCATCCTATTTTTGATTATGTAAATAACAAGTTAAGATGTCTTTATTAAGTTTGTATGAATGTTACTGCCCACGTCAATCAACAGTGGTAGCGTGAGTACGACAAACAGTTTGATCTTGCATTTCGTTATAGTAAACCCACTATATCAGTGAGCTACTTTCTTTGATACTCCGTGCTTTACTTAATTTATATAAAATTTAAGTTTCTATTCTCCAGGAATCATATTTTGTTTTAAAAGTATTATATTTCACATTTCCTTATTCCTTAGCATTAATTCTATAATATTATTAGCAATAATTACTCTTGAGGTTTTAGCCGCGTTTACCGTGATAATCAACACACTGTCTCCATTCTGAATTTTGCCTTAATTATGATCGAGCCGTTAGATATTGAGAAGTAAATAATATATTTTTTACGTACAAATTTACGAGTTTATAATGCCAGTGTGATGTACAAACCTGGTCGAATGTCCTGGTGAAGAAAGCTGCAAAGGTCGAGGCGAAAACAACAGCGCGATCGCGGCACGCCGCTCCCGTCGCCACGCCCACTAGGTTCTGCTCAGCGATGAAACATTCTATGTATCTAAGGATAATAAATTAAACATTCTATTTATCTGAGTATATTGAAACATACCATGTACTTGGGGATAGTGTAACATTCTATGAATCAAGAGTTAATGAAACATTCTATGCATCTGAGGATAGTAACAAGTTACATGTATCTGGGGATAATTAAACTTTTTATGTATCTACTGAAACATTATATGTATCTGGGGATAGTAAAATATTGTATGTATCTGAGGATAATGAAACATATGTATCTGGGGATGATAAAATATTCTAACCATATAGCTATGCTTACACCTTGATGCATTATAAGCATCCCAATGTATTATAAGATAATATTAGCAATGATAATATACTAATATTATGCCAACATATGGAGAGAGTCAAATATTCTATGTGACAAGGAAGAATTAGAAATCGCAAAATTAGCATTTACGGTAAAACTTTGTATCTGGATATTTTACCTTTCCGGGTAGGCGTTGCGAAGCTTGTCACTGAAGGTAGAGTTCTTAGTGTCACCGTCCAGAGCAATCACACTGTCAACAAAATTAACAAACTATTAAAATCATTTTAAGCACATGGTTAAATTACTTCTTGGTTGTATTATAAGATAGAAGACCAACCAAACTGGTAAATGACCTGATGGTATGAGGTCTGCCGTTTATGGCCTATTGCAACACCAGAAATACTGCTAATTGCATTTCCCATCGTTCAATGGAGAGATTCTGTCATCATTTTTCTTGATGCATTTCACGTTATATATAGCTCATGAAAAGGAACAATATTTCACATAAATTAACTTTTTTTTGACGTAAAATTAATGATACGAATGAGACGCTTTTCTGCTGCTAAGAAATAACTCATATCCATGACTATTGCAGCGATAAACAGAACTTTGAGTAACAAAACAAAGTCCAAGGCATCTCTGCTTTAGCACTCATTACTTTGAGACTTCAAATGGTTAGTCTCAATATGCCTGTAACTTCACTAGCTCCAGTACCCTTCAAACTGTGTAACCAGAACATAGTAATGTTTACACACTACTGCTTGGCGGCAGAATATCTGGTGGTGCGGCGGTACCTACCTAGACGACCTCCTGCTAAGGAAATCTATCACTAAGTGAGCTTTCATGCATCAACAAAATGTTGGTGAGAGTTTTCATCCTATTTTTGATTATGTAAATAACAAGTTAAGATGTCTTTATTAAGTTTGTATGAATGTTACTGCCCACGTCAATCAACAGTGGTAGCGTGAGTACGACAAACAGTTTGATCTTGCACTTCGTTATAGTAAACCCACTATATCATTGAGCTACTTTCTTTGATACTCCATGCTTTTCGGTTGTGGAAGACTTTTCGCCCCCATTTTGAATAATAAGAATAGAATACTGTCTCGTCTTGTATTCAAGTAGGCAGTCTTCAAATTTATACAAACACACCATTTCACAAACTATAAATATGTACTTTGATGGAAAAAAGTAACCAAGAGACGCTTCCTTATTATAGGCGGCCAAAATAGTAAGAACATATCTGACTCACCGCAGGTTAGTGTCGGCGATTTTCTTGAGCGCGGTACCATAAGCCAGCCTGGTAGCAACAGTCTCCCCTTCTTTGTACGCGGGAGGTGATGACAGAGTGATGTCAGCAAGGTGGACACGAGGAGCATCTGCTAGTGGAGCTCGCGCTTTGAGAGTCACTGTCGGGTTGGTGATTTGGGACTGCAAGTGCTGTGGACGAGAGAATAATAACAATAATTTATTGGCATAAATCTTAAGACGAAGGAGTAGACGTATACATACAAGAATACATGAGAATAAAAAAGAATATTATCACGATGGGATAACCACATGGGTGTGAAATGTTCAGTGCGGACAGTGGTGACAAGTTCTTATATCTATGGTTTATGGAAATAATATTTAATTTCTTGTGGTTAAACCAAGTTACATAGACAACAATACAATCATCTCAGCCGTAGGACGTCCACTGTTGGACATAGGCCTCCCCCATTGACTTCCATAAAGACCGGTTGGAAGGGGCTCGCATCCAGCGCGTTCCTGCGGTTGTCCATCTCCAGGGTGGACGTCCTACGCTGCGCTTGCTGGTCCCTGGTCTCCACTCCAGAACTTTGCAGCCCCATCGGCCATCAGTTCTGCGTGCTATGTGCCCTGCCCACTGCCACTTCAACTTGCTAATCCGTTGGGCTATGTCGGCTACTTTAGTTCATCTACGGATCTCCTCATTTCTGATTCGATCTAGTAGGGAAACTCTGAGCCCTCTCAAACAATACAATGATTGTATTTAATTTATCAAATCTCTACATAAAAAAAAAAACTTTTGATCCGTTTTACTGACACATTGAATTTGAGGCAGAGTGTACTTGTTGAATCGAAACCACATCTAATTTACTTCTGATTCTATGAACCAGTGTGAACAACCGTTTTTCTATAACAACAAATGTATTTGACTAAATGTCTAGTTATATTTGTGTAATATATTTCGAAACATTTTAAGCTTTTTAACTTTATTTAAACACAAGTATAAAAAAGTATGCCGTCGCCTTAGGGAGAGAGGTTATATCGTCAGCTTATTTCGCTGACGATCCAGCGAGGAAATGCCAGTTTGATGGGTACGTTAAGTTGCGAGCTCGACCGGTGGACTCAGTTTTTGAATTATAGATTTGGTTTATTAACATAATATATTATACTAGCTGTGCCCCGCGGTTTCACCCGCGCTAGTTGCCTACGTCATAGTAGCTTTATGCATACAAACTCTCAGCCCGAACGGTTTAAAATTAATAAAGTTTCATACAAACTTTCATCCCCTATTTTATCCTCTTGGGGGTAGAATTAATCAAAATTCTTTCTTAGCGGATGCCTCTGTCATAACATCTACCTGCATGCCAAATTTCAGCCCGATCTGGCCAGTGGTTTGGGCTGTGCGTTGATAGATCACTATGTCAGTCAGTCAGTCAGTCAGTCACCTTTGAGTTATATATATTTAGAGATAGATGACTTCTTCTGATTACATGTGATTGTAAATATTATAATTTAATTTGAAATATAAAAGTTATTTTTAAAAAGTATCCATTGTATGCATCCATAGTAGGACATAATTGTAAACACACGGCAACACTGATTTACAAATTTAAGTATGTACCTTGATAATTTTATCTCCCTCAGCGCCCAAAGCTTTTCCATGCCAGTTCTCCAAATCCTCAATTCCGGGGAAGCCCTTCCCCTTGAAAGTCTTGGCTACGATCGCGGTAGGCTTGCCGGAAGTCGTAGAGGCTTCGTCGAATGACTTCACTAGCTCTGTGACGTCATGTCCGTCAACGACTAGCGAGTGGAAACCGAAGGCTTTGAGACGGGCATCGTAGACGTCCAACTGTAAAGAGGGTAGAAATGTGGTCAAATTATTTTACCCTGACGTAGGCTGAAATTAAAAACAGAATATAGTAGAAATAAAAGAAATGCACAATTTTTTTTCTTCTAATATTATACGCAGCTACATCTATCCCATAGAATACTTACATTTAATATACATTTAAAGCATTGTATAAAAAACATCTTTTTGTAGCGATGACAGCTCAGTGGTTAGTGCAATCGGTTCACAAGCCGAAGGGCGTGGGTTCAAGCCCGAACAATGAGCTTGAGCTGCTGGTGAAGGAACAACATCATGAGGAAACCATAGCGTCGTGGTAGGGTATTTTCTAGTACTCAGCTGGCTAGCTACAACCTTAAATTGAAAATCTGCCGCCAAGCACCTAACGGTGTGTTTCGGTAGCCTCACTTGAGAGCCAGTTCCATTCCAGGCTAGGTGAACTCTACCATCTTCAACCACACCGTCACTTAACATCGGGTGGGCCGTGGTAAAGCTTGTCAAACATTAAAAAAATCTATATTGGCCACATAAATGTTTGCTTTAGGTGGGAATCGAACCTACGCCCTACGACTCATACGACTCACGAAACTGAGCTAACTGCCCTGCAGTTAAGACATTCACTTTCGACTCATCACGAAATAGTCTATTTTACTTTCGAGATATCCGATTTTCCCAATGATTTAATAACAAGAATAAACAAATCGCAAGATCACAGTTCGAGGCGAATATTTAATTTTGAACACGTAAATAGTATGTGACCTATTTTGCACGTCGTGATTTTCACGCGTTGTATATTGGTTGCTAACTGTTGATAATAATCATTCCTCATTTTTTTACAAGTGTAATTTAATGTGAGTAAACATGACAAGGTCATAAGACATCGTACGTTACGAAATACGTCGGCTACTGGATGCCTGTATTACAGAGATAATAAATTGTTATAATAGTGTAAAGCTATCTTTTTAGTAATTTTTATAACAAATAGGTTTGCGTTTGACTGCCATCTCACCTGTTTTTTTATGATTGACAGGCTAGGTGTTTGACCACAGCTCACCTATTAGGCAACGGTGTGATCAACGATGGTAAACACATCTAACCTGGAACTGGCTCTCATGTGAGGCCGTCGAAAGACACTGTTAGGTGCTTGGCGACAGATTTTCAACTAGAGGATGGTAGCTAGCCAGGCGAGTACTAGAAAGTATCGTACCACCACGCTTTGGTTTCCTACACCGGCAGCTCAAGGTCATTGTGATTTGAACCCACGCCCTTCGACGTATGTACTGACCGCGCTAACCACTGAGCTATCATCACTATTAATCGCTACTGTTAAGCGAAAATGCGGTATACAATGTAGCACGCTTGCCTAGAAGATACTTATCATACAAGATACAATCGCGACTTGAAGGCACTCCGAATATATCCATTAGGGAACAACCACTCGGGCAGCAAATTAAATTGTTTAACGATTCAGTCAATTAAGGTGGAATTGAACAGTTTGGTTCGAGTTTTTGGTATATCTACCATGAAGCGGTGTCGCATTTATCAGGGCCAGCGAAGCGAGCCCTAACACTATCCTACAACCTGAGCATTTTTGTGGTACACTTTACTGAAAAACTATTACGCCTATAGATTTGTGCTTTAACATCAATCAATTTAACTTCATATCTAGATGTGTTATCTGTCAAAAATAAATGAAAATGAAATGAAATGTAAATTTTATAACCATTATAAAAAATGAACATTAACAATTTTGTATTCGTTGGATAGAATTTTATTGTACTACTAACGCCATCTGTTAGAAAACCAAAGAGTTAACATCGCTGTAACAGAACTAAACTCAATACTAGATGACGCCACTAGATTCAGGTTGTAAAATAACAACTGTCTTAAAAGTTATTACCCGTTAGAAAAACTACGCGAGCCCTCACAAAGCTGAGCTTTTTGCTAGTAAAGTAGAAGCAGCGAGAAGAACACCAGACAAATCTCTCTATAACCTACTAAATTCGGCCTGAGAATATCCAAAACAATAAATTGAGTGTTGAGATTAGTATCCAAATTTTTTGACGGTAGGTTTGTATGAATGTTACTGCCCACGTCAACCAACAGTGGTAGCGTGAGTACGACAAACAATTTATTCTTGCACATAGTAATAGTAGAAACACAATGTGAGTATTTCTACTGCAATAAATTACACTGTGCGTTTTCCTACATTTGGTGGTAGATATCCTTAGCAGGAGGTCGTCTAGGTAGATACCACCTCAGACTAGATACTCTGCCGCCAAGAAACAGTATGTTAACTTTACTGTTCCGGTTTTAAGGGTACGAAATTACAGGGCTGTTTTTTTTATGACAGGCTGTTTGATGTTAAGTGACGGTGTGGTCGAAGATAAAGCACACCTAGCCTGGAATGGAGTGCCTCAAGTGAGGCTGTCAGAACACACAGATGCTTGGCGGCAGATTTTCAACCGAGTACTAGAAAGTACCCTACTAACACGATATGGTTTCATCACGATGTTTTCCTTTAACAGCTCAAGCTCATTGTTGGGGTTTGAACCCACGCCCTTCGGCATGCGAACCAACCGCGCTAACCACTGAGCTATCATCGCTACAAAAGACTACAGAAACTGTCGGGACTAACCATTGAAAATATCAAAGGAATGAGCGCTAAAGCAGCACGATGAACGAGGCCCTGGACTTTGTTTGGTGCTCAAAGTTATGCGTATCGCTGCAATGGTCATGGACAGAGATTAAATTTACATAGAAAAAAAGAAAATCATAACGGAAATTTTAGAGTATATTACTAGAAAGAGCGAGACGTAAATTGCGCAAAACCTATTGACAGTCCCTTATTATAAAGTAAACAAAAGATTATTTTGCACATATTACAATTTTCCTACATATATCGAGCGTTTTATTGTGATTCCGGTTAGGCGCCTACTAACCTCAGAGTACGGAGGCTGGACGTTGCTGCAATGGTCATGGTCAAATGTTATCTCTCACCATCAGAAGAGCGTTTCGTCGTCTCATTACTTTCATTTTTACTTACTTATTTTAGTCTCTAGTTGTCCTACAGCTGGGCAAAAGACCTTCCTTCCTTCCTTCTAGACTGCCCGGACTAGCAAAGTCAAAGGACTTTGGTAGTCAAGAGACTTTCGTGACGATTTAGTTCATCACACCTTTTTCTGGGTCGACCCTGAATTAGCATTTTGGGATTCGATCTGACAAATGTGTCCCGCCCAGTCCCACTTCATTTGAAAAGGCAATGATTCAACTCATTGGTATTTTCTGTTTCTAAAACAAGCCACACTCGGTGGAACAGTGGAAAAAAAATCATCAAAAAGCGGCGACCGGGTCTGTCGTGATTCGTTAGGAACCTAATTCAAACCTCGAGAATGACTTCGTTTAAAAAGGCTGCCACTATCTGAATGAATTCTGTTTCAATTTTATTTGTGGCTATCTGCTGTTTAAACATTTGTTTATACAGTGAATAGTATTGATTTTTCCACGCTATATTGAAATAGCGAGTAATTATAGCCATATAATATTGCACAATTTGTCTACGATGCTACAGAATAGACATCTGTGCTGTCGCTTTAATATTGTGCTTGTTTAAAATCGTTCTGAAATTTAAATTTTAATCTGCAATTGATTTTAATAGATAAGTACTTTATCAACCTATACTAAATGGACATCATGATTATTTGCTGCAATGATACTTAGATAAATTTATTCGATAAAATCAAAATTTAAATGATTTGTTGATTCACATTTCATGCCAAAAACCACATATTATGTTTAAGTAAATTGCGTATATAATTGTAGCGATGATAGCTCAGTGGTTGGCGCGGTAAATTCACACATCGAAGGGCGTGGGTTCAAACCCCAACCATGAGCTTGAGCTGCCGGTGAAGAAAATCATCGTGAGGAATCCATAGCATGGTGGTAAGGTATTTTCTAGTACTCGGCTGGCTAACTAGTTGTAAATCTGCCGCCAAGCACCGAACGGTGTGGTTCGTCACTTGAGAGCCAGTTCTATCCAAGGCTCAGTGTGCTTTATATGTATATGTGGCTATGTTGACGTTACTTCTATGATACAAGTAAATTCATATAAATTATGCATAATTTTAATTCTATGGCTTAGATTATAAAGCATTGTGGCTGCATCCGAGACAGACTTCGCCAGAATGCTGTTGCAATAACCAACTTGGAGTCCTGTTTATTGTTTGCTTAGGACAGTTGTTCTGAT
Organism: Biston stratarius; assembly: GCA_950106695.1. NCBI lineage: Eukaryota > Metazoa > Arthropoda > Insecta > Lepidoptera > Geometridae > Biston > Biston stratarius. The sequence continues at coordinate 9,576,461 of OX467112.1, forward strand.
TGATAATGTGGTATACGTCTATAGTGTTGCAGACAAGGTAGCTTCTAGTATAATAGATTTTCTTATCAAATAAAAACTTATTGCATGGATTGTGCCCGGTACTAAATCTTAAGACTGCTAGTGTCAATATAGTGTCATTACGTTCGGTATACTTTGAATATTTGTCTGCAAGTTTGTTGCTTCTACATGCTGAAACGAACAGACAGATTTCAACAAAATTTGAAGTCTAGATTTATCCCTGACTTAATACACAACCTACTTTTTGTCTTGAGAAACGTTGTTAAAAGCGTAGGTAATTTATTTTGATATACAATTTAGTAGAAATTTCCATATGTTTTTCTTTGTTGTAGTCTTAAAGATTAAAAAATTTAAGGTGAAAAGAATCTCCTGCGACACTAACCTGGTGCTGCAGAGAGGTGGGTTCGGACTGGCCGAGTCGGTTAACATCTAGGATAACCACAAGGTTATCTAGTTTGTAGTGAGAAGCGAAGTGAAGGGACTCCCAAATGCTGCCTTCGGCTGCCTCGCCATCTCCCACAAGACAGTACACCCTGTATATAGAAACATTTCATTACTCATGCTGCATTGTATAAAAGAAACTTAATTAGAGATTTTTAGTTTTAGTCAATTCATTAGATTTAGTAATTATTATTATTTGAGCTAGGTTCTATTTATTTCTGAATTCTGGCATTTGAATATTCTAACACTATATCTATATATATCACTATATTTATATATCTATATATATTACGGTAATCAAAAGTCATAAAAAAAATTACATAATTACAAAACTCACGAGAGGAAAAGAAAAGAGTTACCTGTATGGAGCCTGATCGAAGTACTTTCCAACATAGGCCATACCAGCCGCTACAGCCAAGCCTTGCCCAAGAGAGCCGGTGCCCACATCTACAAAGTTAAGTCTCGGAGTGGGGTGCCCTTCTAGGTCAGAGTCTAACTTGCGCAAGTTCTTCAGATCTTCCACTGGGAAGAGTCCTGCTTCAGCCCATGCGGCGTAGAGAATAGGGGCTGCATGACCCTGAGAGAAAACACGATGGTTAGTAGTTAATTATAGCCCGTCTTAGACAACGCCTAGAATAACAGTCCATGCGGCCAGCTAAACCCGCAGTTACACCAGGGCCTTCATTCTGTAATCCTCATAAGATTCCTTGCCAAAAATGCATTTAATTAGTGTAAAATCAAAAGAAACAAACAACACACCTGACCTAACAGACCCATTTCAAAATTTGACATTGACAATACCAATCAACGGAAATTCAACCCGATGTTCTGTCATTACAATGGTGAAGGAAAACATCGTGAGGAAACTATAGCGTGGTGGTAGGGTACTTTCTAGTACTCTGCTGGCTAGCTACCACCCTCAAGTTGAGAATCTGCCACCAAGCATCTAGCGGTGTGTTCCGGCAGCCTCACTTGAGAGCCAGTTCTATTCCAGGCTAGGTGTGCTTTACCATCTTTGACCACACCATCACTTAACATAGGGTGAGTTGTCGTCAAACACCTAGACTGTCAGCATTAAAAAAAACATATCAGGATTAATAAAAGAAGACTGGTGGGCAGATATGTAAACATATGTACTGAATTGTACTGCTACTTCACACTGTTAAGTATAACTATTTTTTTAATGTATATATGATCACTAAGTTGCTTGTTAACAACTAGCATACATTCCATGTTGATACCACAAAAATAGAAATATAGTAATTTATGCAGGGCTGAAAATGATGATAATCATTATCAACATTTTGATTCCTGCATCGCCCACTGCTGATCATAGGCGTCTCTTATATGCCACTCAACACGATCCTACACTAATGCAGGAATGAAGGGTTGAACCTTGTCCAGGTTCAACCTTACCTTTTTCTTTTGTTCAGGTTCATTTACATTCATTCATTTTAATATGTAAATAAATTTAATTGTAGTTTGTACCTTGGGCGAATATACAAGGTTAAGGGGACTGGTACCAATCCAGAAAGAGGTCATTGACCTGCATCTCGAGAACAACTATATAATTACTTTGGGACCATCTAAAATAAAGGATTTAGCTGTTCCATATATAAAGTATTTTGCTTTGAACAAAATATATGACCAGCAAATTTTTTTGTTCATTTAAAAGTCACTTCAGACTAACATAGTTGTTTATAATGATAAGTAGTCTCCATTATAACCCTTTAAGGTTCAGATTTTATAAGTATTATAATTTACCTTGGAGAGTATGAATCTGTCTGCGGATGCATCCCTGGGAGCAGAGATCTTGTATCTCATGGTGTGGAAGAACAGCACCGACATGATCTCTGCCATTGATGCACATGATGTAGGATGTCTGCGGAAAGAAGACTCATAACATTGGATTTTACACAGTCAATCAACACATTGGTGTAACTGCAGTTTCTATATACACAAAATTGTTACTTAAACATACATCTGTTTCTATATACACAAAATTGTTACTTAAACATACATCTGTTATACATGTGTGTAGCTAAGATTTTGTAAGAAAAATGCATGAAATGAATATAATTGTTTTTTTTATTTTTAAACACTGTCTGGTTTTGGAACTAAGTTATTCTAGTAAATTTTATGTATATAGATATATTGGCCAGCCCATATATCAGTTAATATGCAGTCTGAAAGCCTCAGCTATAGTTTGACGATTTACATTATTAGTCTATACATATAAATAAAAATCAATTGTCACATACATATAATTATGACAGGACATTACTTGAGAAAGACTTAACTAATTTAGCTGATGTCTTTTTTGTTGTCAGACAAGGTTTGTAGAATAGTTTTTTTTTAGCAAAACTACAAATTTGGATGTTATTAGGTCTCTAAAATAAAGTGCACCTGTGCAAATTTGGTGGATCACTGGTATGATATAAAAACAATTACTATTCCCATTATGCCTTTTAGATTAAATGTTTAATTTTACTGTACCATGCTATTAATTAATTATTACTACTAATTACTGTTACTATTAATTAATTTATTTATTTTATCTATATGTATGTACATATATATTTCTATCTGGATAATAAACATTCATCAAAAAAAAAAAAAAACATCTAATATATAAAAATCTTGTGTCGCGGTGTTTGTTACCAAACTCCTCCGAAACGGCTGGACCGATTTGTATGAAATTTTGTGTGTATATCGGGTAGGTCTGAGAATCAGCCAACATAATTTTTTTTATAGCAGAACAATGTTTGCTGGCTCAGCTAGTAAATTTATAAAAATGTAGGTATTTGGTGTTTCAACTTCCATCTAGTATTTTAACTACAGTACTTTTTGTTTACCCAAAGTTTTTTTAAATTATCTCTTCGACCTACACAAGACATTGTAATAGTTATCAATTCATAGTAGGTATCATGCAAAGAACACCTACAAGTTAAAAAGGCAGATTACACAATCCGTAATGAGGTCATAGGGCATATTATGTTATTTCATAACGACATTTTAAGGTTGATAAAGTAACATATATCATTGCTGGTATTTGATGTGTCAGCAATGAATTTTGAGTACAAAAAAGTATTAATTAACTAGTAGTAGTAGTCATAGTAACATGATCATGAAACATTATAGTCAAGACTTGTTCTTGAGGTACTTAGCGAGTGTAATCCCAGGTCTACAGAAACTTCATACAGATTAATTGAGAAGCATCGGAACAAAAAACGCTAAACCACATTTCGAATTATTATTGTTTTTTGTAAGTTTCTAGACTAATAATTTATCCAACCTGAACAGGACCCGATAAATCTGCTTTTAAAAGCATGGATCTGAACACAATCTGCCAAATCCACTCAATGAGATTAGAAATTATATTGTTATCAAAGAAAATGTTGAAGCAGTGTTGATTAAATTGTACCTGTGACTTTATGATAGAGAAAAAAATTTTTCAAGAACTGTCCAGAGAATAAATTGTTATATGTTTATATGCCTGCACCAGGATTTAATGTTGGAATATTGTTTAATCAAGACTTGTTAGGTTATATCTAGCCAGTGATATGGTTAATAAATAGATAAATTTATGACTAAGCATTATCTCAAATAATAGTCAAGTAGTTAAGACTAAGCAGCTAAGTCCATGACCATGAATAAATAATAACAATAAATAGCAACCCGAAAAAAAATTCCGTACTGAATGATGACAAATGAAATAATCAATGAATCAGCAGTATGTATCCATTACGGCATAATCTTGATAGTGACAAATTTAGTCATGCGATTAGCACCTCTATGTTTTACTGATAAAATATGATTTGATGCATCATGCATCGTGTAGCGATTGTAGTATTCCGATGTGATGATGCTGACATAATGTTGATGGCCTTGAGTTATGGCATCACGTGGGAAACGGTATGATTAGTTCATGAAAGTCCAGAAAATTCTAGGTACAGTAAAGGATGAAAGTTAATATTAGAAGAGTGAAATCGACCTATAGCGTGGCTTCGAGTCTCGTTCGTATCGCATGCAATTCGTATACTATAACTTATGAAAATATCCTTCTAAAACCAATATATTGTAAGATTTTAACCAGTAATTAAGGTTTTACATATTTTAAACTAAGATGTAACAGATATTTGTCAAGTACACATGTAAATTTGTCCTTCATTAGACCTTCAGTGAGGCGGCAAAATGCGGCATTGAGGTTAGACCACTCACCCGGATTTTGAGGCGTTAGTGGCAACGATACTGTCGATTCTCAACTTGTTAGCGATGTCCTTAAGGGCCTGAATGTCGACTTTCTGGTCGCCCTTCATTTTTGGAATGTATTTACACTTATTATCTGCTAAAATAAAATACGATATTTACGAGCAGCCGCTTGCCCGCCTCGCGATTCTATGAATGAATGAAAGAATAAAAAACACAACAGAAAATAAATAGAAAATTATCGGAAGAATGAATGAAAGATAAAGCTTAATCGGAAGTCATCCGAATCAAGCAATGCTAATGGCGCTAATAAGAACCATTATAACACGAGTAATATTGAATGACATTGTACTGGTCCTTTACTAGAAATATTGGCATTAAAGGCACTAATACCTTATTTCGGACTATATTGTAAAGTGACGTAAAAGACAGATAATCCAATACTTTTTGTTGAGCTTTTTGTTGGTAGCGTTAGTAAAGCGGCATCTGTGAAATCCCCACTATAGTGAATTATTTTGTTTGATTATGCATAGATGTCGCTATATGTAACTGTAAATTTTATCGTACTTAGATAAAATAATAATATGAGTTTTTAGTGTAAACTCATATACCTACTTACCTAATTATATTATACGATGGCCAATAATAGCATAATATAATAATTTGGGGAATTTTTAATGCGGAAGCGCGGAATAATAATTTTTATTTATTTTTTTACAAAACTTTTTTTGAGTTATTTATGTATTGAAATAGTGACAAGTTAGTCGTAAATTGTCAAACTACGTGTATGAGTACGGGAAAGTATGTCTTCCAAAACTCCTAAATATTTGCTAGTAAAGTTACTAGTATTTCTTAGGCATAATTAGACACGACCCGACTCACTTTGTGTGTCTTTAAAAACGAATTTTAAAACTAATTATTACAATTAAAAATGGTCAATATAGGTAGTACTTATCTACTTTTTTATTGATTCAGGCGTCACTTTGCGCGTATCTACTTTATTGATCTATTAATAAATAATTAGCTACTTTTTGATCGAAATATCTATTTGCTAAACTGTCACAGCTATAACATTAATTTGAATTTATTTTTAATTTAATTAATGAAATGATAATAATAGATGCAAAAAATTAATCGAGAAAAGTGGCGTAGAGGGGTATAACGCATTTTAAGAGAGTGTCGTTTGCCGTCGCCGTTTGCCGTCTCGGCATACGAGCCGACTTTACTGCCAAATAGCGCTAATGAAGAAGTTTCATGTTACTAACTTATTTTCTTTTCATCGCATAGCAATTAGGTGACACGAACGTAATCTTTACAAGAACGAGCCCCGGAGTTACCAGCTCGTCAGAGTAGAGCTAAAACGACTAAAACTTAATTAGCGAACTTTCTTGAGCAAAAACCAGGGTACTTGTAACACTTACTGGACAGCTGTATCAGTATCGTTCGGCTGGCTCACTAAATAAGCACTTTTGGCGCTAAAAGCTTAGAGTGAAAGAGATTTTAATTATTTCTTTATGTATGAAAAGCGGATACCAAATAGTGCTGAACGCCTTTTTTAACCCCCGACGCCAAGAAACGGGTTTTCTAAGTTTAGTAACCTATGTTTTTTTTGCTTCATATTATGGTGACTTATCGATATTTTTGATTCAAATAAGTAATGCTTGAAAGACTGGACTCAGATTGCAAGAGATAGAGAAAGATGGAAGGAGGGAAGGGAGGCCTTTGCCCTGCAATGGGACAGCACAGGCTGCTATTAAATAATAATAATGATTCAAATAAATCTGTTCTGCCGTTTGAAGATTATCAGCTTTTTTCTAGTTGAATTATTTTTAACCTCAAGTTCAATCTTCAACAGAGCACTGAACGGTGTATTTCGGTGGCCTCACTTGAGAGCCAATTGCATTCCAGTTGTGTTTACTAACTTCGACTACACCATCACTTAGCATCAGATGAGCTATGGTCTAACACCTAGGCTGTTAGAATTATTATTAAGAAAAGCACATTTAAAATACTGAACTGTACTATATCGTCGCTACCTAATTGAAATACCAAACTATTAGACAAACAATCTACCCTAGTCACATTCTATTGTAAGACAATGTCGACATTTATTTCGAGTAATATTGTGGAACGACGGTATCAAACGCGTATGTTATGGAATTGATTCGTACAGAGACACAATATTACACGTACCATCTTCTTAAGCTGTAAAGCTATGGCACTAAGGATGATTACCGCGTGTGTTGCGTTTTGTTTATGTTGGTAGATATAGATGCGATAAAAGAGGGTGGCTATTCTAAATCGCGCTGACGTATCATAGTCGGACCTTCGCTTCACCTGACTTCGTTAGCTTTGGAGGGATAAGCCTTTAGGCAATGAATTATATAATGAAGCGTGATTGTTCCGTAAAATATCTTTGGGTGTTACTTTTTAACGGGAACGCAGAAAGGCCGAGTATTATTTTCCAAACCACGTTGTATTATTTTTAAAAACTAATGTCTATGCATGAAAATAGTGGTGTTTTATTCTTAGAGTGCCAAATTACATGCGTGAGTGTGGGAAAATAATACAATGTGGTGGAATATGACTTTTCGTGTTCCTTCCATAACTACATCGAAGCTTGTAGTAGTTACTATTATTTTACTAGGACAAACAGCTTACACTGGCAAATGCATAAAGTGCGACGCAAAAAACAAACAAGAAGATGACATATGTAATGGATAACGCACTTAGAATCGAAAAAAAAATAATTGCGTCATGTTACGATTTTCTTAATTTACTCACTTGGCAGAGTAATTATGTTTTTTTGGAAAATATAGAAAATAAGGTATTTAGTAGGTAAAATAATGCATGTAAGAAGCTATTTTCATTTACATCTGCCAGGGGTGCTGCTTATTACACATTTCATACATTTGTTTTAGAATATTTTATCAAATTTGCTTCGCTTTTAATTATTAGTAAACAGGTTTGCTTTTGCCGACATCACGCCTACTGTTAAGTGAAGATGAAGTTTATGATGGAACACGCAGGCTTAGAAGAAACCGATTCATTCACAACTTGAAGGAAACCCATATTGTATCTGCAAAATTATGGCAGCTTACTTGGGACTGTCTGGCTTCTAATGTGGAGGTACTGGGTTCGAATCCCAAGGGCACTCACATCTCTGTCTTATCTAAATTACGTGCTTATGGTCGCTGACTTCAGACTGTGAAGGAAAACATCGTGACGCACATAGTGGACGTGGTGGTCTGTGGCTTTACCCTTCTTACAATGTGAAGAAGTGCGCGCCCAGCAGTGGGACAAGTTATTAAAAAAACAGGGCTGAATTAGATTGCTGATTGGTGTGCTTTCATATACCTACATGTTTCTATTGTTTTAATCGTAAGTAATACGTGTTGTGTGTTCTTGATTTCTATGAAAATATTATTATACGTAGCTATTATATATACCTATTATATACAGTAGCATAACAATGTGTTGGTTTAGGTTTAGTAATTTTTTTTTATTGTGGGGTCTTATCTTGTTAATCCTATCGTAATGTCCGTCCTTTGCTACGTCATAAAGGAGCGCGCCAAAAGCGATACGGCAGAAATACGGCAGAATAACGCAAAAACACCGGCCGGATAAATAAATATAAAAACAATAAAACTGTTGTCTATGGCTGGGAGAATGGACGCACTGGGCGTAGGGCAGCCGTGGGGTGACCAGCCTTTATAGTCGGAAAAATTCAATATTCAGTTTTAGTGCCATGCAATGAGTAAACTCATTGGTGCCATGCCAAGAAAAGTACTTACTTAACATTTTTTTAAGATGCATAATGATTTGTCTTTTTTTAAATCAAGTATGACGTGTGTGAAAGAAAGAGAGGGAAACACTATTATACTTACTTAGGCATTGTTTTTTTTTTGTATTCGTATCAATGATAAAGGTTTTGACGAGAACGCGACAATCCTGTCGCTGCATTATATTATTTTCCAAAACTCTTGTTTTTTCGAGTGATCATGTTTAACAAGCTAAATAAAATCCTTTAAAAAATGGTGGTGTCTTATTCATAAAGAGCCGAATTACGTTCGCGAATATAGAGAAGTTAATATAATGGGTTTCCAAAACTCCATCGAAACTTGTAGTAAAGTCGCTACTAATTTACAAGGACATGACCGGAATTGGACAAGATGTACATTAACTAGACGCAAAATCTCGTAAAAAAAAATTAGGTAATTTCAATACCTACATTTGACATTTTTTTGGCATATAAGTAGGTATTGCTAAGCCCGAGCCAGTTTGCATTCTAAGCTAAGTGTGTACCTATATTATCTTCGATGACATCATCACTTAAAATTAGGTGGACCTTGGCCAAACACCTAGCCATCACAAAAAAGGTAGCACTCTTTCTTTGCTATTTTCCTAAAGCATGGTGCTCCATCATGCGGCGGGGGGTGGGCCGATGTTTTCAAATTCAGTTGGCCGCCGCGTCCCAGGGCGATCTTTTCTACCGGCCCGAATTGAATATCAATCGGACGGAGGATCAGCAATGCAGTGTGGACATAGCTACAGTTTACAAGATACGCGACTAAGTACTTCCTTAACATTTGTGATCTTTATCAATGTGATTCCTAGCAATAATAGCTAATGCTGCAAACTAACCTTTTTAGTCGCACTAGACAAATCAGCGACACCTTTTTTATTATTATTGTTATTATTCATGTCGTCTTTTGTTTTCTTTCTTTCAATAGGCTTGATCACGATCGGTGGGGATTGGATGATAAGCTCCACTTCAATTTGCGAGATTGACGAATTACAGCGCTTCTGAAAAATACTTTATATTATTAACACACCTTTACACCTTTACCTTACAAATCTGCGCCAAGAAGCTCGTAGACAAGACTAGAGCTAAATTTAAGAATTAGTTCTCATTTTAGACACCATCGTCAAAAGATGCACCAGCGCACCTGTTGTATGTCGAATGGTTTACCACCTTTGATTTTCTCACCTAATTTTGATCTACTTCGCTTGTATAGGGACCATAAAGATAGGGAACGGACTGACAGTGCCCCGGGTATTGTAGGTGACCGTAGGCGGCGGTGACCACGTACCATCAGGTGGCCCATCCCTTGTTTGCCACTTTTCATCATATAAAAAAAGACTAGGTGTAACATCCCGTACCGTCGATACCAATAAAAAACAGCCTTTCAAAATGCAAAGCTATTGTAATAGCTAACCAAATAAAACACTCATTTATCCCTTCAAAATAAATAACAACATTTTGACTGGTGGTTACTCATTGCACAACGAGAGCGTTAACCCTACGCCACGCAGATTTCACACGTCACACCATACTCCTCCACGCCATGCCACGTGGCTCTACACCATGCCACGCGTCTTCATACCATGCCACGTGCCGCACACGCGGCTAGAACTCATCTATGTTGTAATTACATTAGCTATGAGGATTACGCTGATGGATGTTACTAAATTAACGCATAGTTATCAGTGAATGGTAGGTTACTAGTTTTCCTGCTTGTTTGAGAAGATTATATGAGTAGGTCACTTTTATTAAGTGTTTTATCAATATAAATGTGGATTCTTCAATAGCAATTTTAGGAACTGTTGTTGTCTTTTTAATTTGATACATTGGACAAGGACAACAATATTTTTAATAAGTTTAAATCCGTCACATGAAAGCTTTAAAATTGGTCTCATTATCATTAGTTCCTGGTTAACTCGTTTTTGTTCTCTTATTGGAAACGCCTGCTTATGATAATTGCAGATGCACACAAAACTTTGAGTCACAATTTTGTGAGTTTTGTTTCAAAATCAATAAATAATTGAATAATAAAAAAATACTATTAAAACGGTTCAGTGACCATGAGCTCTTATTAGGCAATGACGAAAAATCTACGCGACTGCATATAGTCGAACTCCGCTTTGACTCCTTGAAAAAGGTTACCAGATGCGACTAAAATTATTTAACTATCTAAATAAGTGAGTAATTCTGTATAATAAATACTCAAGCAATTGTTATAAGAACATCATATACATATGTCTTTTACGCGTAACTATACTTAACAATCAAAGTAACTAGCTTGTGTATCACTAAAGACGGCAAAAACTTACTTCTAACTTAAACGCAACTTAGCAACTTGTAACGGACAACTTAACTACCGGAATTAAGTGATCTAAGTGAGCAGTTAATTTATTGCAAACACTCATTATTTATCTATTTTGCAAGTGGTATTAGAATAAGTAAAGTGAAACTTTAAGTTTTGATTAATTACTAAGTAAAGCCTCATACGCGATAGTGATTATTTATGCAACGAATTAAGTTATTTCCTTAATTGTAATTTAATTTTGTTATTGTGAACTATGTTTGTGTGGAAAACTTGTTAGTTAATCATTTATTACCGTAAGTAAGATGTGCCGTAGCATGTTTGATTAGTAACATGTTTTAATAATAAAATTAAAGATAATATAAGCAAGTCGAAGCAGAGCACAAAGGATTACGCGCAAAGCAATCTTTCCGCACGCGTGTTGTGCTCTGATTTGACTCCTTGAAGAAGGCCACTGGATGCGGTCGAAACGAAAGTCGCGTAAAAGTATAACAAAAACATGTTAAAACCACGTCTGTTTCAATAGTAAGATAATAAAAAATAAGATCGGAACACGGCGGTCATAGAGGCCCTGAGCCGCGAGGAGGCGATTTCAAATGTAAACCAACAAGCATAAAATAATGTAAATAGTAATAAGGATTGTGTGTATGCCTCGAGCATTCATGCTCACCATCGAAGGCTACTTCTTGCGTCGGCGTCGTGTGTCGGGGCGCTCTCTTTCCTCAGATATTGTTGAGGAGGGCGATGGTTAGTGCCTACTTTATCCTTAGATAAAGATTATTTTAACGTACTTCCCTGTCCCTGTATTGTATTTTAAAAAAAAGTAATTAAAAAGTTGACAAAGGACTGCGGTGTTTGTGAAGCAAATATATTTAAATTTTTTAAAATAGTTAAAGAAAATCAGTAGGTTATTTTATCTAAAGTTTATTTTTGTTTCTGGCTCATTGTAATCAAGTAATAAACAAGACGAATAAAGAAAAATCACATTGTGCGTCTATTTTGTTACGCATCAAATTGTTTATTGTAACTTACCTATGCCACACTAGTCTTAATTTTTCATGCTTTTTGGCACCGCAGTATATGCGTTTTCCAATGTCAAATACATATTTCGATATATTTAAGTCTTTAACAATGAATCAAGTTAAATAAGTCTGAGTCACAGTCAAAATCACATATAAGTAAGGTTAACTCCGATCATACCCTAGTAAAGTTGTAGTAGAAGCTTCTTTCGATTTTGGAAGCACAATAATACATGTTCCATCACGTTATATCACTTTCTCTTAGTTGTGCACATAATTTGTCATTTTATGAATTACATTAATACTCTAAAAACACGTTTTGGATAATAATACAATACGGCGATATACTTTTTCCGCGTTTCCGCTACAACTCAAAAAATGGTCCTACTTCCACACCAGACTTGTTTTGCAAATTATACATTGTTGGAATATCTTTATAAAATACTTTCATTTGATGCAAATTATGTATGTTTTTTATTGTACCTAAATAATGTTTTACTTGGTGGTAGATTTCCTTAGTAAGAGGTCGTCTAGGTAGGTACCACCGCAGTACCAGATATTCTGCCGCTAAGCAGTAGTGTGTAAACATTACTGTGTTCCGGTTTAAAGGGTACTGTAGCTAGCGAAATTACAGGGCTATTGAGACTAACCATCTAGTCTCAAAGTAATGAGCGCCAAGGCAGCGATGCCCTGGACTTTGTTTTACTACTCAAAGTTCTGTGTATCGCTGCAATGCTCATGGACAGGCGTTATCTCTTAACATCAGGAGAGCATCTCGTTCGTCTCATTACAGAAACATTAAAAAAAAATATGTTTATGCATATAAAAATTGAAATGCAAATAGGCTATAAAATCCATAATATTTGATATACTTACTGTGAAATTATATTACTAAGTAGCTCTAGCCTAAGAGATATTCAATCTTTTTAAGTGAAATCTTTGTCACTTCGATAAATGTTTTGGTAGGGGCAAAATCTATGGAATTTGATGTGTTTTAAGTTTTTACTTCTGTCCCCATGACTGCCTATTATTATTCTGCATAGATTTTGTAGCGATGATAACTCAGTGGTTAGCGCGGTCGGTTTGCATGCCGAAGGGCGTGGATTTAAATCCTAACAATAAGCTTCAGCTGCCGGCGAAGGAAACCATCGTGAGGAAACCAAAGCATGGTGGTAGGGTACTTTGATCAAGTTGAAAATCTACCGCCAAGCATCTAACGGTGTGTTCCGGCAGCCTCATTTGAGAGCCAGTACCATTCCAGGCTAGGTGTGTTATACCATCTTAGACCACACTGTCACTTAACATCAGGTGAGCTGTGGTCAAACACCTAGCCTGTCAACAATAAAAGAAAAAAAAATCTATATTTAATGATAATTATTCAAAAACAACTTCACATGCTTTTTCTTTCTCTATGTAAGTAACATTAACTTTAGTAGAAGTTTAAATGAAAATATCAGGAAATGTAGGGCTTGATTAGTATAAGTAGAGAATTTAAACATTTATCAAGTAACCAAAAAAAGTTGCACATATGCGCAGTCGGGGCAGGTCACTAGTATTATATTGTAATCATCTCTAAGTTTTGCAATAAAAATTATTACCTCTTAACTTTTTTTTAAACACACATTGAATTTTTTAAACTAAGCCAATAATCTTTTTCCGCACATAAAATGAAGTAGGGCGCAAACAGCACACATGAATACAGTTTTAGAGTTCCCCGCAGGTGCGGAGGTTGTAAACTTTATTGTCCGGAACCCGCGATTATGACATAAAACGCGCTTGTGTGCTCAAAGCAAGCACTTCGATTTTACTTGCGGTATTGCAAACGCATGTACGGGTATATATGGTATTAATTTTATTTACTAACTTAAATAGATTACAATAAACGATCTTTTGATGAAAATAAACCTTTAAAGTCTTGAATATTAAGATCGAGTAATTCTTAAGTTATCAAGACTGAAGAATTGTTTAATCTTATTATCTTATAAACCACCGTATTGGCCGCCATCGCCTGAAACATCATTATCATCAGCCTATCGAAGTCCACTGGACACTATATAGGTACGTCTACCCATCGGTAAAAGCCTGAAAGCTCATTTTGCTAGACAGTGGAATACACTGCCCGAGTGGGTGTTCCCCGTGTCTTCAAGTCGAGAGTTAATTGATATATTCTAGGCAAGCGTTCTCCATCTTAGACTGCATCATACATCAGGCTAGATGGCGATCAAACGCAAGCCTATTATGTTATTAAAAAAAATAACCAGCATTATGCTGAGGTGTGATCTGTTTGTTTGCTTTTTTGTGTTACAAAATAAAACTTATTTCTTTTAATAATTTAAATGAAAAGTGATTTGACAATTCTCATTCGGGTAAGATCTAGCTTTGCTATTTACTTTATTTGCTTTTGAGCCCACAATTGTCCAAGATCCCCCCATACCGCGCCGTATATTGGTGGTATATTGCACAACATATTAAGGTATGAAGTATAAAAGCGACTAAGTACAGGTGGTGGATTAACCTCGGCCGCCGTTACGGGTTACGGCGCCCGTAACGCCGTTATGGCTTGTATTATTATAACTTGGCCGGGGATGTAGTGTTTGCTAGAAGATGTACCTCGGCACTCTAGTTCGTTGGTTACTTTGTTAAACAATTTGTATGAAAAAGCAGCACATTCAGTGTTTAAGGTACAGTACCTGGATGACCGAGCTTTGCTCGGCTGAAAACACGGATAACATGAAGTTTTCTAAAAATGAAACCTGGCTAGATCGTTTTATCGCCCCGAAACCCCCTGCATACTAAATTTCAAGAAAATCGTTGGAGCCGTTTCCGAGATTCAGATTATATATATATATATATATACATATATCTTATCTTATACCTTCAAACGAGCAATTTTTGTATATTCAGCTACTGAAATTACAAGGTTGCTGAGACTAAACATTAAGTTATAAGTGTCAAAGCAGATATACTTTGGACTTTTGTCACAAAGCAAAAATGTTTTGGTGTTTTGTAACAAAATAAAGATGCTTTGGACTTTTGTTACAAAGAAGAAAAGCTTTGGACTTTTGTTACAAAGTAGAGATGCTTTGGACTTTTGTTACAAAGTAGAGATGCTTTGGATTTTTGTTACAAAGTAGAGATGCTTTGGACTTTTGTTACAAAGTAGAGATGCTTTGAACTTTTGTTACAAAGTAGAGATGCTTTGAATTTTTGCTGTAAACCACATATGTTTTGGCCTTTTATTACAAAGCAGAAATACTTTAGACTTTTGTTGCAAAGCAGAGATATTGTAGACTTTTATTACGAAGTAGAAATTCTTTGGACTTTTGTTACAAAGCAGAGATGGTTTGGACTTTTGTTACTAAGAGTTCTCGGTGCCGCTGCCAGCTTCATGAACTGATGTTACCATAAGGAGAGCGTTTAGTTTCATTAAAAAACACGTTTTTTTTCCACAAATAGACCTGCGTTCGATCTCATGTGATTTTAATTCATACCAATTCACCCTAACGTAAATTGAGAACAAAACATGCAACGCTTTACTAAATTATTTATTGACTTCACTATTTTTAATTGAAGACTAAATAGTACCCTCAAAATCGTGCCATCTATATAAACGAAAATCAAATGATGTTTGTTGGTAAGCGCGTAACTCGAGAACGGCTGAACCGATTCAGTTTATTCTTTTTTTAAATGTTCACGAGACTTTATTTTTACCGTTATCTCTATCGCACTGCGCATGAAGCACCGGGCATTCAGCTAATAAGTAATACGAGTAAAAATGCAGTCACTTCCAATACTCCCTAGATCGTTGTGTCCAGGGTTATAAGTTACAGAGGTCGGATATTTATTCGTTTGGTTCGATCGTAGTTTTACTGCCAGCCGTAAATGCCAGTTATTGGTACACATTTGAATAATACATACGTACACATACAAATTATATACACACAAGTTACACATGGCATTTGTGTGTGCCAAATTTTTTACATTGCAGTAGACTAGTTATATACTAATTATATTAATAGGCTTGCGTTTGACCGCCATCTCACCTGATGTTAAGCGACAATGCGGTCTATAGTGGAGCACGCTTGCCTAGAAGAAACCAATTCACTTGCGACATAACTCTTTATTGTTTATACCATAAAACATAAAATAGAGATAACAGAAACAGCTTAAAAATAATGCGACAACTGGCGGCCTTATCGCTTAAAGCGATCTCTTGCAGTAAACCTAAAAAAAAAAGGATTTGTGGTAACAGTAAACGATGGGGTGTGCTACAGTCAGAAGTAACAAATTATTTTAAACACAAATAACAATAAAACATATCAATACTTAAATAATATATTTGTATTGTATAAAATATCTTAATGTATATACAATATACGCACATAAATAATAATACTGAATAGCATAACGATAGCAGCTAAATTGTGAGATTGTGATCATCATCATCATCATCACCTTTGGCCTCTCCTAATGTACGCCACTGAGCTCCGTCGACAGCTTTCTGTATCCAGTATTAGCCCGCCGCTTTACGCTGTTTGTCACACCACCTGGCCGCAGGGTGGCCTACACTACGCTTGCCTGCACGTGGTCTCCACTCTAAAACTCGTCTACCCCACCGGTTATCGGTTCTTCGAGAAATGTGACCGGCCCACTGCCACTTCAGCTTACTAAATCTTTGAGCTATGTCGGTGACTTTAGTTCTATGTCGGATGACTTCGTTTCGAATTTTGTTCCGCAAAGAAACTCCGAACGTTTTTAATGCTGCTTAACACGATTTTTAAAGAAGTCCAGGGAAGGGGAGTGAAATTCGAACACAAAAAGAAAAAAAAATAGGGGCATGGAGTCTTCATTAAGTTTTTGTAATAACATTCTCTGATAAGCTATTACGACAATTTGTGAAAAAAGTTTGTCAAATTTTCGATACCAAAATGTATGAAAGTTACCATCTGACCTTGTTACTCGTCTGTAGAGCTACGTTAAAAGCTACAAGTCGTAGGCATCTACGATACTACGACGTAGCAATAATAAAAATGTACCCTCAAAAATTACTTATAAAAATAATGCCTTATCCCATTACTTTAATAAAATCTTGTCGGTTTTTTTCCGATATGATTTTCGATTTCCATAACTGTAACGTATAAAAATAAATAAAATTACATTATCCACGGTCGCCAGGTGATTCGAAACACCGAAGCCATTTCTGTATTATTTCTATTCGTCTTTATATTGTTTTGTTTCTTTTATAGCGGCCACGAGTGCTGCCATATTTAAATTTTATTCGCCTTAATGTTGCCACACACACGACTGCTTGCAATCTCATACCTATAATATTTCTGCGTTACGTTTACAGTCTGGACTATCTTTTTTTACCTTTAGTATCAAGGCGTAAGGTTGAAAATGGAGTTCGCGGGTAGACGAGTGTAAGTTGGTTTAAGATACAGATGCCTGGGAAATAGAAGCGATTTGGTAGCAATGTTTTTATTTAGAACGAGGCTGTTTCGATGTAAAAAGGAGTGTGACCAGGGTCTGATGATTCAGTAAGACAAGATTAGTTGTACAGTCCAAATTGTATCTTCACGATATGTTCTGTGAATCTCTCTAGTTATTTCAAATGCAGGATTATATAATAAGCTTCGAGTGTTCTAAGTCGAAAAGGGGATTTGTACTCCTTTTACTATGGGGACTAACCCTGACTAACCAAAATTAGCTATTCTATACATTTGGTCAAGGGTCAATAATCTTTTCTTTAGAACAGCTGTCACGGTTTCACGATTTCCGAGTTAATGATGGATACAATGACCCTTTTCAACTCATATCATGTGATAACCATTGCAGTGATACACAGAACTTTGAGGAACAAACCAAAGTCCAGAGATGCTTTGCCCGCGCGTTACATTGACCCTGTAATTTCGCTAAATGCAGTACCCTTTAAACCAGAACGCAGTAATGTTTACATACTGCTGCGCCAGAATATCTGGTACTGTAGTGGTACCTATCTAGATGATTTACTGTTAAGGAGATCTACCACCAGTTTTTTTTAACCAGAAAGTTTGTTTCTTTGTTATGCTTTCACGCCCTAACTAATCTTCCAATAATCATGAAATTTTGCACACACGTTATGAGAAGACCAAAAAGGACATTTCATATAGAAAAAGCACTGTTCCCGAGAGAGAAAAAACATTAAAATTAATGCAAGCGAAGCAGCGGGCATAAGCAAGTAAACAATAAAAAATCCTAACACTTCACAATACGGGGTCACTGTACGAATAGGATCGTTTGATATTTGTACCTGTGTTTTGATTCCATCCACACAGGGTTGCCCCGGGCCAGAAAAATCGAACCAGGAATGAAACTTCTAAACATTCCGTGAACGTTGACTAATGCTTAGGTAGGTACAACCCTTGGGCTATGTGCCTTAGATCAAAGGAAATTGTGATGAGTTCATTATTTTTACAGATTTTTTTATCAAACAACTTGCCGTGTTTAGTTTTGTAAATAAATGTATCTCTGATAACAATGGCTATCTGTATCAACAATGCTATTTGGTTAGTTGAAATAGCATCAGGGTTTGGATTCCAATATGCAATATATATAAGGTTATAAGTTTGATGTGTACTATGCCGGAAGGAGGTAATAAGCCGCAATAGTGTGGGGTAGGTTTTTAGCTAGCTTCGGTTTTACACTTCACCGCCAGTCGCGTCTGTCTGGGATAAACATTCAGCCACTTTTCGAATGGGTCCGAATCCTTTCAATAATCTTGACCATTCATTGAAAAATATGTAGTATGGCAATGGCTTTAGTTACTACTTTAGTTTTGAATGAAATTAATTGATAAATATTGTTGAATACTTTTCACACACCGCTATCTATATAGTTCTAACGTAAGCAAAAGCTTGGGACCCAAATAAGTGATATTCATACTTTTTTTTTCAAATCGTTATCTATCTAACATTTAAGTTTTGAGTCCGTTCGTTTTGGGATCTATGATCTATAAAAAAAGATAAACCAGAATCCTACACGTATTTTTAATAAGTGCAAGCATGACTAATTGCCGTCAACTATGTCTCGAGTCGCGAAGGTGCTCCGATTTTTTCCCGCCTAATTAAGGAGTAGCAAGTGCGCTTGGCATCGCGTAAATCATCCACACTTATTAAAAGAACTCTACGAATCGAACCTCTTTAAGACGGCAACCTCCTTCGAATATACTCATTTTGATATCCGACCTTATTTTACGCGCCATAGAGTTGTTTTTTGTAAGTGAAAAGCAGAAATTTTTATCGTGTATATATGTGTATGTTACCGTTAAAGCATAAAATGGGAGTTTTGCCGAAAACGCTACAAAATTATGTCGCTGTAGTGTTTGTGTTTTTTTCTGGTGTTTAAATATAATAATAGTGGTGTTTTAATAACAAAGTGTCGGATAGTACGCATTAGTCTGGGAATGCGATATATATTATGCACTCCGCATGGTTTTCAATAACTTTGAGTTCATCCACATCATCGCTTACCATCAGACGAGTTGGTGGTCACACGCGGACTTATCCGTATTAAAAAAAAAGATTTCCTTGATCTTATTTTTAATTACACCGTCCCTTATTCGCTTAAATGTTAACATACTCTGGAGAGGGTTACCTGGAAGAAATCTTACTTAGTGTGAGCTTATTTTTAATGTCACACATCACATCATCAGCCATAGGACGTCCACTGCTAGACATAGGCCTCCTCCTGGGGGGGGTTTGGCCAATACTCGCCACGCTTGGCAAGCGGGTTGGCGAGCGCAGATAGGTGTGATTGTTCAAGGAAGACGCTGCTGCCCATCTTCCGGATTACATCCCTTAGTCGACTCTTACGGCAACCCCGGGTAGAGAGGGTGGGGTACTATTCTTACGCCAGCACCACCACGGCAAATTAGATTATTTTTAATGTATTTATTATCAAATCTCTTTGTAGTGTTAATAAAAAGGCACAGTTTAGTTAGTAAGCCACGAGACATGACGCAATTTGGGCTTTTACAGTAACATTCATATAAGAATGCCATTGGAAAAGTAATGCTTTTTAATATTAAACGTTGGCAATGTGAATGATTTTCTGTATATTAAATATTGGGGATCAGAATTTATGATTGTTTCTGTTGCGATATTAATTTTAAAAATATTTTTACTTCTATAGTGGAAGGCAATTCAAAAAACTGATGATTATAGAATCGGTGTATACTGTTGAATGCATGAATGAATGAATGATGAACGATTTTATTTGTCTATGACATGAAATATGTACCTAACATATTTAAATTTTATGACAGTTAATTAGTTCGCTAGCTTCTACCCTGGAGGGGTTTACAGACGTGGCTGTGTAATTAAGTCTAATAGTGTGTTGCAGCTACAAATCTATCAGCTAAACTACTAAAAGATCAAATAGCTACGTTGAGTGATGACTTGAAACATAGACATCCGAAAGACTTCTTAGTGCTTAAAAAATGTACACGTGTTCATACACGACCGTATCAACGACACAGCCACACGACTTTTTTTGTTTTAGATAGGTTTAGGTATCTCATTAACTATTTCTAAAACATTTTTAGTATGGTGCCAAAAGAAAAACTTGGGACGATTTCATATGTATAATAATTAAATTAACAGTAAAAAGTTGGTATAAGCGCTTGTGTCGTGTTGTTGTGTTTTAAAACATGACTGAAGAGACAGGCTTATACGGTTTTAGGGCGGGTAACCACGAATGGCATGTTTACCAACGTAAGCACTATCGAGCGGTTATTTTTATTTTATCTCATAGAATTTCTGAATATGTTTAATTCAGCGTATACCTACAACTACATACATACTTTATTTATAAGAAATTAAATAAAAGTACCTGGATGACCTAGACGATGATAAGTAGCTTTGCTCGGCTGAAAACACGGATAAAACGACGTTTTCTAAAAATGAAACCTAGCTAGATCGATTTATCGCCCCCGAAACGCCCTGCACACTAAATTTCATGAAAATCGTTGTAGCCGTTTCAGAGATTCAGATTAATATATACAAGAATTGCTCGTTAAAAAGTAATATTTAATTAGTTTTTTTTTTTAATACAAATTATAATCTATCCGGCCTTAAGTATAAAAGTTAAAATACCTGGCAACGTTTTTCTTTAACTGTCTCTCCTTTAAAAATACGACTTCGATATTTAATTTCTCGCATTAGCCGATTACAAAAACAAGGTTAATACAATCACTCAGTAAGTACCTCCGAGGTAAGGTGGAGGGGTAGGAGGGGGGAAGGGGAGGTGCGTTATTAGCCCCGGGTAGAAATTACACCCCGTGATCGGAAACGATTGTTGTAACATACAGGGGGCTGTTTACCTAGACGACCTCCTGCTAAAAAGTTATGTAAGGAACAAAATATTGTAATAAAGTATTGTATAACAATAAATGAAGAACCTTATATACCTCAGGAATATATGGTTGTAGTAGCTTCTCTCTGCACTTGCATCCCCCTGGCTAAGTGACAATTGTAGTAAGGATAATGTATTAATATCTATAACTGTAAACTGTATAAACTAAAACCTTATATGAAAAGAAAGATCCACAAAAAAAATGCCTTGCTGAGTTTCTTGCCGGAGTCTTCTCAGTTGAAGTGTAATTACGAGCCGGTGGTAGATTCAAAAATGTAATTTAACGTTCATAAGTGCCTTACCAGGGCCTAAACTGAATAAATTACTTTTTTTTTAAATATGTATTAGTATTTTTTGTTTCTTAGAACACAAGATGGATTGATAGATATTTTCAAGTTTCGTACGTACTGCCCTGAAATTCATGAAAGCATACAATAATGTCAACTTAAAGTCCTAAGTTGGCAGATCGCTTTTCTTTTACAGTGTCCTAGACAAGAACTACAATTTTTAACAACTTTAAATCTATCAACTAAATCTTTCAGTCATAATATGTGCATAAATTGGTGTAAATAGCAAAAAGATATGCCCCGGGTGAGGATCGAACTCACGACCTTAAGATTATGAGACTTACGCGCTGCCTACTGCGCCACCGAGGCAAGTGATGATAGTGTCAAAATTATTAAATAGATAATGAAAATGAATGTTATCTTTGTGCTTAGTGAAGGGAACAAAATATTTTGATAAGAATAATTTTATACCTGCTGCGTGTTGACAGATGCTTATTCAAATACTTCATGTCTTTTTAAATGTTAAATGAAGGATAAATCTCTACATATAATTTTTAATAAAATGAAACTGTATCCGGTAGAAAACCGATAGACAAGCCACATTGCAGTATAAAACAATGTCGCTTCCTGCCGTCTGTGCGTTTGGGTCTTAAACTACGCAACGGATTTTAATGCGGTTTCAGGCAACCATCAATAGACAGAGTGATTCAAGAGGAAGGTTAATATGTATAATACATGCATATTATAATATAGAAAGTCCGAGAATTTCAAAGATTTGTAATGTAATGTCGTAAAAAACATGTTTTTGTGCGCTTAAGTCCTGTAGAATTATAGTCTAATCATAATAATAATTATTATTAATTACTCCACATTGACACCACATTAGTATCTACATGGCATCCGTTCGAAGCCGGGGCGGGTCGCTAGTAAAAAATAAATATAAATTAAAGTTGGTTGATGAAAATATTTTGAGGCAAGAATGAGTTAAATTTTTGATTCGTCACCGAGGGTTTCGTTCCTGAGATACGATCCTACAATTTACTACGTAAAGGATGTTTAGACAGACAAACTGATGACGTAGATTCAGTAATATGATCTTATTCGATGTATGGGTTCGTAACACTCAAAATAGCAAAAAAACATTTGCTTTACTTAGTTTATTTTATATAAAAATTACAGTTTTTTGTCCGAAGTAAAATTGTACAAACACACTGTAAGTCAATCTTAGCGCCCCTTTTTGATTCGAGCATATTTTCATAAATGCAAACATTCACAAAGAATTTTCTTCGAAAGCTCATAAATATTTCCCACTTTTACTACTTCTTTCCGAAACTTGAGCATACAAATTTGATCCTTACCGTAATGTCTTCTAAATATTAGATCCTTTGCGTTTCAAAACTCATAAGCGCGTTTTTAAAACGGATCGCAGCGAGATTAATCGGAATATCCAATAAATATCGGAACGGTTTCAATTTGAAATTGGAATCGAAGAATTGGGACTTATTCGAGTTCCATTTGTAGATGAGCTGTTTTTTCACGTTGCTTTTTTTATTTTTTTCTTGTGGACTCACTAAAGGTTTGGTGCTATACTGCCACTTAGATATAGATGAATAAGTACATAGGTTATAATGCGTATTGTTAGTCAAAATCATATTACATATAGTAAAATCACTGTTTATTCTATATCAAAAATAATTCACTCGTAATTGTATGTAAAATCGAACCTATTCTGAATTTAAAAAAAGTATTTCTTATCATTTTTGTTAACTTTTAGCTTAGGTAGGTACCATTATTGTAAATTTATATAAATATATTACAATTATTATCTGCGGCTTATTTAGTTCACTGTTGTAAACAGATTAATTATTATCTAATAGACTTTATATTTGGCGTAATCGAAAAAAAAGTAACACAAAACTGCTTCTATAAAACATTCCTGGTTTCCCGCCAAAAGTCCACGACCTGTTTTTTTCTCGTAGATGAACGATCGGCCATTTCAAGATTTAGGGCCACTTACTGCTGGCCAGTAAGTAATAAGCGTTCCTTTTTTAAATTCAACTAATGAAAGTGCGTTCTCTTTTCAATTTTGCAAATGGCCGTTTTTAGGGTAATATAGACAAGTTTGAAAGGGTTGCATGAATAATTAGAGTTATATTTTTAGGTATTTATTTTTGTAACTTTTAACAATTTTCTTATGGAATTTTAGGGTTGAAAGAAAAAATAAAGTAAAATTTAAAATGCATTTCACTAATGGAAAAAGTGAATTAGTGAATGATTAATTATTTGAATAAATCTTAAAATATTATAAGTGAACAAAAACATTAAAATTTATAGCCTTAGAGGGTCAAGGATGAAAAATATTTGAACTAAAACTAAGATCAGTCAATAATAACAATTATACAATAGCGATCAGATCATAATTGCGACTCGCGGTCATCCATCCAAAGACTCGAATCATTCGTTGCATAATAGTGATGACTAGGAACTTAGCTGACTACTAGAATGCTTTCTGAAGAACTACAAAGTACTGAGAAGCTTGTAACTAATTCTAAATGGTGTTATAAATTACTATCCAATTACTGACCACAAGGACAGGTTAGATAATAGTTACTAGGAAGCACCGCGCCGGAAAGACGCCGTGGAAATGCCGACTAAATCACAATTTGTCGCTTCGCACCACTTGGACTTAGCTTGCTTACAGAATAGAACATTGTATAGAGTAGACCAAGAAGTTAGTATTTAAGAGTTAGCATAGAGGTTGTTTGTATTCGAATTTTCGTCAAATACTTGACTTTGGCAATTACACAAAGTGAGATACCAAAATCAAAAAAAAACTTAATGAAACTGTCACTTGATAAACTTCTTTTTTGTTTTCGGTGTCACTTTTTGCGTATTTGTCAGTTGTCAAGTGTTTTGGCTATTTTCAAGGGTTTTGTTAAAGATCTTAGATAAGATATGGCGATACGACTTTTCCGCTTTATACCGCTATTATACTTCGTTGACATAAAACAACTAGCTGAGATATCATGAAATATCGATTGTTATCGATTGTTGTTTTGATTCGTTTGATTTTAAAACGCCTGGTTGATTTTTTATGAGTTTTGTAAACTATTTATCTCAAACGCTGGAAAGAAGGGGCGCTACTATCAAATGTCTGCCCCGGTTAGAAATGCCATCGTTGATCTGGAACTGCCATCTAGACCCCCTGCATGACACTAAAACTAAAGAATAGATAAGTCTTAAAATAGTCCAACCGTAGTACTGCTTTTTGTAGTAAGCGATGTATCTGTAGGTATTAGAATTAATCATTGTTTGTGACTCTGCCTATTTTTCAACACTGTGTCATTTCTACGAGGTTTCTAGCCCTACCCGATCGCCTTTTAACTCCGCACACATTCCTGTCCCTCCTTGTTACAATACTTCTAATTTACCCCATTTACACTCAGAATAAGACCGTATAAGAAACATAGACAGTACATTAGTTGTGAATTGCCTTACTGAATGCAAAACAATTCTGTTAAGTTTAATTCATTGACTAATTATGGCTCGAAGGACCAAAATTTTATCAAATTCAACCTGAAAAGTGAGTTACAATTAAATTGAATAAAGGCATTAGAATCTTATTCATTTCAGAAATGCATTATGGGTTATTTATTTGTACATAAAAGTATGTAATTATCCATTAGTTATATTGTTTCTATACATATACCTTGCTTAGTTTGGGGCTAGATGGCGCTATATTAAAAATGTCCGACGATATTCTAATAGAAAGTAAAGAAGAATATAATACATGCGTGTATTGGAGTGGGGTAGCCCAACAAAATATTAAATAATAAATTATATATTGAATGATAAATTTAGAAGTACGAAACGCCAAAAGGAAAGGTTATGTTTTAGCAGTCTATGTATGTGTGTTCCATCGTAGAGCCGAAATTATTCATTCGATTTTGAAGAATGAGATGTCAAAATATTCGTTATTATGCTCCGGGTGACATAGATATTTTTTCCGTAGTTAGATGCTTCACCGAAAGTTCTAAAACTGCTCTCCACTGTTTCTTAACGTAGATTGTTGAAGTATAACAATGTAAGGGCATAAGAGTATTTTTGGCACGGAAAGTATCAATATTGTATGAGGAAGTAATGCGCTGAACGAGCGGATTTATGTGCGGCTTTCCGGTGAAAAATGGTGTCGAGAGGCTAATGAAGATGCTAAGTGGGATTTACTAGGTTTGCTTTTAAAATATTATTTAAGATTTGGTTAGAAAATTGAATAAGGTAGTTCTTGTCCTTACTCGGAATTAAGTAATGATAAGTCCTATGATAAAAGTATTTCAGTATTTTGTTATTTATTTGGTCCCCATAGTACAAGCTTTGTTTAGTTTTAGTATTTTGTTATTATTAGTATTAGATAAGTTTGGGGTTAGATAGCGCTGTGTGAAATGTCCACTAGTATATTTTTTTTTTTCAGGGTCATCTATAGCTAGTTAACATCTTATCGTGATCAACTGATTACTTGTTAGTTGGTCTCCTTACCAAGAGGTCATCTAAGTAGGTATTATCGTAGTACCAGATATTCTGCCGCCAAGCAGTAGTGTGTTAACATTTTACTGTGTTCTGGTTTGAAAGGTATTGCTCTTAAGACTAACCATCGAAAGTCTCAAAGTAATGAGCGCCACAGCAGCGATGCCCCGGACTTTGTTTTGCTACCCAAAGTTCTGTTTTTGCTGAAGTAGTCATGGACGTGCGTTGTCTTGGAGAGCGTGTCCTTCGTGATACTATTAAAAAAAAAAAAAAAACTTTTGTACACCACAAAAATAGTTAAACACTTTAAATTTGCGACAGAGTGAGGTGTTTTATAGAAAATGTTCGTAAAATGTATGATGTACTAGCAATATACCTACAACGGTTTCACCCGCGTTTTTGAAAGCAAATAGTGTACGCTTATTCAAGCTGTAAGTTACTTACAAAGTAAAGAACTAACAAACATACAGACAAACAAATTTTCGCATCTATAATATTAATGAGATGATTTAAAACGTCGTTTGCTGGTTTAAAATTTAGGACCTAACTGATAAGTTAATTATGGCCAAAAATGATCTGTTAATTCCTTGCTGGCGTGAAATATAACGATTCAAAGCGAAACACGTTTTAAGTTTATATTAATTTTAAGTAACATTTATAAGCTCGTAGTACAGGAATATGAAAAAAAAAATTGACTGGAAAAGTTTGATCAATCCTCTGTTGATCCTCCAAGTGTGGGATCCATACCCAATCGACCATTAAACATTTTATGGTTTAGTATAATTAACAAAGCCATTTTAATCAACAAATTCCCGTCATTATAACAACAATAATGAATAACTAAATCGGGTAAGCGATTAAAACAATCCTTGAGTTTACAAACGAGTAGTTTTGTCCTTTGCCGTAAATCGCTGACCGCGCCACTACACATAACGTGCGCGGTTCGAAACCCGACGGACGGTTTGGGGCAGGATTGGAGTCAGGATGAGGCGACAAAAGTTGTTAGCTGTGGGTTTTTTTAAAATAATAAATAAGTTTACGTTTGACCGCCATCTTACCTGATGTTAAAGTGAAGATGCGGTATACGATGGAGCACGCATGCTAAAAATATATCGATCTCACTCTCGACTTGAAGACGTCTATATGTGTATATTTGAGAACACTCACTTAAATAGCGCATTCCACTTTTTAGCAGTCTGTAAAATAGGAATATAAAATAGTGGAAACAAATCGGGAATTATTATTTGGGAAAGACGTAGGTAAAGCGTGCAGGTCGCTAGCTGCATGACGATCTGCATGGCCTGTGGTGGTAGTCCAGTGCTGCTTTTTGAGGTATACTTTGTGGGATCTTGTTGGTGGTTATACTGGAGCAACTCCAACGAGTCTCCACCCATTAAAATAGCGATATAGTTCGGTATAGGAGGAATGCCGTTATTGTGAGTGATCCCTGCTCCCAGCAGCCAAAGTGGAAGGTGATTGACCGCGGCAATCATCCGATCAGTTGTATTTAAACCACGGACGTCTACATGTAGAGCTGTCCAACGCCTATTTGCTGGTTTAGCTTCTGAGGTGAATCATGATGTTTGGTGTATCTCGAGGCCGCGAAGAAGTGCAAAAACGGGCCCGTTTTTTGTGCGTAAGCCGTTATTAATACAGAAAATCCTACATAACACACATTCTACACATTCTTAGCTTCAAGACCGGTAGTATCCGTAAATAATTTTCCCTAGATACAAAAGGTTGGCGTTAGAGTGAAGGGAACTGAGGCAGGCTATCATTGTTTCATCACTGACTTTCAAAAGATAGTTATATTTTCAAATGTTATGCACAGGAAAAAATAGGTTAAAGGTGTTTATGCTAAAATTGGAGACTTTTCTTATAAATGTTGCCAATTAATGCTTATAATTACCAGTAAATTTCTGCTGGCATTATAAGTTCAGCGTAAAAATGAGACAGACTACTTTAAGTATAGATTAAATCTAACCCATTTCTAAATGAAACGAACGTAACGCTCTCCTGATTTAAAGATACATGCCCATGACATTGCATCGTTACCCAGAAATTTAAGTAACTAAAAAAATCCATTCTATCGCTACTTTGGAGCTCATTACTTTGAGATATTCGATGGTTAGCCTCAATAACCCTTTAGTTTCGTTAGCTGCAGTGATGTTTGCAGTCTACTGCTTGTTAGCAGAAGCTCGCATGAAACAATTTCATCTTTATCAATTGGAAAGTTAATTATAAATTAATTATACATTATTATAGTTAGTTAATTTCCATCGAATAAAAATAACTTGTTAAAGTGGTGGTTACGAGGTTATTTACAGGGAGGTTATTTACAGGAAGGTTATTAACGTAGAAGATATTAGTTGCAGCTAGGACTGTTGAATGCCCCCGATGCTTGCCCTTAGTCCGTCCAGCGACCGTCTTCCCATTAGCCTTGTGTCCGGTCAATTAGCGATCTGCAGTCACCAGTTGGTGCGTTGTTTCGTCAAACTTGTAGTTTGCTAACGAGCTTACAGTTGAAATGTATTGTGATTGGGCTTCTATTGTGCTTAATTTTGTTCTGTTTAACCCAAATAAGTTGATCTTTCAAGTATTTAGGTAAAACTTTTCGTATAAATACTTGATGATAGATCTCCTTGGCAGGGGGTTGTCTAGGTATGTACCACCGCAGTACCAGATATTCTGCCGCCAAGCAGTAGTGTGTAAACAATAGTGTGTGTGTTCCGGTTTGAAAGGTACTCACGCAGAACGCAGCTAGCCTAATTACTGGGCTGTTGAGACTAACCATCGAAAATCTCAAAGTAATGAGCGCCAAAGCAGTGATGCCCTGAACTTTATTTTACTGCACAAAGTTCTGTGTCATTGCAATGGTCATGGACAGGCGTTATATCTTAACATCAGGAGAGTGTTTGAACATAGGTGTTGCGTAATAAGTTGTATATTCAACCGAGTTAGACCCTAAAAATCTAAATAAAATTATTGCAATGCCTTGAACTTTTTACAATTCCACAGAAATTTACGAAACAAAATTCGATTAGCGTAACTACAGCAAATAACAATGATTTACAATAAATATTTGGATAAACAATAACAATTTTTAGGAACTTTTTTAATGTTAACTTGCGAGTTCAAGGGGGCGACAATTTATGGTTTTTAATTCAGGTGTATTGAGCGGGCCAATCGCGAGGTATTAAATAAATATTTGTTGCACTAAATAGAGATGGGATGATGTCGATAGGAAAATAGAATTTACAGGATTCATGATATTTTATATTAATTAGATTAGATTAAGTCTACCTACACTGTGAGGCTTTTGTTTTTGTGTGCAGGCAATTAAAAAAGTTGCGGAAAATCTCATCAAGTTGTCAATAGTTTTTTTTAAATGAACATTGCAGCGTTAGTTTAGAGCTTCTACGAAATTTCTGGAAAAATCTGGAACAACAAAAATACGTGTCACTATATTATACTCGTGCGTATTATTTGGTACTGTGTAAGAACACCACAACTTCAACTAAGTATGTCACCGCAACAAACCGATTGCTTTTCGCCATCATGTATATTTTATCTCTACCCCTGGAGCAACTATGCCAGCAACTCGTTCGGAAAGATGCTGATTGGGGTAATGCACAATACACCCCAAGCGAGACGACAGTGCAAGACTTATCGCCCCTATTACGAATAAAAATAAGCACAACACCACTATTTTCAAACGTAAACACTCGGAGAAACACAAGTTTCGGGTGTAGTACAGGACATGATTTTTCTCGTATAACTGAGGAGTTCGATAGAAAAATTTCTATCGTATTATCCCATCCCTCGCTCGCAATTGCTAAGTTTTCCAATACAAGCTCGCGCACCTGTGCGAACTTGTTTATTGCATTACAACTCGCCGCCATTTCTAATTAGCCAAATCAAACGGCCAACTACAAAATATTAATGAAATTATCCGGTACAAGAGACGGTTTAAATTTTGTATAGGAATTTGTACTTATACCGGAATATGGCGGCAGATTCTCAACTTGAGGGTGGCAGCTAGCCATCCGAGTACTAGACAGTACCCTACCACCACGCTGTGGTTTCCTCACGATGTTTTTTATCGGCAGATCATTGGGGTTTGAACCCACAACCTTTGGCGTGGACGCGACCGCTCTAACCACTGAGCTATTATCGGTTTTTTATATTATATTGTTAATCTCAACAGCCTTGTAATTTCGCTAGTTGAAATAGGTACCCTTCAAACCGGAACAGTAACAACAAAACAACACACAGCAACAACAACAACAAACAGTAATGTTCACACGCTATTGCTTGGCGGCAGAACATCTGGTGATGCGGTAGTAGGTATCTACCTAGACGACCTTCTGTTAAGGAGATCTACCACCTAGTAAAAGTATTATAAACGATTGATTAACTCGTTATTGTACACACCAAATATTATATAATATAGAAGAAAAAGAAAATAAACTTTAAACTGGTGTTACAACTGGCGACCTTATATATAATCTGATATCTTCTAGGCAACCTTAGGATAAGCGATAAAGTTGTATTTCAAACATCCTTGTTACTTTAAAATAAATATACTGAGAAAGAATGATCTTAACACAAAATTGCTGAGAATAACCCAAAATATATTAACAGGGTAGAAATAAACACTGAAATCAAATAGACAATGATACGCTTTGTTACTAAATTCCATTATATTGTAATATGAAAGTGTTTTCACTAATTAAGTTATCCTTTTCATTACAGTGTTTGCAAAACTGCGAGCAAATCGAGTGTAGAGATGGGCAATGGAGCTTAATGGCATCGGAGAGGGATGTGGTTCCCTTTGGTGTAGGCCAGTCATCCACTAGCGAGATCGTTTACTAGCATTAAATATTTCCTGCACTTAACATCAGAAATATCCTAAAAGTCTGTTTGTTAATTTGTTTTTATTTTTTATTTCTTGTCACTAATAATAATAAAAAAGTAATAATAAAAAAAAATAAGGTTACAGGCTAAATATTTTTTTTTATGGTTGACAAGCTATGGTGTTTGACCACATCTCACCTGAAGAAGAGATTTTCAACTTGAAATAATCGAGTTCAAGAAAGTACACCATGTTGTGGTTTCTTTAGCTCAAGTTTATTATTGGGATCTGAACCAATATCCTCCGGCGTGTGACTGACCTGACCATTATAACCAAAAATTATGCTATTTTTTTCTTCTGCTGTTACGGAATATGGAACAACGGAACCGTGTGTTTTTTTGCATGGAATAAATACTTAACACTGTATGCATTTTCTCCCAGAAAAATAGTCCCTATATGTATGGTTAAGTTGTAAATCGAAAGTCTGGCGTAGTGTTATTAATTGACTTAAAACAATATGGCACGGCGTAAGCCAGTTGAGAAAATGCAGGACTGCTGAATCTCAAGTGAAGTCTCAAGTAATCAATGCTTAAACAACAATGCTCTAGACTTTGTGTTGCTACTCAAAGTTTTGTGTATCGCTGCAATGGTCATGGACAAGCGTTATATATTACCATCAAGAGAGCGGCTCGTCTCATGACTTTTACATTAAGAAATGTACGGGGATTTTAGTTTACTAACGTACCTATCATCATCATCATCAGCCTATCGAAGTCCACTGCTGGACATAGATTTAAAGAGATAGAAAAACTTTCTAGATTAAATTATTTATTTTGATTTTGTTCTAACTCGCTTAGCATTTACTGGGACATAATCTTTTCAACATGTAACGGACCCTAAGCTAAACAAATCGAATTAGAAGCTGCCACCCTCGGTCACCGATCGAGGGGCACTTTTGATTTAATTCGAGTTTGTTTAGAACGTAGAACGGTTCGATGATTTACCGAACTATATGTGATTAAAACTATTGGTGCCCTCTCTATGATATTACGATAGTATTATCATCAAAAGATATCTTCAGGTAACGGCGATTACGGGACTCTACTTGTCACTACTGAGACAAGCCGAAGACAGAGTGACGTGGAAGCAGCTGGTAAACGCCTCAGTAAATGTATATCAAGACGGGCACGAACTTTAGTAGGTACCTAATGAAGAACACGAAGAAGAGATCAGCGAAAGATTAGATAGATTATAGTTTTTTTTTATGGCTGACAGGCTTGGTGTTTTGACCACAGCTCACGTGATGTTAAGTGACGGTGTGCTTGAAGATGGTAACCACACCTAGCCTGGAATTGAACTGGCTCTCAAGTGAGGCTGCCGAAACACACTGTTAGGGGCTTGGCGGCAGATTTTCATCATTCTATTGTTAGTCTTAATAGCCATGTAATTTCTCAGTACCTTGCAAACCGGAACATAGTAGGTAATGTTTGCACACTACTGTTTGCTACAAAATAAGGGATAATTTTATGGTACGTACGTGATTTATCTTATTTTATTTTATTAATTTAGCATATAACAGGGCTTAGAGTATTTAACATATGTATGTTTATAAATAGAAAAAACTTATCACATCAAATACAAAGTCCAATTTCACCTAACCACACACAATTTATTGTAAAAGCAACTTATAATAAAGGTAATGATTAGAACATTTACTTCCTAAAGAAACGTGTATGCGGTAGTAAGATGTTCAAAGCTGATGTAGGTATAGCATTAAGTAGAGTAACGTGAAACTGCGCTAAAACACGGAAAATTAGTATTTTCTCCAATAAACATACATGTTAATGACAATAATATGCTGAATTGTAATTTTAACAAAAAGTTATGTGTCGTAAGGAATCGTATAACAATTTTGCGTATATCCGTGGGTAGCTCTAGAATAAACTAAAAGCGTAAACAAATGAAAGTTTTATGTCATCGCCGGCACGTCCGATCACTGCCGCGGCTGAAACTCCTCTGATCGTAACAAAAACATGTGCTTAACTCTACTATGGGAGGAGGAGCATAGACCCGAGCCGACCAATCAAATCAAACCAACATTTGCTGTCCCTCTTATTCCTATTGCTCCATCCTTGTCTGATTCGTAGATTACAGTAGTCGATTCTTCATATCTGTAGGTTGATTTTTTATAGCAATTTCAAAGTTAGAGCTATGGAGCTCGGGGGAATATGGAGATAGTTAAAATGTTGCCAAAATTTTATTTGGGGGAATGTTTGTTTGATATTTTTTCTAGTTCTTAACTTGGAAATGTCTTGGTAATGGGGAAAATAACTTGTTCAATATAAGTGTGAGAATTATAGAGAGCACTAAAGCTTTCACTTAGTGGTTTTTAAATTTAATGGCTTGTTGGTTCGCGTATAGCTCTTAAATATTTTTCTTCGGATGATACACGAAAAATATACGAAAGTTATAATCCCTTAAACAAATTGATTTACAATTTATTTAGCACCCACATAAAGTTGCCACGGGAGCCCAACAGTGGGAATGTAGCCCATATCCAAAATGATCAGTAACGGTTTATAACTCCAATTTATATTTAATATTTATAATCCATAAATACCTTCATAAAATAAAAGTATTATGCTAATTTTGTGTACCTTATATCTTGGTTATAAGGTTGTGGTTTCTCTGACAGCGATGTAAAAAGCAAACGTCAATAAGTTAGTGTATAATAAAGGTATGGTAAAGCCCGACAAAGCAAAGGTGTCGGCTAATTTGATGGCGGGATGAATGGCCGGCTGAGGGGAAGCGGAGTGAGGCGTAGTTTGAGTAACAGCGGGAATAAAAGCGGTAGCATTTATTCGTATATTTATTACGTAATTATCATATAAGACTACTGTTTTATTTTGCAATTTATAATTCACAATATGTCTTGATACATTGTATTGTACCATGATTAGCAAACAGTATTAATAGATAGAAACTTTTTACTGTGTACACCAAAACTCTTAAAATCAGAAAATTACGTAAATGACAATTACGCAATAAATATACGAATAAAACGCTACTGCTTACATATATATATATATCTATATATTAAGGCGATAAGGCCGCCTTTGTGCACCGTCTATTTGTTGTTTCTATGTTGTATTTTTGTTTTGTTACTTTCTTTCTCTCTTTTTTAAAATTTTTGTATGTATTTTTTATAATAGGTATGTTTGGTGTATAAAAAAGTTGTATTGTATTGTATTGTATATATACTCGTATATTATATACATACATATTACTAACAAGGTTTTAGGCTTTAGGATTAATGCTCTTTTACACTGTCTTGAATAAATAAACTTATTGATTTAAATATTCTATATATGGAATGCGGAATTGAATTGATTGACAATGGCACATAAACATAATTTTTATAAAAACGTATGAATGGTATAGTCTCAGATGTCTACTAACGACACCATACCATCATAGATATCGATCGTCTTGTGGCACTTCATGGGAAAACTAATTTTATCTTTACACATGTTACAAATACGTTATTGCGTTATTTTTTGTATGTTATTATTTATGTTTTTATCATATTTTTTCTAGTTTATTATTATTATTTTAAATTAAAAATATACTTCCACAACCTTCAAGTAGGGTGTGAATCGGTTTTTTCTGTACGAACGTGCTCCACCGTAGACCGCATCATCGCCTAACATCAGGCGAGTTGGCGATCAAAAGGAAGCCTATTTATAAAATAAAAATATACTAATGTGAGCGGATCACCAATAACTGTCAGGCATGTTTTTTTTTTTGTCAGGCGTGGTTAGAATTCGCTTTCCGCCATTACACTGACAGTCGCCTGCATCCGGCTCGTTTAAACAAGCGCTATACGTTAACTCGAATGCATTGTGTGCCAATATTACAAACATTTGACGGTACATTGACTATTAATAATGGTTAATACTTCTATTAGATATTTGGCAAGTAAAAACGATATTTTCTTACTGGTTGTAGTCAGAACGAGCTGGAATCAATTAATTATTTTTTGCTCTGCCATAGATACCTAATTAAAATTTTATGTTAAATGAAAGATAATTTTTATGTTTCGGTTTTCTTTTGGAGTCGTGTTTGAATACTATAAATGAGAAATTTTTCGTTTAGGTTTATGTGTATGATCATTAAGTACATCTTTATGGTTTTAAAAAGAAAGAACATTTCAGTTAAGAAGGAAATTCACTTTTTTTTTTAAATAATTCATTTAGTTAATCTATATTATATACTTACATGTATATAAATATATACATGTCTATCTCATATTATCTAAGAATCAAACGGGTAACCTATCTATCTGTTCTAAATTCAAAAAAATCAAAACAGGAAATACAAAAAAAAAACTAAATAGTTCCTCACCAATTAGTTTTATTACTAAATCGAAACTCTGTATTAAAACTCGCCATTGTATGAAAATTCCTTTTTAATAATAACACGATATGATACGTTTATGATACCGCCATATCAAGGGGAAGCAGATTAAATTTAACTTATTGCTTTTATGTTTAGGCTCAAAAAGGTGGATTTAGTTTTACAATACATTATAAATAATATATGTAAGGTGGTTGGTTTGTAATATCGACTTGTGGGTAGCTAGCAACGTAGGTCGGATGTAACGGATCAAATATTTTGGATATTTATAAAGATTTGATAATAAACGTATCTAATTTAAATAATAATTATTGTAGGACACATTACACACAGCGCCATCTGACCCCAAACTAAGCAGAGCTTGTGTGATGGAAGTCATATAACTGATAGGATACATAAATACTTTTTTTTGTAAATACATACTTATAATATATACCGAACACCCAGACACAGAACAAACATTTTTTGTTTATATCAAACAAACATTTGTCCTTGGCGGGAATCGAACCCATGCCCTACAGCTCAGGCAGACATACTCCTAATGAGCCAGCAGGGCTGTAAGTAAAAAATATATTACAGGGTTATTTAAACTAATAACCAGTACCAACTTGAGGTATTGGAGTCGATCGAGAGACGCGCCAGGAGATTAATTGGCGACGACATTTTACTGGAGTCTCGGCTTTAAAGCCTTGAGCATCGTCGTATAGTTGCTAGCTTGTCGGTTTTTTACCGGATATATTTCGGAGAGTGTGCACCTTCCTACTACCGGACGGCCAGACAAACGCGACCAAAACGTCATCCGTACGTACATCCGCGTGTTCCTTTATACGTACAAAGCGTTTTGAATCCATATTTTTTATTCGCATACCGAGGCTGTGAAACTTTCTACCGGAGGTCTGTGTTCCCTGTTAGGTACAATATGGGTGTCTTCAAATCTAGAGTTAATAGGTTTCTTTTGCGTGTTCCATCGTAGACCGCACTACTGCTTAATATCAGATAGAGTGTGGCCAAACGCGGACCTATTTTGAATTAAAAAAAATCTAAAAATTTAAAGTCTCAAAGCAATGAGCGCTAAAGCAGCGATACACTGGATTTTATTATGTTGCTTAATTTCTAGGTACCGCTGCCAATGATCATGGACAAGTGTAACTTTTTACCAACAGGAGATCATTTCATTTTTACTTTGATTATGTTCTACTCGAGTACTATATAAATTAAATTTTGAATAACAAATCAATTATCGCTAAATATATGACATGCATTCGTATTTTGAGTGTTTGTTTATGCAAAGTAATATTCGATTAGCGATAACATTAATAGAAAAGCCAAATGTACGCATTGAAATAAGCTATCGATATTTTACTATAGAAACTGATTTACTATTTTGTTTTACTTATGCAGGAAAATTAAACGTGAGTAACGTTTAATTTTAACGGAAACTCCGACTATAGTTTCGGCCACATCTGGTGGCCTACATCATGGAGACCAAGCTGAGTACAACGCGCGTGCGGCCTCGTCTTGCTTAGCTGTCGATATGTCACGTGTACATCTTATGTCATATAATATTTATTATGTTTCACCGTTTTTTAGTTTTCTGTTATTGGGTATTTTTATCAGTGTAGGTACTATTTTCTAAACAATAAAAATATCTTATTATCTATTATTATTTTTGTCATATATTTTTGGATTTTCTATCAGCGTTATCGTTAATGGAATGTTACTTTGTCTAGGCCCTTATATTTTGTTACGGTTTTCATTATCATTAAGATCTTTTTTCTACAACAAAAAATAACACATGAATATAAACTCACATATCATGCCGTTTTTTTTGGTGAGTAAATATAAATTGTAACGGTCTCACAATTTGATACAGTCCCAGATCTCTCTTATCCCAAAAATATATCTCAAATTAACTTAAGCGTAAAATTATTTCGCAAATGCCTTCAATTAATCAAGTTTAATAGCTACAAATAGGACGAGACTAATAAAAGAACACCATTCTACAATAAAAGTTAGCAGAGTTACCCTTGGGGTATTTTGCAAAGAGTCACCAGGGCAGCTGCGCCCTGATTCTATGGGTTTTGTAAATCTATGGGTGGTTTATTATGTATATCGAGTGTGAGTACTATTTTGTCAATTATAAAAGTATTTGTCACATAATTTAAGTTAAAACGATAACCTTCCGGTCGAATAAGATCGGATGTGTTTTGGAATTATGGAGATGCTTTTTGAGATAGATATAATAAATTTTGACATGTGATAAAGTGGCAAACAAGTAACGGGCCATCTGATGGTAAGTGGTCACCCCCGTCTATAAACACCTATATACCTACTGGGACATTGTCAGTACGTTGCCTTCCTTTAAATACCTTATTCAACTTTTGTGAAGCAATGCAGATTATAAATCGGTGGATAAACCGATTGATGTAAAGTAGTTCCCAGAGGACAAGCAGGTATGTGAAAAAACAAATTAATCCATACTTAACGTAGTCAATTTCGTTTTTTAGCGTGAACAAGAACATTTCACGTACCTATTTGTGTTACTCATGCGACATTCCTCACGTTTAATTGAGTCGGATACTCCGACTATAGTTTCGGCCACATCCGTTTAGCACTGCAAAGCAAAACGTTGTCGCACGCGTTGTGCACTGCTTTAACATCTTGAAGGAGGCCGCTGGAAGTGGCCGAAACTATAGTCGGAATATCCGAAATATATAAAGTGAGTAATCCCGCATAAATAAAACAAAAAGGTCAAAAAAACACGTCAGTTTTTATAGTAATTTCACGTAAACGTAAAATTAATAGTGTTTAGGCAATGATTAGGTATTTC
The DNA here is from genome assembly GCA_950106695.1 of Biston stratarius. Taxonomy (NCBI): domain Eukaryota; kingdom Metazoa; phylum Arthropoda; class Insecta; order Lepidoptera; family Geometridae; genus Biston; species Biston stratarius. The sequence goes on from OX467112.1 coordinate 9,614,554, forward strand.
TGCTTATAGATTATTGAGCCTTGGAGCGTGGGTTCAATTCCCACCTAGGACAAACATTTATGTGACGATAAATAAATGTTCATTGCGCGTCTGGGTGTCCTGTTTTTATTATAAATGTATTGAAAAAAAGGCATAGGTACAAGTATTTCGTCAGTAATCTGAGTCCCATAGTTTAGAAGAAAATATTTGTAGCAATGATAGCTCAGTGGTTAGCGCAGTCGGTTCACACGCCGAAGGGCGTGGGTTCAAGCCCCAACAATGAGCTTAAACTGCTAGTGAAGGAAAACATCGTGAGTAAACCATAGCATGGTAGCAGGGTACTTTCTAGTACTCGGCTGGCTAGCTACCACCCTCAAGATAAAATTCTGCTTCCAAGCACCTATGTGTTCTAGGGAGCCAGTTCCGTTCCAGGCTAGGTGTGCTTTACCATTTTCGATCACACCGGCATTTAACATCAGATGAGCTATGGTCAAACACATAGTTTGTCAACCAAAAAAAAAAAATGGTACTGTGGCTCCACCTTTCGATTAATAATTATGTTAGTAGCCTCACAATATGATTAGATTCTACCAACAGGCAAACATAACCATTCCCATAAGAACCGTCTAAGGAAACAATACAGTTACTTATAAGTACTAATTGAACGCATCAAATAATCTCGGTTACGGATAATTTACACTTCTACAATACACTGTATAAACGCATCATAAAATAAACTGTACCATTGGCCTATTATTCGACGCACAATAGTTTTTAGCAACCACGGTCCGGAGTAAGGGGCCGAGAGGGGGGGCACCGCAAAAACTGCACCCGACTTAATTATAAAGAGACAAGAAGCGCCATTAAATAGCGATTCGTTAAATCTACGCTCTCTTGTTAACACCACATGTCTCCTCTCTCTTTCCCTTACATACACATCTAAGCGAGAGAGGTATACGTTTCGAGTGCTGCCCAAACAGGGGCGGCACCGCGATATAAGGTTTAGATTGACTGGGCGTTCTCTATTCACATTTTTTTGTTTGCGCCCGGCTAAAGCGCGGAGCTTTTCATTTGGTGTCGGTTGGCGGCTCTAAGCGCTCGTGCGATGACCGTGTGATTTTGACAGTTACGGATGATCCGTAACTGAAACATAAGACTAGTTACGAAAGTGAAGTGGTTGACTGTATGATAACAAATATGTCGGAGTTGCGTGGTTCGTCGCCGCTCTCGCGAGGGTCTCTGGAGAATGGTTTTGGGGCGCCACTTGCTGCGCTGAGCTCGTTAGCTGAACAGCCCCCTCCAGCTCCGAATCCCCATGGAATAGACCATATTTTATCAAGGCCAGTTGTTGGTTCCAATGTTGGTGCTGGCTTGTTGGCGCCACGGTTGTCGCTGGCTGCTGCAGCAGCAGGGATGGCGCACTATCTTCAACACAAGCCGCTCTACTGGCCTGGCTTCCAGGGTCTGGTCTCCAATCCTATGGCGTGGCGAGACCGACTGCAGTCTAGTGAGTAATTTCAATTTCTCTGTTGATTTTTCTTGTACGTTATTAGAGGTTATGTTTTGTTGTGTATATTTTTTAATTTACTATTGACAGACTTATACTTTTAATTTCTTATGTATATTCTCTATCTAAAGTCACGTGTACTACCATTATTATAATTTATTATAATATTGTAATAATGTTAAGTAAAATTACAAAAAAAAGTACCAGCAAGGGGGGGCCAACAACCATTGAAAGCCAAAAAACTTCGTCCTGTAAGAGTTTCTATTCAGAGAAATGAGTACATATTTTAATGTTGATAACTTAGTTTTTTAAATGAGTTTTAATGACACATTTTTATACTTTCATGAAACTAAAGTTTTCGAAGCAATTTAAATGATATTGTACAGATTATTCTTTCCTTATTAAAAAAATATAATTTACGATGCACTTAACGTAAATAGCTCTTAAAAATAAAATTTGAGATTGTTGATGTACAGAATACAGGTTTTAAAGGTATTAATTTTATGTAAATTAAGTAAATACATTTATAAATTCTGAAATGATGAAGATTGTTATCATTTGAAATTAATTTTGTAATCATTTATGTATCTTGAGGTAAAAGACTTCAACGCGCCTTGTGCCAAATCAGACATCGACACTTTGTTATTTTTTTGACGTGATAATAAATAATTACTTTGGAGAAATAATATTAATTTCCAAAATTAAAGTTGCGTAAAGATTAGTTACCGAAGAGAAGAACATTTTATACTAAAATTTGTCACATCTCGAAATAGTATAAAATAAAGTCGTTGTCCGGGTCTGTCTGATTTTCCACTTAGGTAGTTACTTCTTTTAAGCCACGCAACGGATTTTGATACTGTTTTAACTGCTATTTAGAAAATTTTTTTAAACTTTGTGTAGGTATACAATACATTTTAATTAAGATTTTGTAGAGAAAAAACACAAAAATTGCTCCCGTAAGAAGCCTGGGCAGTTCGATAGTTATGTAATAAATATATATTTTTTTATATAAAAGTTACATAATATTTTACGAATTCCGATGAATTATTTATTTACCTTTTAGAAAATATTGTGCTTGTAGTGGTTGTATTTAATAACTTAAGTAATTAGGTTTTAAAATTAATACACTTTTTGTGGACACTAGTCCACAAGACATAGACATTTTAAGTCCTTAATCCATGTGTTTTTTTTTAAATAACTTTAGTGTAATACAAAATAAAACATTAAAAAAATACCTACTACTATTTGACTTTAAAATCATTTCCGTTTTACAATGACAAATCATGTAAACTCACACAAAAACCTCCAAAATTTATGACATCCTTCCCCAAAAGCCTACAAAAGGTTGAATAGGCGTCGGATCCATTGTGATTCTTATTCCGTCGGCACTTGCGGTACGAACCCGTCGGCAGAGTTATTATAGCCTACGCGGCCGTTTGCGGTGCGTTAACGCAGCGATACGCAGCGTTTACGGCGCGGTTACGGTGCTACAAGCATTACACGTAGATAGGGTTGCCTTCCTTCCTGTTTATGTCTTGATTCTGTTGCTTGTGGTTCGAGGCAATCAAATAATATTGTTTTGCTGTGTAGCAAAATTTCATTGGCATGTTCGACGGATTCTATTTATAGCGATGATAGCTCAGTGGTTAGCACGGTCAGTTGTCACACCGTAGAGCGTGAGTTCAAACCCCAACGACGAGCTACCTTTTAGCTAGCTAGCTATCGGTGAAGGAAAACAACTATACAAATACTTCTTCGTAAAGTCATAGACCCTTAAAATCGAATTAGGTAATCCATAGCTACCGAATTACACTCATACAATAAAACAAGCGTTTCAATCGCAAATGCAAAAACGCTAAAAACTAAAATGCTAAGTTTTGTTTAATATTCTCAACTAACTGCGTTTCGTTGCGGTTTCTTCCATCATAAAAACCATTCAGTTTTTGCTATAATTTTTTCAATACTATTCTACTAATATTGTAGATGTGAAAGTTTGTATGTTTTGAATTTTTGTTACTCAATCACGCAAAAACTGCTGAACGGATTTATGTGAAATTTGGCACACATATAGTTTATAACCTAAATTAAAATATATCTATCTAATACCTTTAAATGATCAATTCTTTTAAACCGTTATAATTATCTACGTATGTACCTACTTGTTACTTCCAGCTACCTAAAGAATTACAAAATGTGAGGTTATATATTAAAACATCTAGAGAAAACTAAACTAATTTAAAATTAAATAAAAAGGCCGTATATATTGATATATGTATATACATATATCAATTCTTGTATATATGTATATATATAATCTGAATCTCAGAAACGGCTCCAACGATTTTCATGAAATTAAGTATTCAGAGGGTTTCGGGGGCGATAAATCGATCTAGCTAGGATTAATTTTTAGAAAACGTCGTTTTATCCGTGTTTTCACCCGAGCAAAGCTCGGTCATCCAGGTACTGATACTTTTTATATTAGTAAAAAGTTAGGTTCCTGTGGGATTATCAAAAAACAAACGACTGGACGTTTCAACTGGAAATTTGGTATAGATGCGTCCTATGGAACATTATTCCGGGAAAAAAGGTATCCTTTATCTTTATCTAATAATAAAATAGCCCAAGTTTCGTGACTATTGCTTATTTGTTACTCACACGTATTTCATTTCTCTTTGAAGCTAATTTTAAAGTCAACGCGCACAAAGTCGCAGGCGTAGGCTAATAAGTACTTAATAATTTTGATTACTTGATCTTAAGTAATTTTTTTAGTTGAAACCGTTAAATATCAATAAAATTGTAACTATAACTGAGTATGTAATTAACAAATTATTGCTTTAGCTTAATCCTACAAGATTTATAAGGATCTCTAATTTAAAAGTTCGTAAATATTTTTTGTGATGTCGGAATCTGGTTTAATATATTGTGTTTTTGTTCGAATCTTGTGACAGATTGTGATTGATAGGATACGAGTCGTAAAGATTATTATTTTGCCAGGAAATCCCGCATAATATAATGAAATTCTCATTATGTTCATTCAGGTTAACAGACATTTTTTATTACCAAAAATATAGATTCTGTCGATAGATGACAAGAGATTAGAAATCACAAGGTGATCTTACATCGGCAACTAAAATTGATTAATCTGTATTAATATAAATATAAATATAAATTGTGTATAGGTATCTCCTAAGTCTGAATGCTTCATCTTCGACCATATCATCGCTTTTCATCTGGCGAGTTGGTGGTCAAACGTAGACTAGTAATCGTCGTCTTAAAAAATACTTATGCGAGATTACTCATGTTTAATTAGGTCGGGTATTCCGGTTACAGTTTTGGCCACATCCGGTGACCTATTTCAAGGAGTCAAAGCAGAGTACGACGCGTGTCTTCGTCTTGCTTCTGCTTTAACTATGGTATACGGTTATTTTGCTTAATCTATAAGGTGCATAATTTATCAAACTATTACGTACACGACAAAAAAAAACCTTTATTTTAGAGTTTTTTTTTTACTAGTGACAGATTATGCGTTTGACCACATCTTGTCTGATGCTAAGAGACAGTGTGGTCTAAGATGGTAAATATGCCTAATCTAAAATGGAACTGGCTCTCTCTTCGCGACAGATTTACTACTTGAGGATGGTAGCTATCCAGTCGCGTACCTACTTACTAGAAAGTACCCTACCACCGTACTATGGTTTCCCACGACGTTGTCCTTCACCAGCAGTTAAAGCTCATTTTTGGAATTGAAGCCATGCTCTTTGGCGTGTGACCCGAACACGCTAACCACTGCGCTATCATCGCTACAAATATCGCAATAACATACAATATCACTTATGGCCTTACGACGTTGGTAGTACAGTACTATCCTTATAATAATGTGACTTGCACTGTCTAATATCTCAAATATTTATATGCCTACAGAAGTCTTACCAGTAGGAAGACATCTTCTACATAAAACTATATTTGTGACCAAAATGACCATTTTGACAGCCCTGTTAGCTTATTGGCAGTAGGTATGTCTGCTTCAAAAGCTGTAGGGCGTGGGTTCGATTCCCACCAAGGACAAACATTTTGTGCTATAATCAAATGTTTGTTCTGTCTGGTTTTAAAAAAAATATTATAAGTAAATATTTACAAAAAATATATATTTAAGTATTCTATCAGTTGTCTGACTTCCAGCTTTGCTTAGTTTGGGATCAGATGGCGCTGTGTGTAATCTCCTACAATATTTATTTGTTTACTAATTGAATGTTCGTCCATTTTAAGAATCTATAATTATTATTATAGATTCTTATATATTCCTAGATACATCACATAATCTTTACTATTGTATCAAACATGTTTAGCGTTTCATGCGAAAATAGTAAAATCAAAACCGACCCAGTGCGAGTCGGACTCGCGCACCGAGGGTTCCGTACAAACCTGTAGGTATATAAGTAAAAGTTATGGTTTTTTTTTGTTGTTGCTTATAGCAACAAGCTTGCTTAAATTTCTTGCTTTAATTGCTTTTCGCATTTTTTCCTTTATTTGTGCTATAAGACGTTGCTTCGTACCAAATTTCAAGATTCTGAGTTCACGGGAAGTACCCTGTAGGTTTTGATTCCCTTGCGAGTGTCGAAAATTTGCAGCATAAACGGCTGTTTCTTTTGATTGCGTTGACTTAGAAGATTGATTTTTTCACAGCTCCAAGGAACAGTGGACCTGAGTATTTGATATGAATTTCAGCTTGATACCTCCACGCGTTCCCGAGAAAAATGGTCTTGACAGACAGACAGACAGACGGACAACAAAGTGATCCTATAAGGGTTCCGTTTTTTCTTTTCGATGTACGGAACCCTAAAAAGAGACTTCATTGTCTGTTGATCGCAGCCAAGTTTATAAATACTGCACAACATAGTTTTTGGTCACGGAAGTACACGCGTGTACACATAGGTTTCAAGGATATAAAATATTAGCTTAATCTACCATTATGATATTTTAAAATGTTTGCTCTTGGTGTTAAGTTTGCGTGGTGAGGGGTTTCGTTTCTAGCTGATCTTCACTTTTGTTTGTAATCGTTATGCGTCCATACAAAAATATAAAAAAAAGACGAGTATTTTTCAGAATATTTTCAACTTTCGGATTGCTCTGATTTGGTAGGAAATATTTGCTCAAATATCGCGAGGAAACTATAGCGTGGTGGTAGGGTACTTTCTACTACTCGATCGGTTAGCTACCACCCTCAAGTTGAAAATTTGCCGTCAAGCACTTAACGGTGTGTTCCGGCAGCCTCAGAGCCAGTTCCATTCCAGGCTACGTATGTTTAGGTACCATCTTAGACCACACCGTAACTTAACAACCATTAAAAAAATCTTTTACACGTTTCATAATTCATTATGATTTAATTAAAACCGATGTTGTAAATGACGTCATACTCGGGTAATTCCGCCGCAGTTCGTACTTACCCGATACCTTATCTTGTAATTAAGCAGTAACACGGTTGTATAGCCATCGTGATAGCAGTCATAAAAGTAATTAGGTACTATCACAAGTATCATGATGGCATGAACCGCGTGTTAAAGATAATAACTAACTATGGAAACCGACACGATTTTGACGCACTTTTGTTTTCCTTTTTCAAAGATACTTTTTTTTTAATTAAAATTGGTTTGCATTTCACCACACTCTGCCTATTGTCAATAGGATGAGATATAAGATGGCGCACGCATACCTTTTTATTTTATATTATGGTTGACAGGCTAAGAGTTTGACCACAGCTCACCTGATGTTAAGTGACGGTGTGATCGAAGATTGTAAACACAAAACTTATGAATGGAACTGGCTGTCAAGTGAGACTGCTGGAGCACACTGTTCGGTTCTTAGCGACAGATTTTCTACTTGACGGCGGTAGCTAGCCAGTCGAGTACCAGAAAGTACTCTAGCACCACGCAAAAAAAATAAAACGTTTTCTCCTACTGTTTTCGGTATTAAATATTTAACCAGCCCATTATCACTTCAGCTTGCTAATACTATTCTATATCTGTTTATTTTGATTTGAGTCCTATAGCAAATTACATCGTTTCAGATACGATACTCTAACTAAGTATCTACTCACCTTCATCCTATAAAAGTGGAAAGTTATTTTAACCACGAGTAAAGTTAAATAATCACTACCTATTTTTATTATGTAGGTTATGTCATAGATTATTATAATGATGAATTCATTATTATTAAGTGGTTTAGCACGAAGCTTTAGGTTAGACAATAAAGCCTGCGCTTTTGGAGCTCAAAAACACCAGTTGCTCTTTAGAGACCACATTTTTTAATATTTTGCGATTGGAGCACATAATTATGATTCACCGGGACTTAAAATCAAAATGTATTTATTTGCTAAAGGTAAAGAGACGTAAAGGTATTTAGTCTCGGTGGTAATTACACGTATAATTATTTTAGAAGTGAGACATTTCATACTTCTAGTAGTAGTTCAAGTTCGATTGGGAACATGTATGTGCTGTGAATTTTCAGCCTTCCCTAGAGTTTTATTGGACAGAAATCACAAAATATTTCTAAATTTCCAAGTGGTTTTTAAATGAATTATTATTAATATTTTCGTTTGACTACTATCTCTCCTGATGTTAAGCGAAGTTGTGGTATACGAGGGAACAGGGTTGCTAGGAAGTAACCGATTCACTCGAGACTTAAACGCATCTATCTAGGAACACCCACTCAGGCAACAAAATAGTATATAGTTCTATTAGTACCTATTCATAATAAAAAATATTCTTTGAAAGTTTTATGAAATTTAAAAATTAATATCGTGTGTAAAATAATGGAAACATTCGTGCTAGATAAATACGACAAGCGTTAATTTTATAAAGTAATTTCAATTATTGTGTCCGATATTTTTGATTTAAGGTTTTACAGTAAAATTACAGTTTTTATTGCTAAGTACAAAGTACAAAATGATTAGGTACAAACTAGAGATGTACTAATAAATTTTTAACTAAAATTAAAATAATCTAAAAAGCCGAATGGTTCCCAAACCAGCGTTTTGGCAAAGCCCATTGCCGCGTTATATGGCAATACTCAAAAGTTTTAAATACTAAATTCAAAGTAAGTAAATTACATTTTTAAGGATTTCATAATCCGTATTGTACTTGTACGTCAATTGTGTAAAACTAAATAGATATGACCTGAAATTATTTGAATGATTGTGTCGAATAGTTGGTGAAGTTAATAGAGCGCGATCGCACGCGTCATCGCGCGTGTGAACGACGCTCCTTTTTAACCTTTAATTCTAACATAAACAATTTTATCTTTACAATATTATTATATGTAATATTAAAAGCAAACAATATGACACAATTACTTCGATCATACCCTTTCATCGGGTTTTATTCGCCGTAATTACGGCAGATAGAGCATGAAGTTTCCAACAGCTTATGTTATTATAACTTGTTATTACTTAATTTCTTATCTAGTGATAGCGATGTAGATATTAGCTTAAAGTTATCAGTTAATAAGCTTCGTGATAGGCCTTTATTAAAATCTGTGACCATCCGTGACTGAGCGCCGTGCGATATACATACTTACTTCCATAATTAATATATTTTTCACGTGTAAAATTATATTAATCTAATGGAGGATTTTGATTGTGTTATCGTTGACAACAATTCTGTTGATATATTACATGTTTTTATGACTTATGTTTGTTTTTATCATCCGTTTTTTGGTATGTTTTGCAAACAATTTGAATAGTTAATTACGGTTTGTTTTGCATTCTCTATGCGATCTATAAAGATGTTATTTGTAATAAAGTAACAGCTACTTGTCTCTTGCAATATATATATTTTAAGTAAGATTGTATGTGGATGCTTGCTTCATCTTAGACCTTCAGTCTTGTACGTGATTCATCGGTTATCAACAGACTAGTTGACAGTCTAACGTGGACTTATTGGCAGTAAAAAATGTCTTTAAAAAGCTTGTGTTTTCTACAATTCATAACAACATTTGTATCTGTCATTCTTCACGTAGACTTCAAGACTTCTACAAAGTTGCTGTGGTCAATCGTGTTCATATGTTTGGGTAAATATAACTTGGGTATCGTTCATTAAAAAAATATTTTTTGTTAGATTATGATTAAAGCCCAAATCGGTCAAATGCTTGTAAAAATTCTAGTGATTTTATTTAACTCGAGAAATTTTATTGAAATACGGCATTTATGGATTCTCAGTATTTACACGGAGCTGTCACAGACGGCGCTTTGAAGCCCATTGCAAAAAAAAAAAAACAATAATCCTGCACTAGGGCTTGAGAAGGCTCTTATTTATCTTGCCATAGGTAGAAATGTCACTCATACATAGATCAGGTACGCAACCACGCATAAGACTGGAAGGAACTACTACTATACAGTTAAAAAAAAGAGATGCCAAAAAAATAAATTCCACTGTTGTCGAAGTTGCCAAACTTCATCATATTGATGATTTTACGCGTTTTTGTTATTACATGGGAACAGTCAATTTGTTCGGGAATAACTAACCACTGAGCTATCATCGCTAGAAATACAAAGAATCCTTTCATTTACGCAACTTATCTTTCTCTCGCTTAGATACTCTTAGCTAACAGTACATTAGTTTTTCTTACACACAGGTAATCTTACCTAAGGGAGCCGTCTATATAGATGCTGAGTCTATGACCAAATCACTCGAAGAACAACAACATATTTTACAGCGCAGAGCAATCGAAAGAAGAAACTACCATAACAACGACACCATAACACCATATACATCGTGAATATAACCATCACCTCATTGCGAAAAACAAAGATGGAGCGCAGGGCGGGCGGCGGGGAGAAGCTAGGCCGGGGGCGGATGCCAGGGCGGGCGGGAAGAGAACTCTTCAAATTCATAATTCGATTTTGTTCGACAAAACGAAATCATGGTATTCCTTTAATAATATAAAAATGGTATTGATCACAATTTATATATATTTAAACCCAAATAAAAAGTATAATATCATGCATTAATACTGTTCTTATTATACTTGTTTTTTGTTATATTATGTATAGTACCTGGATGACCGAGCTTTGCTCGGCTGAAAACACAGACTAAACGACGTTTTCTGAAAATGAAACCTAGCTAGATCGAATTTTCGCCCCCGAAACCCCCTGCATACTAAGTTTCATGAAAATCGTTGGAGCCGTTTCCGAGATTCATATTATATATATACATATATACAAGAATTGCTCGTTTAAAGGTATAAGATATAAAATATGTATTATATGACAAAACCAAATGACTATTTGACGAGACTATTTTTATTTGCAGAAATATCTTTGTGTTTAGAATGTTACTTTTTATATCTATCTATCTAAATATAAATGATAAATAATAACGAATATTTGTATGGTTGTGCTCTATGCGTTTTAAACTATTGATCAGATTGTGATAGAACTTTGGTAGGTGCTTCTGATCAGAAGTTCTTGCCCAAAGAATCAATATGAATTAAAAAAAAATATATTCGTATGTTTTTCCTTTGCGATGAATCTTTGTTTTGTGAGTTACATTTTTAACTATGAACATAAAAACAATTAAAAAAGAATTTGACATTATTTTGTCATATTTGGAGAGACGTCAATAAATTATTATTGTTACATAAGTTAAACTTTTTATTTATTTTGGTTACGTGTTTTTATATCTAATACTAGCTGTGCCCCGCGGTTCCGCGGTTTACCACTGCAGTACAAGATTGAGACTTACCATCTAATGTCTCAAAGTAATGAGCGCTAAATCAGTGATGCCCTAGATTTTGTTTTCTTCCGCAAAGTTCTGTGTATCGCTGCAATGGTCATGGATAGGCATTATCTCTTACCATCAGGAGAGATTATTTATTTACACAAAAAAAGTTGTATTGAAAAAACAGAACAGGACTAATAAATCTTATCATAAGTGTTTCATTTTACCTTTAAGGTAAGGAACCCTAGCGGGTGGTTGGTTAGGTTGAGGAGGGGGTGGCTTGGGCGGAAAGGGCGAAATTATGTTATTCTTAATTTAATTTCATTAGGCTACGAGATTGTTCAGGTTTTATGTCGACCGAGCTATAATTGCGAGGTTACGCCGCCTGCAGCTTAATTGTTGGTAAATTTGAAACGTTTCTGTGTATTTCATTGGATGGTGTTGTTAGCTGAGGTTTTTATTGTTTTAGTGAAATAGTGACTGATTATATAATATTTCTTAGGAGATTGTTTTTAACCTTAATATAACACAAATACTTAATGTTTTTTTTAAATGAAATAGTAACGAGACGAAAGAAACGCTCCCGATGGTCTATGCATGAATATTATAGCAGTACCTACCTACAATTTCGAGTAACAAAACAAAGTTCATAGCATCGCTGCTTTGGCGCTCATTACTTTAAGACTTTTAGCGATTTTGTAGCTCAGTGGTTAGCGCGGTAGGTTCGCATGCCGAAGGGCGTGGGTTTAAACCCCAACAATGAGCTTGAGCTGCCGGTGAAGGAAAACATCGTGAGGAAACCATATCGTGGTGGTAGGGTACTTTCTAGTACTCGGCTGGCTAGCTACCACCCATCTGCCGCCAAGCATCTAATGGTGTGTTCCGGCAGCCTCACTTGAGAGCCAGTTCCATTCCAGACTAGGTGTGCTTTACCATCTTCGACCACACCGTCACTTAACATCAGGTGAGCTGTGGTAATCATATCAGACATTAAAAAAAAAGATATTTGATAATTAAACTCAATAGCTCTTTAATTTCGCAAGCTGCAGATACTTTCAAACTGGAACATAGTAATGTTTACATACGACTGCTTGGCGGCAGAATATCTGTTACTTCAGCGCTGGTCCGATATTGCCCAAAAATAGATTTCACCATCGGCCTCCTTGAATCCCTACCACTACAATCGATAATTATAATATAAGTATTGTTAAGGCTAGACTGAACTGATTTTTTCTATATTAGCATGGTCTGCAATATCATCGCTTTCTATTGGTTGAGTTGGAACCAAAACTACAGAATACATAATAGTTGCCAAACTAAATCTTTTTATTTCATATAAAAAAGTGACTGTTATAGAACATATAAGCGAGAACATTCTTTATCGGTAGTATGAGTAATATACCCATTTACGAAAGATAGAGATAATGCTTCCATTACATAAATTAAAGGCATTGGAATAATCCTTAATTGTTTGAAGTATGAATCATGAGCTATGAATCGGTGGAATCCCATCATCTTTCAATATTACTTGGTGGTAGATTTCCTTAGCAGGAAGTCGTTAAGGTACCAACGTAGCACCAGACATTCTGCCGCCAAGCAGTAGTGTGTAAACATAACTGTGTACCGATTTAAAGGGTACTGTATAACTAAAGAAATTACTGGGCTGTTGAGACTAACCATCGAAAGTCTCAAAGTAATGAGCGCCAAAGCAGCGATGCCCTGAACTTTGTTTTACTACTCAAAGTTCTATGTATCGCTGCAATGGTCATGGACAGGCGTTATCTCTGACCATCAGGAGAGCGTTTCATTCGTCTTATTATATAAAGACTGTGGTATAATGATGTAAATAGAAAAAATGTATAAAGACAAAATGAGATTGAATATAACGAGGCTTCCGAGCCAGTTTCTTCTAAAACACTTTAATAAGAAGTGAAAAAATGCGATCATCTATGTCTAGATGCGGGCAATCCTATAGCTACTATACTTGTTCTTTGCCATAAACTAAAAAAAAAAAAAACAATGCCACTACAGTAAATTGAACTGCACACTCAATCGAACTGTGCCATCTGCTTTTTGGCACGTCTAATAACCATAAAGTAACCGAACACCGAACCAATCTACTGCCAGCCAAACAGAGCAAAAACCATCGTAAACTTTCCTCTGCGCGTCCAAACGAAATTCCAATTGAAAACTGCATCCCAAAACTGGAATTTTAATTCCCTGTAACATATGCCGCGGGGCAGCCGCCGCCGTGTGGGGGCAACGTGGGGCCAACGTGGGGGCAAGCGGGAGTCAACGGGGGCGAGTGTAATTAAAAAAATGTGTCCCACTTCATTCGTGCCCAGTGCGACCGCAACGCCATCCCGGCCGGACTAATTAATAATTTCCGAAAAGCGCGTACAAATGCTCACTAATGGTTTTGGGATTTCCATAATAACATAATATTTATAATTATATTTAAAATATTATATAAATTTTGAATATTTTTCATCATCATCGATCGTTTTCCAATCACTGATGTTAAAATTTAATCAAGTATATTTAGTCTAATTCACTTATTAGGCGAGTGTCTTGTTCATTCCAATAGGTTTATTCATGACAAAAAGTTTTATGTTTGTCTAGGCTCACTGCCTCTTCAGGTTGCGCTAAGCTATGTTGATGACTTTTCTAGCAAATCACTTAATTCCGAACACAATCCCTAATAGAAACACCGCGCATAACCCTTTCCATAGCTCCAGTGTAACATTAGTCACACTAATATTATAGAGGTGAAAGTTTGTGTGTTCGTATCTTTGTTTCTTCATCACGCTCAAACGGCTAGACCAGTTTTGATGAAATTTGGTATGACGGTAGCTGATACCCCGAATCAGAAAATAGGCTTTTTATCCCGAAAAAATGTAGCGGGTAACACCGCGGGACGAAGCTAGTAAAAATATATTAGCTAAATAGTTTTTCGACAACTCTCCGTAATAATTCTCATAAAAAATAATCAAATATACTTGACTCACAGTTTTATTGTCTTTATCCTAGCGAATGAACTCCTCAAAATAAATAAAGAGAAAGTATAAAGATAATTTGAATAAATTAAGCTTGATGACCCTGGCAGCGGGCCAGATGGATCAGACAACTGATATCCTACTATAATATTATAAATGTGAAAGTTTGTATGTTTTGATGTTTGTTACACAATCACGCAAAAACGGCTCAACCGATTTTGATGAAGTTTGGCACACAGATAGTTTATTATCTGGATTAACTTATAGGGTAATTTTTATCCCGGAGTAAATGAACGAATAACAGGAAAAATGAACTATAAGATGAATCAATAAAGCTGGTACTAATAGATGTCTTATATTATTCCGGGATAAAAGGTATTATTTATCTTAATCAAGGTAATGAAAAAGCACAAGTTTCGTGACGGATAAAACTATTGTTTTTTTTTTGTTACTAACACAATATGTTTCATTTCTTTTTGAACCTAATTCTAAAATTAACTCGGACAAAGTCGCGGGCGTCAGTTAGTATACCTACTATAATGGACGGTTTGTGTTATTGGTGTTCATGATTTTAGCGCATGCTGTTTGTCCAGATTGACCTCATCAATATGTTCATAATACCGTTTACTGAAACGACTTAGTGTTAGGACGATCAGAGAGTTTCATTTCAGAGTAAAGAATTAGAATGAAGCAGGAAGCAGGATTAGCAGAAGGGTTATTTTTTGTAAATACAATATAACAAAACCATTTGTAGCGATGAGCTTGAGCTGTCGGTGATAAAATATCGTGAGGTAACCATGATGGTAGGTCACTCTCTAGTACACGTCTAGCTAACTACCACCCTTAAGTTGAAAATCTGTCGCCAAGCACCGAACGGTATGTTCCGGTAGCCGCACTTGTGAGCCTGTCCATTCCGGGCTAGGAATGCTTACCATGTATAAGATGAGCTGTGGTCAGATACCTATCATGTCAACCATAAAAAAGGGGTTAATATTATTTTTCACACTGAGTTTTACGCCATCTTAAAGTTTCAAGTACGTTTGTTTGCAGTCGGATACTTAATTGTCTAATGCTGTGCATATAGGGTCTTATTTAGCAGAGCAGAAATATAGCGGTTACACGAGTCCAAGCATGTTTTTATCAAGGTTTTTCTTAAGTTGTCTTAGCGAAATTCTTTAACAAAAACCGTCTGTTGGTTTAACAATCACATGTTTTTACGATCATTGATTCCAATATCAAGTTTTAATGAAACTAACTTACTCACAAAAGTGTAGAGCAATTGAGACTAATAAACAAATATATTAAAGAAATGAGCGCCAAAGCAGCGAAGCTCTGATCTTTATTTTGTTACTGAAAGTTCTGGGTAACGATGCAAAAGTCATGGATAGGCGTTATTTTTAACCCACGACACAACAAGGGTGTTATAAGTTTGACGTGTCTGTCTGTTTGTCTATGTGTCTGTCTATGGCATTGTTGCTCCTAAACGAATAGACCGATTTTATTGCGATTTTTTTTGTTCAAAAGCTGACGTGATCGTTATGGTTCTGGCCATAATTTATGAAGATTTGTTCAAGAGTTTGATCATTACCAGCTCACTTCCTGCTTGACAAAAAGGTTTTACTAACTTTCACAGATCCAATTGATTTGATATTTGGTGTACTGTACTGGTATGTATATTTCAAAACTTTTATGTATATAGTCTCTATATACAACATAAAAGAGTAAAAGTGAACATCAACAATATTGATACAGGGGGTTCAGTACTCAATTGTCGTTCCGAATAATTTAAAATAATAGGTGGTTAATATTTGACCTAATTATCCTGAGCAAACAAAAATAGGGACACTTAAATCACGCGCACCGAAAATGACATGGTAGTCGCGCGCGGTCCCAGATTAGATAACAGTTACTGCGTAGTCTACGTATGGTAGTTGTCTGGCGCTAGCTCGATGCGTAAGGCTGTGCGCTGTCTACAAATTATACAGCCTTGAAAATTTTTTAACCAGTTTTCTTAGTTTTTTTTTGTATTTGTTTCGATTTTATTTCTTTATACGTTTCATATGACCACTAACTAACATGTCTTTGAATATTGCTAATGTTCAAACAGTCAGCCCGTATAACTATAATAGTATATACAGTATTTAGGGTTTTTAAATTATCGTTCTTCTCATTATTTTTATATAAAACAAAAAAAGTACATCTAGATTTTTTTTATAAACTCAGCAACAATAATAGTTTATTCTAACTCTATCGAATACTTCGACCGTAGCAATTAACATTGTCGGATCTACATTTTTGCTATTTTCATTTCATTGCATTAGAGGTCTTAGAATGTCTAAAAATGCCCCCGAAAATTATTAAATTCCTAAAATCGACCTAATGGTAAAAAAATTAAGTCTTTTAATCGAATTTGATAATTTTCGGGGGCATTTTTAGACATATTCTAAGACCTTTAATGTAATGAAATGAAAAAAGTAAAAATGTAGATCCGACAATGTTAATTGCTACGGTCGACTTGTTTGTACAACTTACTCAACTCTAATCTGTAAGTACGTAAAATATATTTATAATGTACAAACTATCATAATCAGAGTGAGGCCAGTGTGTCGAGCAAAAAGCTGTGATATTAAAGTGATATCGGATAGTGCGGACAAAAACTGGCTCGGCTGGAGAGGACAGTTTAATAACAACGGGGGAGAATTCAAATATGGCTCAGGATGGCAACACTTATTATGACTATAATTATAAAGTAAACACTACAATAATAAAGTAAAAATTACTTCAAAAGATCGATAACATTTTATTCGTCCTATGAACGTAACTTTTTTTTTATCGTTGACAAGCTGGATTTTTGACCACAGCTCAGCTGATGTTAAGTGACGAATGAAACTGACTGTCAAGTGAGGCTGCCGGAACTCACCGTTAGATGCTTGGCGGCAGATTTTCAATTTGAGGGCGGTAGCTAGCCAGCTGAGTACTATAAAGTACCCTACCACCATGCTATGGTAAATAACACCAATCCAGGCTCGGATGACAATTTGGACTTTTAATATATTTTTTTTTATTTCGTGACATTTGTAATTTTTTTTTTGTTATTGTATCTATTTGACATTGTTTTCAAAAATTTCTAAGTATTGTATTTTGCTTTTTATTTCAATTTTTATGTAATTTCTTGTGAGTTTTGAATGTAATTGGCTGGACCGTTTTTTTGACTCAATAAATATAATTTAATTTAATTTAATTTAATGGTTTCCTTCACCGGTAGCTCAAGTTCATTGTTAGAGTTTGAACACACGCCTTTCGGTGTGTGAACCGACCGCGTTAACTACTGAGCTATCATCGCCACAAACGAATTTTTACTACTAGAAATCAAATGTCTCAAAGTATTGAGCACTACAGCGATGCCCTAGACTTTTGTGTATCGCTGCAATGGTCATGGAAATGCGTTATCTCTTACCATCAGCAGAGCGTCTCATCCGCCACATAAAAAAAAAACTATTACAAGCTTTTATTTGTCTTGAACATATAATAATGTTTATCAACAAGCCTTAATCGCGTACAAAATTCTATGAAATTGGTTTTGTTTATTTACCTCGACATTTCGGCCATGTTGCAATAGCCGTGGCCAAGACTTGACTGTTGACTGTCAATAAAGGTGTGAAAGGTGTATTTTTAATGTAAAAGTAAAACTTTTAATAACAGAACAAAGACTCAAGGCTTTGGCGCTCATTACTCAGTACCCTTCAAATCGGAACATAGCAATGTTCACACATTACTGCTTAGTGGCAGAATATTTGGTACTGCGGTGGTACCTATCTCGACGACCTTCTGCATACTTATTTTGATCCCGGTAGACAATAGCTGCGTTTAAGCTACCTTTAAACGCAGGTTAAAGCTAGTATAGTAGGGAAAACAAAGAATAACCTAAGTAGTAGTACCGAAATACTGGCCCTGATTTTGGTTAAAATCTGAGCCATTCCAGCGTGGAAGTGCTGTCTAATTTCCCTTTGACATGAAAAACATACGTCATAAATACACAGAAACATTTTAATAACTAGATACGTACAATCAGACTATTCATACAGAGCCATATTTACACCTTGTCTGCCGATAACAAAGCAATATCCAGCTGCGTTTGATCTGCCGCGACATCGAAAACATATGTCGCTACGATGCTACGCCTCTACGACGATCTGCTACGACGTGTACGTAGCACCGCTACGAGCTGGGGGCTTGCAGACTTGCGACATTGTTATTAGATTAAATAAAATAGTTGTTTTTTTTTTTCAACTGACAGTTGTTTGACCACACCTCACCTGATGTTGAGTGACGGTGTGGTCAAAGATGGTAAACACACCTAGCCTGGAATGGAACTGGCTCTCAAGTGAGGCTGCCGGAACACACCGTTAGATGCTTGGCGACAGATTTTCAACTCAAGGGTGGTAGCTAGCCAGCCGAGTACTAGAAAGTACCCTACCATCATGCTATGGTTTCCTCACGTAAATGTTGGTTCTCATATAGGCTTCCCCACGGGTGATGGTCTCCTCCAGTGTCTTCACAGAATGTGAAATGTGAATTGTCTAACAAGTATTGGTATATTAAGCAGTTCAGAGTAGGAGTAGCTTGCACTTTGTTTTGCTACACAAAATTATGTGTATCTCTACAATGGTCATAAACAGGCGTTATATCTTACTATCACGAGATCGTCTAGTTCGTCTCATTACTTTTACATAAGAAAAATATTTATCTTTTTATGGCAAAGAGATGGATTTGTATAGATTCAGTGACTAGCTTCAATTACAAACTACTTGTGGTATAAAATGAAGTCACATTTGTGGGGTTTTCTTTAAAATATGGGTTTCTCTAAAGTTAGAAAATTTATTTTGAAATATCTATGTCTGTGCAAAGCCGGGGCAGGTCGATGATATATAAAAGATAGCTGCATGAACAAAAACTTTTAAAATACAAATACTTTTTCGAATCGTTCTTATTTTTTTTACATATGGGCCAATTTTAAAAGGATATTGTACGGCAGGCGGATATGTCTAATATGTCTTATAAATACGAGAACATACCAAAATCAATCGCCTTAGTTTTTATGTATAAATTTTGTATATGAAAACTAAGGGATCGATTTTTAATCGTGTTCGTATGTTTTTGTTTACAAATATGGCCGATATTGAAAGAATACGAGAATCGTACATGTTTATTAATAAAAATTATCGTACCATCCGAACCATAGAACATAGTGGGACGATTATTGTCTATTACAAATCGCTCGTCTGCAACTTTACGTGTTATCTATCTTCGCCAGGTGGGTGTGTCACCGAAACACGTCGCTTGCTTCATCACGAAGCATGTTGTACTGTTATTATCTCGTGTAGACGGTACAATGAATATTATGTGACTTTATTTCTTTTGTTAGTAAAAGTAAATGATAACTAGAACCGTTGATAATAATCTTCTGAGGGCAACTTTTGAACATTACAACGGACAAATGTAGCTAAATTAAGACTTGTATTACATTATTGTAGGTACTTTCAGTATAGTAGTCATTTTTAAAGCTAATTTTGGAATGTACTTCCATATTGCACGTTATCGATCTAATTTGTTTGCGGGCTGAAGGCTAACAATGAAAAACGACAACAACAACTGACATCTTTTTACTTTGGTTTTTGAGACACTTCTCGATCACCTAGGAAACTAAAACTTTTTTGTATCGATTCAGCTTGCCATGAATTTTGAGAATATATAAAAATATTTTAGAATAAAAATATTTAAAAAAAGCCTTTAAAAGGACACCGTTCCAACAAGGTGTCCATTGGACACCACTGAATGTTTTTATGCCATAGATGGCAATCTTGCAGACGTGTTGCCTAATGGTAAGTAATCACCGTCACCTTTTGTAGCGATGATAGCTCAGTGGTTAGCGCGGTCGGTTCGCATGCCAAAGGGCGTGGGTTCAAACCCGAACAATGAGCTTAAGCTGCCGGTGAAGGAAAACATCGTGAGGAAACCAAAGCGTGATGGTAGGGTATTTTCTAGTACTCGGCTGGCTAGCTACCACCCTCAAGTTAAAAAACTGCCGCCAAGCATCTAACGGTGTGTTCCGGCAGCCTCACTTGAGAGCCAGTTCCATTCCAGGCTAGGTGTGCATTACCATCTTCGACCACACCGTCACTTAACATCAGGTGAGTTGTGATCAAACACATAGACTGTCAGCCATAAAAAAAACCTAAAGAACTATATCGTTTGAAGAATCCAATGTTGTAACTCCATAGGAAAACGGAGATAGGAAGATCATTCCATAATATGCAAGTGTATCACACAAAGGAACATGTGGGTCACACAGTGTAGGATTTCCATAAGTTAATTATATGTGGATGAGCTTTCAGACGATGGTGGCTAAAACATAATACTCAGTTACTGAATTGAGAAACAAAATAATGTAGATTTTTTTTCAATTTTTTCCGGACCTTCATCATCATCAGTCTATTATTAAACTTAGTCTTCCCCTAGTGCTCAAAACCTATCTCGTTCTCCACTTTTTCTCAAGACCCTAAATGGTAATATTTGTATGGTTTCTTAAGCATAAAGGAACAATACCATTATTTGACATTAGAGAGCTGTGGTCAAACGCAGCCATTTAATAACATCTACATCAACAAAAGCAGCATAATATGTTATTAACTTATTTTTGACAATTTTAAATAAATATAATATATTCTATGTTTTAATCTCGTATATAATCTATCAACATTTTAATTTTCACTCATTTCCATCAAGCCGTTACTACGTGAAATACTGACAAACGTACACTCACTCATTCACTCGGTCACTTTTACATTTCAAATTCCAGTAAGACCAATTTCAAAGGCTTTATTTGAAAGTTTAAACTGAATAAAAATGTTGCTGTCTTTATTTTATCATTCCATCAGACAAGGACGGCAATATTTTTAACAAGTTTTGTTCTACCTTCAAATTTGGTCTTAGTGTAATATCTACCTACAAGAAACCTATCATCTGAGCTTCACATAAATTAGTCCGTGTAAAATAGTTGTCCCCTGTCACTTCTGACAGACAACTTTAATCAACTCACTACAATAAACAAGTTTGACAGTACGTTGTAAATAAACCTTCCTTATTCCCTTACGAGGTATAACAATTAAAATACACAGAACTTCGCACTGTTTTCATGTGTTCTTCAGTTGTTGAACAAATTTCATGCGGTCGGGCCCCTTTTTCACCCCCTGAGGGGGCTTAGGGGGCACTGTGGGGGATATTTGTGGATGATAGAGCCCAGATTTCAGCGTCTCAGAGGCGCACGCATTAGTAACGTGTCGTGATTGTGTTCCGCACGTATGATGTGAATAATAATTATGTTTTCCTTCTGTCTCCATTGTTCGTACTTAGCCCTTGTATGAATTTGTCGACTGGGGCTAAAATTAAATCTAGGTCAATTAATTAGTAATTAGTTTGATAACTTATACGTACATATATATGGCATCCTCTATTTATTTTGTAGTTGACAGGTAAGGTGTTTGACACCAATGTTAAGTGACGGCATGTTGAAGATGGTAAACACACCTACACTGGAATGAAATTGGCTCTCAAATGGGGCTGTCGAAACACACTTGAAAGTAGTAGCTAGCCAGTCGAGTACCTTCTATAAAATACCCTGCTACCATATAAACTAAACTATTGGTGACGTCCGGTGCACTTTTTCAAAGAGTAACTGACCTAATTAAAATTTAATGTGACTTACTCTTTATAAGTAAAACTAAAATATGTCATAACCACATCATTTGTCATGACGACGGTGTTTGTCTACTTTCTTTAAAGTATATCTAAATTTTCACTATATTTAAATAATTATTATGTACTCATGTTACGAAAAAACGATATAATGACCTCGAAAATTGTCATATAATTTATAGGTAAAGGTAAAATATTACCATTAAAAGAGTACCTTTCTACGAGGTACGCGCGCGGCTTCATCTTGCTAAGTAAGCGTTGCCTTGTACTCAGCTTTGTTTCTACGCAGAGAGCCACTAGATGTGACAGAAACTATAGTCGGAGTATTCAATATAATTGAACGTCAGTAATCCCGCATAAGTTAAACAAAAATGTGCCAACAATGTTAGTTTCTATAGTAAAAAAAGTACCTATGCAAAATAAAATATATCTACTTTTAGAATGTTTCATAAATAACGATAAAAACCATTCCTTGGTTTTATCTTATCATAGCTAGTTACCTTATGTAAGTTTTCACTTAAGCTTTTCTTTTTTTCACCGACATAAATCAGCAGATTACTAGCAACAAAATACATGATGAGTTTTAAACTTAAATTGTATAATTATGAAATGTTTACTATATCGTAATAATGTTGTCGTGTATTTTATTCCAAAGTCCTTTGCGACCCCAAAAAAACACGGCTAGGTTTGTTGAAACTAACGCGGTTGTTAGTGACGGACGCGGAAATGTACAATGAAGCTGGTTCCACACAAACATGGCTTGCATTAGTTAATAATTTCGTGGTAATGGCAACCACCAAAAGCCATGCCAGTGTGGGGCAGGCTTTATATGTATTTTAATACATTAAATGTTTTAAATTACAGTTCGATTCTCGCTTCATCACACCACTTTGATCCTACATTTCATCTTACTCGTAAAGACTCTATTTCATAATAAAAGCATCATAGAAACACATGTAAAAGCAAGCCTTACCACAAACTCCTTTCCCTCATAAACCGTACTTGTTGACAAAGCTCGACGCGAAACAATAACAATGAAAACTGAAGCCCTTCCAAATCCGTGCATTCCTTCACCGCACCCCCTCCCCAGTTTCAGGGGGACCGGGGGACAGTGGGGGGACAAAGCGTCTCAATTTGTAGGGCTAACGAGGAGCGAAAGGGGCCCCGTTAACGCGTGGTTGGGGCACACGGCACGCAATGTAGGAGCGATTCAGTGATGCAACTACATTACACATAATTTTTTTTTTGGTTGGCAAGTTGGGTGTTCTTCCATAGCTCACCTGATGTTAAGTGACGTTGTGGTTGAAGATGGTAAAGTACACCTAGCCTGGAATGGAACTGGCTCTCAAATAAGACTACCGGAATACAACGTCAGCTGCTTGGTGACAGATTTTCAACTTGAGGTACCAACTAGAATATATGCTAAGGTTCACGATGTCATATCTTTTGTCGTCCTCAATTTGATTGTGTTATTTACTTCGATCCTTACTGACTTGACCACTCACACTATCTTCATAAATATGTCGGTAGCGATTATAGTTCAGAGGTTAGTGCGGTCGGTTCACGTGCCGAAGGGCGTGGGCTTAAGCCCCAATAATGAGCTTAAGCTCTCGGCGAAGAAAAACATCGTGAGGAAACTATAGCATGATATTTTGGGTTTTTGGGAAGATGCATCTGTACTATTATTGCATTATTGTACTTAAACATAAAAAAATACAATGTTTTTAGCAACGCTATTGAAGTTTACGAAAAAACTTTTTATATTCTTCAATGCCTTATAATTGAATTTTACACTTTATAAAACACGCGAAATCTTATTAACTGTATATTTCTCCACCGTGTAGGCCCTCGCTATGTGCTTAGATAAGGCGGCTATGTGAGCCCGTTGGTACTTAATTTGGGTAGATAAAAGGGTATTTTGTGATCTGTTTCCTCCGTAATGGTTTTCCGGCTTGTTACATTGTGTACGTATTTAAAGATGTGCTTGAAAGAGGTGTTTAAAATTTCTATTTTGTTGAAACCGGCGTGAATGAAGACTGTGTGTGTTTTTTGTGATTGAAAAATATGTAGACTTAATTCGTATTTTGTTATGTTATGAAATTTTTAAGTTGAAGCTTAATGTTTCAGCAGCCAAGTTGGCTTCTAATCTAGAGTTTGTGAGTTCGAATCCTACGGTTCTTCCCTTTATCAGAACTTTGAGTAGCAAAATAAAGGCATCACTGCTTTGGCACTCGTTACTTTGAGACTTTTGATGGTTAGTCTCAACGGCCCTATAATTTCGCTAGCTGCAGTACTCTTCAAACCTAAGCACAGCAATTTTTGCACACTACTGCTTGGCGGCAGAATATCTGGTACTGCGGTGGTACCTACTTAGATGACCAAGAGTCAAGAGATCTACCACCAATTTAACTTATATTGTTTAAAACACAACAAGCTTTAAATTCGTCTCCAAACTTAGTATTTTATAACAATATCCCTTCACATTATAACGTGTTTGCGTGAATGTGCTCTTTGATATTCTCAGACTTCGTTTACCAATACTGTGCCAATACTCCACATTAGATTCAGCTATGTCCGCCCGTAACTTCTAACCGCCTGCATAATGCATGCCGCGATGCAATATGACAAAGCCTGGATATTGCGAGACAATTTTACTTCTCTATACTTTGGAGTCAATTTTGTAAGTTGATAAAGTTGTTCCGTCAGATTTAACGATAGAAATCGAACCAAAGTTCGAAGTACGTCATTCACATAGATAGATAGATTATCTTTATTGTGCATTAATCAATTATTTTCTGTGACATTACAAAATATGCTTTGTCAAATGTATAATATGACCTACTTTAATTTGAGTACTCTAACTTTATTATACATAACATAGCATAACATAACATCAGCAAGCGTGTAGTAAAAACATTTTTTTTTACTTTACATTGCGTTTCTTCTCATAAGCGATGATAGTTCAGTGGTTAGCGCGGTCGGTTCGCATGACGAAGGGTGTAGGTTCAAACCCCAACAATGAGCTTGAGCTG
The DNA here is from genome assembly GCA_950106695.1 of Biston stratarius. Lineage (NCBI taxonomy): Eukaryota > Metazoa > Arthropoda > Insecta > Lepidoptera > Geometridae > Biston > Biston stratarius. The sequence continues at coordinate 9,639,536 of OX467112.1, forward strand.
ACGGTGAAGGAAAACATCGTGAGGAATTCATAGCGTGGTGGTAGGGTACTTTCTAGTACTCGGCTGGCTAGTTACCACCCTTAAGTTGAAAATCTGCCGCTAAGCATCTAACGGTGTATTTCGGCAGCCGCACTTGAGAGCCAGTTCCATTCCAGGCTAGGTGTGTTTACCTTCTTCGACCACACCGTCTCTTAACATCAAGTGAGCTGTGGTCTAACACCTAGCCACTATGACAGCCATAAAAAAAACTCACTACACTATCACAATACAAACCCGTCAATATACACATACATACATATGTATAATATTATTATATGATCTGTGTGCGAGAAGCAAATATCATAAAAGCAAAAAACAATTTTAGTATCAATCAAAATAAGGTTGAAATCTCTGTAACAAACAGTCGAACAACAGAAACAACAAAACTGAAAAAGACTCAACGTTCGCTGGAACAAAGTTTACATTCGATCTGCTGCAACATTCAATTACACGTAAAGTTAAAATGAAGTTTAGCTTATAAAAGACAAAGTCGATTTTAGTATGATCGCGTAGTTAGGCAGTGGTCACACAGTATAGTTAAATTTGTTCGGTAATAGCCGCGCGTGATTACTGGTCGTTTACTGAATAATTTTGTAGAGTTTGGATGGAATTAGGTTTCGTGATACAGTTTAACGCTAAATATGTTGGGTATATGTAAATTATGTAGAATAACCTTTTTACCGAGTTAACATTATTTGTACTAGCTGAATTTTGTGACTTTCCGCATCGAAACTCTGATAGTAACAATTTATTAGTTTTTTTTTTAATTTCCGACTTTATTGCAATATTTCTATTTTTGCCGTGGTGGTGCCGGCGTAAGAATTGTATCCCACCCACTCTACCCGTGGTTGCCGTAAGAGTCGGCTAAGGGATGTAATCCGAAAGATGGGCAGCAGCGTCTTCCTTGAACAATCTCATTTAACTGCGCTCGCCAACTCGCCTGCCAAGTGTGGCGAGCATTGGCAAAACCCCCATAGGAGGAGGTCTATGTCCAGCAGTGGACGACCTGATCGTGTATTGCAATATTTACTTATATTTAGCGACATTAGTAATAAAAAAAAAATTATATACAGACTCAGACAGAATAGCCACGCGATGACGTCAGACGTGTATTTGTTATATGACGTCATAGTCCCCTCGGAATTGGCGATGAAACGCCTTTTTAAATTTGCTTTTACATTCTCTTGCAATGTGTATTGTGTAGGTACCGTTAGAATATTACATTATCGCAATCATAATTATGAAAAAATATCGACAAAATATTTAAGGTTCATGGTGGACGTTCCCCATGTGCGCACTAAACGCTTCGAATCCACATTTTTTTATTCACATAGCTCGCTGTGCATGTATAGAACACTTTGCCGGAGTCCGTGTTTTCCAAAAAGTATAATAAGGGTGTCTTCAAAACACGAGTATACAGGTTCCATCCAGGTAAGCATGTTTCATCCTAGACCACATCCTTGCTTAACATCAGGCAGGATATGGTCAAACGCGAACCTATTACGTATTAAAAAAAAGTATCAACAAATAGTTTTACTCGTATTATGGAAACTGACTTTTGTAGCGATTATAGTTTCGCGGCTAGCGCGGTCGGTTCAAACGTTGAAAGGCATGGGTTCAAATCCCGACAATGAGTTTAAGTTGCCGGTGAAAATAAACATTATGAAGAAACTATAATTATGAAGTACTTTCTAGTACTTGGCTTGCTAGCTACCACCTACACCAAGTTGAAAGTCTGCCGCTAAGTACGGTGTGTTTCGACCACTTTACTTGGTTGTTTTTTGCTATACCTATTTAAAAAATAATGTTACATGTTTGCGTGCAAATAAAGAATCGAATGAAATAGTTATAGAATTCTAAATTCTATTTACACGAATTCTAATCACAAAACATATCAATATAATAGACTGATGAGATTAATAAATTTCCGAGAATATTTTGAGTCGATATTCCGACGCTCCCTTCGCCGCTGTTTTGTCATTATTTTCATTTTTCCTGCATTCCACTCCCTCACACCCCCACGAGACTCCCTCGAAAGCATTATGTCGGCAACTGTACTACCGTTACGCTATGTATATTGTTAGAATATTTGGTTAATATATTAACAATACACAATATACATAATGAATGGCTGATTTTCTAAATATATTTAGAAATTCAGCCCATACCGACAATTAAACATAGCAATGAAAAAATAACTGAAATATGATTAGAAACTAACTGCATGTCCAGGACGTACTAATTGGCTCCAATTGAATTATGAATTAAAGTAGATTTCTGTCCCTGCCTGCTTTAAGAGCTCTAGGGCGTGGGTTCTATTCTGGACTTGTTATGCCACTCAAAGTTCTGTGTATCGCTGCAATGGTCCTGGACCATCTCTTACCATCAGGAAAACGTCTCGTCTGTCTTATTACTTTTTACATAAAGAATACTTTGTAGAAGGTTCTTACGGAAAGAAAAATTAAGAAAATTGCGCAGAAAAATGGTAAATTTCAGGAAACTTAACGACTATTTTAGTCAGGATATATGTAATGTATGTCTGAGCGAGAAAGCAAAAAATAATAACACGAAAGATTTAAAGGTCAAAGTAGGTAACTAATCTCCTAAAACACACGTGTTTTACTAAATCCAGTAAAGAGTTAAACGCAAGCCCTATTTCATGTTATTCTTTATTTATTCAACATTCGGCAATTTATTACGAACAAACGGACAGTACTGTAAATAATTCAGAACATGCACATAATAAGCCAGAATAATTCACTTGGAAGCAATGTGGTTATTTATCCCATAAATAAGGCACCTATAGCTAATGTTAATGTTTATGCATTACGAATACTTTAATCTAATGCGTGGTGCATAGTTTATAAACTATAACTTGGACATAAAAAACATACATAGGACAGGACGTATCTCTAATCTCCTATATCTATAAAAGAAGAATATGACAGACTGATTCACTGACTGATCGATCAATGCACAGCTGAATCGGCTAGCTGTAGAAGCATGAAATTTTGCACATATGTTCCTTAATTAACGTAAGTGTGCACTAAGAAGTGATTTTTGGAAATTAATTCCCTAAAGGGTTAAAGTGAGGGTTGAAAGTTTGTATGAAACTTGGTGATCAAATTTAAAGGTAGAAATCTAAAAAATTATATATGTGCTCATGGTTCGAAACAAAAGTTTACTGTAAAGGAGGTTAAATAGGGGATGAAAGTTCTGAACCTTATTCCAAAGTCAACGCGGATAAAGTTGTGGGCGTCAGCTAGTATGTATATAAAACAAAATCGCATTCCGCGTCTGTCTACATACGTATGAGTTTCTTTTCAAGAAATGATTTCTATAGTAATTGAGTAACATCCGAATCAGCCCTGTTTTTATGAACTATCCCATTGCTGGGCGTGGGCCTCCTCTCATTCTGAGAAGGGTAAGACCACCACGCTGGCCAACTGCGGGTTGACGGACTTCATATATCTTTAAAGATTTTTTTTTATGAACTGTCGAACATATAGTTTTCCTTACGATGTTATCCTTCACCGTTTGACGTCAGCGACAATACGCATATACTCGTAACTTAAAATACAGAAACGCGTGGCGTGACATTCGAACCCAGGACCCCCAGATTAAATCGGTCTCCCAATTAAGTTGCCGAAATTTTTAAATTAAGTATGAGTAACTTGTATCGTATTATATCGTTTTTCTTCACGTCCTATGCCCCTAGGTTCTTCATTATTACTTAACTTGAAATTATAAAATTGATCTTATTTTTATTTCAGTGAGCAACAACGCATTGAGCGCTTGCGCAGCCCAGTCTGGCATGGACAAGGATGGCAAAAAGAAACACACGCGACCCACGTTCAGCGGGCAGCAGATCTTCGCCTTGGAGAAGACCTTCGAACAGACTAAGTACCTGGCAGGACCGGAGCGCGCCAAGCTAGCGTACGCGCTAGGAATGACGGAGAGCCAAGTTAAGGTTAGTAGGCAGTGTGAGCAATATTTGCTAAATTACTTACTATTATTTAGCTTTAAGTTTTTACAATAAAAACATAACATAATAAATATTACAAGAACCTCGATCTAGTATACCTCCCGCAGGAGTCAGTCAGACTACCAGTGGTTAGGAAAGCCGTGGCAAAGATTACTGCTTTTTAAATCTGATTCTCGATCCATCTCCTTAGCGAGAGCCGCTTAAAGTGTTGGTCGAGGCTCTTCGGTGTAAGGCCGTGACCGTCACCGTGACGACTGTCTGAACAGTGATCATCAAGTCAATATTTAACATTGCGGTAATCTCGTGAGGCAAGTCAAGGTACTCATTGAGCTTGTCCATTTCGCCCTTTACCAGATTTTCATCATGTGAGATGGTGATGTCGATTTATTATTATAACTATTAAATCTTGCGTTGTTGATGAAAAGAATACATGTGTGCGCAATGCCTATTTTCCAAAATGAAATAAAAAGCGATCTACAATCAAACTGATACCAGTGATAAAACAGAAACTTTTTTTCACTAGTCCTCTTGCCCTGTAGAATTAAACTTACAGAGTTATTTAATACGTATCGGCTAGTATAATAAATCCGCTCTATTTTAAACAAAAGTACTAAAATTAATTACTTTTTAAACACATTTAACACGTCGAACAATTAATAGCCGGTAGGGAAGGATGAGCGCTTCGTCCGTAATCCGATTACATAGATTGAAAAGTCAATCACTTAGATGGGACGTGGCGGTGCTTCAAACACGCTGTACCATGGAACGGCTCATAGTACCCTTTGGCACAGATTAAATACTAGTTAGGGATTAGCGACATGTGGACAGTGTTTTGTGTTTTGAACTGAAAACTTGTTTAGGCGCACTGTGCACTTTAATTTGTGGTATTGAATGAGACTGAGCTGTCACGTTCGGCTATGTAACGCTCGTTCGAGTAAAGTCGGCTCTCGTCGACTAAAGGAGCGAGATAGCTATAGTCAACGTGTCACTGCTTTACTCGCTCCGTGACCGTTACATGAAAGAGTTTTCACTTCTGTCGTGTGGTCTTAAGCACACACCGATTTTTTTAATGTAATGCCGGTACCACACGTTCGTCCAACAGTCCAACAGTCCAACAGTCACACGTGTGGAGGGGTAGTTCGTGCGTGTTTGACGGTGTTGGAGCGTGTTGGCGCGCGATCGCTCCGATGGCGGTAAATCGTACACAGATCAAAGGAGTTGCACAGACCGTCCATAGAGAATGAGGTTGGAACGCAGTGTTACCAACTCTCAAAAATATTTATCCCTAAAGCTATGCTAAAACCCCTAAAATCACACAATTACTTGAAAATTCCCCTGGATCTGTTTCCCAAATATTTGTGTACTTTTGACAGTATTCTTCTTTACTTTAGGCATAATTAACAAATTGGTTGTCGAAACAGCAGTACAATAACGAAATTAAATTAAACAAGTAAATAAAAATCAACTTATTTATAAGCATGGACAAAGTAACCACCAGTCATCACAGAGTAGTTTTAATATCACTTGTCTTATGTTTATGGTAAGCACTATGGCGACATTTGTTTTCTATTCAACTCCGCATACTTAGTAATAAGGAACCCGGAACCGTACTGGATCTCGCTAAGCCGCTAGGTCAACATATAAATATTACTAGACTAAAATATTACTATGGCTAGATTGAATAACTTCAGACCCTATATTTGTATACCTTTCTTTTTCTTAGTAAAAAATAAGCAGTCATAAATCCCTAAAAATATAACGCCCCTAAAAAAACCCCACCTGTTTTATTATCCCCCTAAATTTAGGGGGAATACCCCCAAGTTGGGAACACTGTTGGAACGTGTATACTGTGTGGAGGGTCTGTTTTGATCGAGACAGACTCGAGTCATGTTGGAGTGTTCGACTGTTGGACGAACGTGTGGTACCGCCATAATAGTAAAGAGATGAACGAGACGCTCTTCTACTACTTTTGATGGTTAGTCTCAAGAGCCCTGTAATTTCGCTAGAGTTGCGGCACCCTTCAAACCGGAACTTAGTAATGTTTACACACTACTGCTTGGCGGCAGGATATCTGGTACTACGTTACGACGTACGACGTACACCTAGACGACCTTTAGCTGAGGAAATCTACCAAGTTTGTATCTTATGGCCAGCTTGTATTATCAAGTGTGCAATTATTATTATGCATAATCCAGTTTACTCGTATCAATGTTTAACTATCCAATTGCCTGATACATTTTTCGTGCCCGGAACGGTAGCGCTCGGCCTCCGACTTCGCACCTACATATTATATGAAACTCATTCGAAATGTTGAAATATTGCTTCTATAGTAATTGTGTAACCTATTGAGTTCCAATTTGATAGCCCTGTTGGCTCATTGGTAGTATGTCTGCCTGAGCTGGAGGGCGTGGGCTCGATTCCCACCAAGGACAAACATTTTATGGTATTAATAAACTAATGTTTGTTCTGTGTCTGGGTGTTCTGTATGTATTATAAGTATGTATTTACAACAACAAAAAAAGTATTTATGTATCCTATCAGTTATCTGACTTCCATCACACAAGCTCTGCTTAGTTTGGGGTCAGATGGCGCTGTGTGTAATGTGTCCTATGATATTTTTTTATTTATTGCGTATTTTGAAATTACCAAGCTTATAATGTAGCTAAGTGTAGGTACATAGTGCATAGTTAGACATCTATACAAATACAAATATTTTACTAATAACACTAAAGCTAAAAGTCATATTCCATATATATATAATTTCATAACTTTAACTTTTTGTCTGCCCTATTGGCTTATTGGTAGTATGTCTGCTCTAAGAGCCGTAGAGCGTGGCTTCGATTCCCACACAACAAGTTTTTCGTGGTATAATCATAAATGTTTGTTCTGTGTCTGGGTGTTCTGTTTATATTATAATTATGTATTTACAAAAAAAAAGTATTTAAGTATTCGATCTGACTTCCATAGTACAAGCTTTGGTAAATTTGGGGTCAGATTGCGCTGTGTATATAATGTTCTATAATATAATGTTCTACGATATTTATTTATATCGAAATTTCTAAATACCGTACTTTATAAGATTTGTTAAGTTGAGAGCCAGTTCTCATTCTAGGCTAGGTGTAGTTACCACCTCCAATTACATCGCTACTTAACGTTATATGAGATGTGAGCAAACGCTTAGCCTGTCAACCATAAAAAGTTATGTTGTATTCAAATAAGCGTCACCAGTTCATTAGAGTTAATTTACGTTCTTATTGTATATTAACTTCGCATAAAATGATTTAATCTGTAGACAGAAATATTAAAGGCATTGTGCTTATTGATCATAACTACTGTCCGTCCCGTCTTTCAATTAATACAAACACATAAAATTGGCGTAAAAAGGCGTACTTTTATATCAAACCAATTAGGGCGTGACGTGAATCCCCTCGACACAGAATAATCAACAGTGACTACAACCACCCTCTCATAGTATAATACATAGTTACTTCACGATGTGACTTCAGAAGAGAATGCAGAATATGTGGTAGTTAGAATTGGATTGTGTTGCAGAATAGGTGACGGTGTGTGTTTTGTAGAATATTTAGCAGTTAATATATGACCCCTCGGTTAAACGGTCGGTAAGGGGATGGCCTTTGTCTGGGCACAACTGGAACGTTTACCCTAACAATTGTGTGGTCGCGGCTGTTTAGCGCATTTAAATCAAAACTTATTGAATTCCCTTTAGATATAATCAGAGATAATTAAAAAAAATATTTTATTGGAAGAAGATAAAGGCTTATTTATGGTTTTTATGGTGATAACGCCTTTCTACGACTAATACAGCGGTACCCAAAAATTTGATTAACAAAATAAAGTTCAGGGCATCTTTGCTTTAATGGTATTTACTTAGTCTCTAATGTTCTGTAAGTATAATATTTATACACTACTGCTTGACCTACACAGATGACCTTCTGCTAAGGAGATCTATCACCAAGTGTAATTTACTAATATGTTTTTGATAACATAAGATAGATCTTTATTGTTCACACTAATGCTAAAATGAACAATTGCTAAGAGCGATTCTTCTAGGAATCCTCAGAATGAAAAAGTTTTTTTTTTTAAATATAATTGTAATGAGATGAACGAGACGCTCTCCTAATGTTAAGAAATAACGCCTGGTCTATGATCATTGCAGCGACACACAGAATTTTGAGTAACGAAACAAAATCCAGGGCATCGCTGCTATGACGCTCATAACTTTGATACTTTCGATGGTTAGTCTCAACAGCACTATAATTTCTCTAGCTGCAGTACCCTTCAAACCGGAGCACAGTAATGTTAACATACAAATTCAATTCAATTCAATTTATTTCCTCAAATATTGCTACAATAATGTACACTTATTTAAGTCAGCAACAACAACAATTATTTAATATTTTAAATTTAAAATGTCAAGTAATTAAAAACTCAGAATTCTAAACTCATAATGCAAATGTAAAAAAATATAGATATTATTAATATAAAATTAAATAATTAAAATAAAATGTCAAATAATAATAAAATATCTTAAGTCAAATTGGTCAATTAATTATTTACCTTTACAGTCTATGGATACCTAATTTGCGCGAAGAAGCTTTGTCACTAATAAACTCAGCAATACTGTAATACGCCTTGAAAAATGTTTAAGAATTCTTTTAAATGTCGTCTCATTCTTAATGAAGAGGCTATCAGGCAATAGATTATAGCTTGGCGGCAGAATCTCAGGTACCTACTAGGGTGGTACTAGACGACCACTTTGGAAACCTAGCACCGGGTGACACATTCTACAGAAAAAGTTTGTTCTTATTTGTGATATCAAGTTTTTGTTTTCTTACATCAAACATCCCTCACTGACAAACCTAATTAAATAAAACAAATGCGTCACTCGAGTCATCACTAAAGTCGCCCCTACATTAGGCATTAGTTAAACTGCAGTAACGTGAGGGGTCCAAATTGTGTTCCACTGAGTGATACATTCAGCTTAGGGGCTGGGTTAGGCTGGCTCCAGACTAGCCAACTTTTGTTGTCAGCGGTGACGCGGGGAAATATGATATCACCTAATCTGGAATGTCACTGGTTCTTAAGTGAGGCTGCTGGAACACAGAGTTAGGTGCTTGTCGGCAGACTTTTTACTTAAGCGTGGTAGTTAGGTAGCTGACTTCTAGAAAATACTCTACCACGATTTTTCTTTTCACCGGCAGCTCAAGTTCATTGATGGAATTTGAATCCACGCCCTTTGGTGTGTGGGCCGACTGCGCTATAATTGATTTTTATGGTCTTCTTTAAGGTGTCAAAGTGGAAAAAAAAACACGCGCGGTCTCGCTTTTCTTTGCATTACGGACTGACGCGCACCTCGGACGTGTAGACAGTGGTTAATGAGCGGGCGCGGGGATGGGAGTGAGTAGCGTGCCAAGATGTGCCATTGCGTTCAGGAGCCCGTGCTCACCAGAGTCCCCCTGTACGAAATCAGGAATGTTCCAGCACACACAGCTCACCACGACGTCTTCAGATACTGACGAACTCCATGAAGACAAGGTGTTTAAGTCGATGGCAGATTCCACCCTCCATCTCTGTAACCATGTTATGTCACTAAATGGTGCCTTTTTTGTTTTACTTATGCGGGATTATACTCACGTGTAATTTTATCGGTAACTCTTGACTATAGTTTCGGTCACATTCGGCAGCCTTCATCATGGAGACAAAGCTGAGTACAACACGCACGAGGCCTCGTCTTGCTTCGCACGGCTTGCTTCCATAGTAAAATGGAGCCGATTTACACTTTTGTATCCAACTCTAAATCCGCCCTAAACACGTACTTAAGGGAGCGAGCAATAGTGAAAGTTGTGAAGTAAATCAGGCGAAAATAAGGAGATTAATGGAAGCGAAGTCCCGGAACAGTTGCGCGACCCGACGATACATAGCGATATGGATCCGATGTGACATGTTTTTAAGATAATGCACCGCTTTTTGGAAGATAGATGATTGATTCATAAGATTGACGGAATATACTCTACGAGCCAAATTATTTTTGTCCGAGCCATTTTTTAGCACGTAAAATACAAGCTCGTCTATATCTAACTTTGAATGGTCAAATAAAATTTCGGGTTATCTTTTTGTACCCTACTGATGTCGTTAGATTTGTCTTTATTGCGCGAGTGTTACTAGGTATATTAAAATTATTATAACTATTTTTGTAGCGATGATAGCTCAGTGGTTAGCGCGGTCGGTTCACACACCGAAAGGCGTGTGTTCAAACTCTAACAATGAACTTGAGCTACCGGTGAAGGAAACCATAGCATGGTGGTAGGGTACTTTCTAGTACTCGGCTGGTTAGCTACAACCCTCAAGTTGAAAAATCTGCCGCCAAGCATCTAACGGTGTGTTCCGGCAGCCTCACTTGAGAGCCAGTTCAATTCCAGGCTAGGTGTGGTAACCATCTTCGAGCACACCGTCACTTAACATCACTTGAGCTGTGATCAAACACCTAGCCAGTCAGCCATAAAAAAAAAACAAATAATTTTTTCCGTATCCGAGATAAGATTTTTTTTTAATTTTTAGCTTGTTATGTAAATATAATATGATAAACGAAACGCTTCACTGAACATAAAATTACTTACAGAAAAAAACCTTCACAAAAATATTGCTTTTAAATTAACTAGCCTAAGTACACACTTACAGTCTTTTATCTCCGATGTCAGTTACACGTTTGTATATTTTTTCGCAAATTGCCAAAGAAATTAAAAGGTTAAAATAAAGTATCCGTTAGAATTTCATGTTTTACGCATGCAAACTATTCTCAGAACTATATAAATTAAGCTTTTTATAAAGATTCGTCGAACCTTGAAGCATCAGCGTAAAGCGCAATAATCCTTTAAAGCGATAAAGACGAATCACACAACGAATGGACGCTTTCATTCACAAATTGGGCTCAGAAGCCAACGCTGTGAGGGGCTCAATTACCCCACAAACTTACACCGATACGCACTCAGACGAAAATCAACTCTATACAATTTAAAATAAGAATAGAATAAAGTGAATGGTTTATAGTGGCAGGTTCTTTCAATTCCCCTCAATTGGTGTCATAGCTCATTTGCCATTCGATAAAATTAATCCAAAAGAAGATTAACTTTAGGAGGGTAGTTGCATGTTTACACATGTGACGTAGATCGCATCATGGCCCAAGTATTATTTAATCTGTATTACTAGACGGCCTCATTCATTAAGCGGAATGCCCTCTAGCGGACGGTGCAGTCATTCACCGGATGGTGTTATTCAATAAACGCAATTTACGTAATGGATAATAATCAGGTACTTAAACAGTTGTGCTTGCTATAAAACTGTTATTGTTAATTTACCCAATTGGCTCTGTTTAGTTATACTTTGAACAAAACATAATGATAAGCATCGACAAGTCGTGAGAATTTTTGAAAAGAAAAACCGTTTTGCCTGTCTCGATAAACACAACCTTATTTAGCTTACTATTGAAATTAGTTCATAAAAATAGGGATCGAATTGAGAACCTCTCACCTTTACGAAGTCATTTCAAAACAGCACAAAACCGGTGTCACAAGCTGTATTAAAATTAAAATTAATAATAATTTTTATAGGCAGTTGTGCCTTGTGCGGTTCAACGCCAACTGACTTTTTTAAGTTTATTATTTTTATGACAGTAGAGTCTGATTATAGCAAACTTTATTTGTAAAGGGCAAGTACCAATTTGTCCATATAGTATTCGCGCTAAAACAAACTTTGGCTGTAAATGACAGCCTTTTATTAAGCTATGCAATATTCACGCATTAATACAAGCTTGAGCTGTAAATGACAACTATCCAGTATTTGCACGCTAAAACAAACTTGGGCTGTAAATGACGTCCATTAAATGAGTCATATAAAGTACGCGAGCTAAAACAAGCTTGGGTTGTAAATGAAAGCCAGCATTTAAGCCATATAGTATTCGCGGTCTAAAACAAGTTTGAGTTGTAAATGGCAGTCAGCAACTGTGCCATACCTATAATAGCCACGCGTTAAAACAAGCTCAGGCTGTAAATGACAGTCAGCAATTGGGCTATATAGTAGTCCCGCGTTAAAACAAGCTTGAGCTATAAATGACAGCCAACTATTGGCTCATATAGTAGTCACGCATTAAAATAAGCTTGGGCTAAAAATTGCCAGAAATCGGGCCGTATAGTGGCATTACAGTCAAAACTCGTTGTGGTACAACAGCGTTTTTCAGCACTGAATATGGCTCACTGAAACTTATGAATTTGAAGTACACATGTATTCTAAATAGCATGCCAATAACGACGTGAGTTTGTACGAGAAAAATAAATTTACACCAACAACCTAAGGTAAAATCGATCGTCACAAATTATTGAAATTGTCATAAACCCCATTTAATTAGACATCCCAAATATGCATAATTACATTTCTCATAATAACATCCGAAGAATCGTAAAAAAATAATTTTCAAAAACGGAACTTTAATCACATTAATAAAAGTATTAAATCTATAATTTGATGGCATAATCCGGTATTAGTTGATGGCGCTAAATCTTACAAGTATTATGGGAAACTGATTTATGACAATCATAGCCATCTGGGCGTTTACCAATAGTTTCTTCTCTTACAGATTGGAACTTTATGGACGTTCGAGGCTACATAGGTTACGGGTATACTAAAAATTTTATACTTTTAATTGCTTCATTTTCATACATTAGAAATAATGATTACTGTAAAATTATGATAGTGTTTGATTGACATAACATATTAGCCCCACTTGACTGCTGGGCAGACCTCTTTTATAAAACTTCCTCATGTTCACAATAAAATTTATTATCAGAAAAGCGATTCGTGCGATTCTTTTACATAAAAAGAAATAATCACACGAATCGAATTTTAATAGCCTACTGCTTTTGTCAGAAAATTATATGATAGCATACTAATAATATAACTAGATATTTTATGCGAAATCTAATCACCCTTATTGCGTTTCGCATAAAGATAGCAATTATTTGAGACACAGTATACGTAAAATCAGATAGCTCTTTAAAAATTATGCAAACGACGCGTCACTTAATAATACCCGATTATATTCCATTGAGTAAAATAGCACTAAATGACGTTGAGATAAGACAAACTACCCTACAAATGGTTCGACAGGGGATGAAACAGGGGTTGCCAGGCATATTAAATTACTCTGATAGATGACGCTATAATTTAATTTTAATGTGTTTTGATAAAAATAAAACGTTTTTTTCTTTGAATTTTAATGCAATTGAAATATAATTTGGTTAGTGGACCGTAAAATGGGGTCTCTTGAGGAGATTGAATATTAAAAAGAGCGCCCGTGTTGATGTGACAAGGATTGATATTATAGCGGAGAGTATTTTTGCGAAGTCTACTTTTTTATGTTTGACAACAACAAGCTAGGTGTTCGACCACAGCTCACCTGATATTAAGTGACGGTGTAGTCGAAGATTGTAAAACATACCTAGCCTGGAATGGAACTGGCTCTGAAGTGAGTTATTAAAAATAATTGGCGGAATGATCGCGTAACATACATACAAAAAAAAACATACGCTCGAATTGAGAACCACCTCCTTTTTTGAAGTTGGTTAATAAACTACAGAACACTAAGACTGAATAATCAGTATACCCTTACTTTATGACAAAAGCGAAATTAATGATGTTCATGTTTGATGGATTGTTCTTTAGAAGAGCGTAGGAAATTTGTATGAATTTAATAGTTGTGCATATATTTGCTAGTCATTATCTTCCACCGTTATAAGCTTATTGATATATTTTTTATAGATTGTATGTTGTTTTTTATCTGACGGTGAGAGATAACGCTTGCCGATCCATTGCAGCGGTACATAGAACTTGAATAGCAAAAGAAAGTCTAGGGCATCTGAGGCGCTACTTACTTTATTTGTTACTAGCGACCCGCCCCAGCTTCGTACAGCTAGAAAGATAAGGTAGATATATGCTACCGCGAGTTTTTTTGTAGATCTATAAAAGAATATCCCACCATGCATTGTTTTGTTATATCTCAAAGTGATTAGGCAGCGTTTTCGATGAAAGCTCCCAGGTGGCTTGACTTTTTCCGACACTTACAACAATCATCATCATATTTCAACCAAGTTACAAAAAAACCTTGACAAATTATAAGTAAACTTAAACTTTCCTCATGAATCGCTCTATCTATTGGTTAGACTTACATGATAATCCGTTCAGTAGTTTTTAAGTTAATCGCGGCGGACGACTTTTTTTATAATACGTAGTGATTTTAGTTTATAATTTTGTAAAGTAAGGATGATTTCAAGTGATTAATTTTAAAGTTGGAGTTAGTAAAACTTGAGCACAGTGTTAACTAGATAAGCAAAATGAGACCCTTTTGGTTTACTGCCTATTTGTTATTTTGCATAATAATCTTTTATGAAGCTAAATAGCTGGATTTTTAACTTCTTATAATTTGAAGTCAGTGATTTAGCTAATCCTATTCCTATGCTCAAAGTTTTGACTTAGAGAAAAAAAAATCTATAACTTATGAATTAAATAAATAAAAAAAGTTATATGTTTAGCTCATTTGTTAAAGTTCTGCTTCGACAGCTGAAGGGTGTGGGTTCGATTTCCGCTCAGGACTAACATTTGTGTGACTAACATAGAGTTTTGTTGTGTGCCTAGGTGTTCTTAATGTAATAAGTATGTATTTACAAAAAAAAAGTATTTAAGTATTCTATCAGCTGTCTGGTTCCCATAGTACAAGCTTGCTTAGTTTGGGGTTAGATGGCGCTGTGCAAAAATATCCTCTAATATAAAAAAATGTTTTATCCCATCTGAATTCACTTTAATTACGTGACCATAAATGAGAATAAAATTTACATGAGAAAGTTTTAAACACTAACGCAATTGCGTACAGTTAAAGTTTCTAAATTTAAAGTTAAAAAATGTGTTAGGAGTAGTATAGTGTCCGTGTCCTAGTATCTGTGGACATGAAATTAAAAAAAAACACTAACGCAGTGATCTATAGAATTAAATTATAAATAACTCGGCGCCAATGCATTCGACATTCAATAGATATTTGAAAACCACGTTCCACTGACATAATACCAGACAGTAAAATATCGTCAGTAGGTCAACAAGCGCATTTGTCAAACTTGTCACTCGTTTCCCATCGATTCGTTTTAAATCGGTCTCGACTCGATGACGTATATCCGCCTAAATTCCGCCTAAATCTATCCGACAGACGCTGATATAATTTAAACTCTACAATAGGTACACGTAATGTTCAAATATCAGTCTTAAAACTTTACACAAACAATTTAAAATCGAATCGAACGTACTCCGAACATAGGTCATAGCATTCTATTGTCATTCGAAACGTCAATATTAAAATCAACCCTGTAAATAATGCTTTAGAGTTCAAAATGTTGTTGTATGGTAAAGTGATCAATCGATATGTGATGACAGGTCGCTGTGAGCAGTAATCGCCGTTCATTAGCACTGAATCGATGGAAGCATCTGCATTTTGCATATACTATGTCGATGTGAGGTTTTATTCAAATTGATGAGGTCATTTCCCGGTGGCCAATATGTAATTGAGATATGTTTCAGATGATCAAATTATACATTAAAAAAAAGTTTATTGTAAGGCGGTATTGCCTTAATTTTAGTTTACGTTTTTATTTACTAAACTAGCGACCCGCCAATGCTGCGCACGGGGCTTTTGATCTATCTCAATTGGTTAGACAGCGTTTTCTGTGAAAGCTCCCAGGTGGCTTGACTTTTTACGACACTTCCAACAATTATCAACATATTTCAACCAATTTACACAAAACCTTGACAAATTATACATCTAAACATTCCTCATGAATCGCTCTATCTATTGGTAAGACTCGCATGATGCGTTCAGTAGTTTTTAAGTTTATCGCGAACAGACAGATAGATAGATATAAGCGGCTGACGACTTTGTTTTATAATATGTAGTGATATAACCTTTGAATAAAAAAAATATATTATACTTAAATTCATGATGTAGACATTCATAAATTTCTTGAAGTAGAAACGTAATTTAGAATGATTCAGTCGATAGAAATTTAGATAAAAGATTTGCTAAAAAATATATTTTTCGCGACTTGTTAAAAGATTCATCATCATCATCATCTCAGCCGTAGAACGCCCACTGCTGGACATAGGCCTCCCCCATTGACTTCCATAAAGACCGGTTGGAAGCGGCTCGCATCCAGCGCGTTCCTGCGGTCTTTATGAGGTCGTCTGTCCACCTTGTGGGTGGACGTCCTACGCTGCGCTTGCCGGTCCGCGGTCTCCACTCCAGAACTTTGCAGCCCCATCGGCCATCAGTTCTGTGTGCTATGTGCCCTGCCCACTGCCACACCACTGTCACTGTTAAAAGATTCCATTGTAAAAACAAATGAATGTTAAAGCAATACATACTTTTTATTTGTAAGAACTTCGTTAGGTAGATTTTAGTTGTTGTTTTTTTTTTACTAATTGAGTAAGAAATGTTAGTTAAATAGTGTGTTTTTTATTTTATTGGCTTTTAATTATATTGCCATATTTTATATTTGATTTTATTATATTGACATTTTGATTATATTGATATATGTGATTATTTTGATATGTTTAATATTATTTTTAAAAATGAATGGAAAAATGACCCGTAACTTTGATGTTATCAATAAATTATTTGTGTTTGTAACCGCCATACTTTTGCTCCGCTAAATGAGACCTTATTGGTCACATCGTTAGACTGATCAGCAAACGTGCTCAAAACATTGTAGGTAATGTTTCTGTCTATCACTATTGTTTTACTATGGAAACTGAAGTAGATTTGGTACGTTTTTTGTTTTGCTTTATAAGGAATTACTCACGTTGGAGTAGGTCGGATACTCCGACTGTGGTTTAGGTTTTTTTAAGGAGCCAATATGACGTTTGCTATATTAGCAATTAAAATGTAACCTATATGATAAAAATACATGTCGAATTGACATCTTTCTGATTTTTGAAGCCATTAAGCTTAAAAAAAGTACGCGGGTGGAATGGAGAATCTTCCTCCCCTTGAAGCCGGTTAAAATATCATACGCTTAGAAATCAAAACTAGTAAGAAATTCCTTGAACATTTTATTACGGTCTCGACCACATCTGTCAATTCGACAAATATTTACCAACGGGCCGCGCTAACCATCACAGCAATTTATCACCAATAAATATATCGGCCGATCGTCGCGACGACTACCGTACCCTGAAATACGTCGTTAACAAAGGCAATTAGGGTCCCGTACCAAGTATTACCTATACTGTGGGTCTACGTGTGGGGTTTAGACTGTGTGGGTTAACTTTTTAGTTATTCTGTGGCATTGATGAGGGAGGCTATGTAGAGAGAAGGTAGGTTTCGAAGTGGGATTCTCATTGGTTGGATTCTGAAGTATTTTTTTTTTGTTTATGGCATCGAACTTTTTGGTTTTGTACACTGACTGTCAAGTACCTATTTCGATATATGTAAGCTAGTATTTGATGAAAATTCAAGTAAAACAAAGCTAATTTACATGTAAAGTAGTGGCAATTAAAAGCGTTAACTGAGTTTTGAAAGCATCACGAAATACTTATTTCACACACATTACGAGTACACCACTTTCTCACACTTACGCATGTAACTGGGCAATTTATGAATATAAAACCGGCCAAGTGCTAGTTGGACTCGCACACGAATTTTTTGCCGTTTTTATAGAAAAGAATTCCGTACCACCAAGTAAAACCAAGTAAATGTGACTCGGGATGATGTAAGGATTCTAACGATACCATAATCCAAATTTGTTCAGGCATTTAAAAGTAATGGTAGAACAAAGAAATATACATACATAAACCTTCGAAACATAACCGTCCTTTTTTGGGCAGTAATAAAAATTGTATAAGTATTTCAAAATCCAAGCAGTAATGTAAGATCGCGTCAATATGAAAGTAACGTCGCGTCCACACGAGCGATTTGCCAGGCGCCGCGTCGCATCTGCGTGTCCTCCGAGGTAAGCCCCCTCTGATAGGAAACATTCGCGATGCAAATCTGTGAAAATGGAATTTGTTCGGATATTGTTTTGTTGGTAATTGAATTTATTCTTGTCCAGTTGGAAATGTGATTTGGTCGTATTTGGCACCTGGCGCACTTGTTCTGTGACATTTGAACTTATAGGATGCCAAGTGTTGAATACTTTTTTTGCTCTTTTTATTTGGCTTTGCATTTTGTATATTTGTCAATGTCGAGTATTTTGATATTATAAGGTATTTTTTTTTTTTTTTTTTTATAACGAATAGGCTTGCGTTTGACCGCCATCTCGCCTGATGATAAGCGAAGATGCGGTCTACGATGGAGCACGCTCGCCTAGAAGAAACCGATTTACTCGCGACTTGAAGGCACCCAGATTGTACCTATCGGGGAACACCCACTCGGGCAGCGAATTACAGTGTTTAGCGGTTCGTATGAAGAAGGTGGAACCAAACCGCTTAGTTCGAGTTGTTGGAATATCCACCATGAAGCGGTGCCGCTTCTTAAAGCTTCTGGCTGTCCGATAAAAGAATGGGCAATTTTATATTTAGCTGCGCCTCGCGGTATTACACGCTGTCCGCATGTGAACACTACATTTTTTTTTCGGAATACAAATTAGCCTATGTGTTCCAAGCTGTCAGCTACCTCCATACCAACTTTCATCAAAATTGGTCTAGCCATTCGAGCGTGAAGAAGTAACAAACATACAAACACACTTACACACAAAATTTTGTCTTTATAATGTTATAAAAATCAGGTTAAACATGTCCATGTCTTAAGAAAGTTGTGGTGACTTTACTACAAGCTTCGATAACGTTTTGGAAGCAACACGAAAATTCATGTTTCACTTCATTACACACACACGCCTATATAATTCGGCTCTTTATAAATAAAACATCACTATTTTTTATGAATGAAAACTAACTTTTTTTTAATTGTAGTTGGAAAATAACAAAGTGTGATTTTTTGGCGTTTCTGCTAGAACTCTTGTTGAATATATGTTGAGAACCTGAGACCGATTTTGAAGGCTATATTGACAGTTTTATTTTTCGCTGTCATTGTCTAATGAAATGCAATGAAAAAGACAGTCAAACTTTCAGTAAGTTTTAATTTAAGAATTAGTGTTAGGTTGTATGTAACAAACAATAAAATCTTCTTAAAGACTTTAACTTGATTACAAAAAAGTACTATAATCAGAGAAAAAATTGGCATATCTCATTTAGACCAAAGTAGAGAATGGGTTGACATCTTATTTATTAAAATTGGACGAGTAATAAGACACAACGGAACATATACAAATATAAACATATATAGACTGCTAAAACATAAAATCCTTCCTTTTGACTTTGCCGCTGTTGGATAAAAATTAGAAACTTTTTTGACCAATTTTGGGAAATACCAAGCGTTAACATTTTGGTATATTATGAAAAAAATATCTAGGACTTGATTGATAACTCAACAAATATTTTAATTTAATAGTAATGAAAACTATAGAAAAGTAAATCTTATAACTACAAGGTACATACAAGACTTTTTTATGAGCTGTATCATAAAAAATATCGTAGGACATTTCACATAGCATCATATAGCCCCAAACTATACAAAACTTTTTTATGTTACACAAGCTCGGTGTTTGACCACAGCTCACCTGATGTAAAGTGACGGTGTGGTCGAAGATGGTAAAGCACACCTAGCCTGGAATGGAACTTAAAGCTTGTACCATAAGATACTTTTATACATTTTTTGTAAATCCGTAATTTTATTACAGACAGACACAGAATAACCATCTGTTTTTACATTCGTCTCATAAATGTTAGTCCTGTGTGGGAATCGAACTTACGACCTTGAAGCAGAGATAGTTGAGACCGATTGAGCTAACAAGGAAATTACGTACCTACTACAATAGTTTAAAAAAAAGCAATCAGTATTAGCCTACAACTTAAAGTAGTTAGTTACGGTCAAAGTTTTATATATATCGTTTGATTTAAATATTTGCCGTGGTGGTGCCGGCTTAAGAATTGTACCCCACTCTCTCTACCCGTGGTTGCCGTAAGAGTCGGCTAAGGGTTGTAACCCGGAAGATGGGTAGCAGCGTCTTCCTTGAACAATCACACCTAACTGCGCTCGCCAACCCGCCTGCCAAGCGTGGCGAGTATTGGCAAAACCCCCCCAGGAGGAGGCTTATGTCCAGCAGGGGACGTCCTATGGCTGATGATGATGTGTGTGTGTGAAATATTGAAGAAAAAAAAACTAATAAAACCAGTAGTAACTCAGTCTTCGCCACCAAACAATAGCTACAAACTAAAAAATATCTAACAAAAAACAATCGCACACCCTTCCAAATACAAACATAATCAATCAATTTACAATAAATCCTACAAATGTATCGCGTTGATCAACACAAGTATTAGGAGATTAACTCGCGGCCGCAGCCGACCGCGCCCGTATTGTGCCCGGAGTGGGCGGGTCGCCGCGTGCCGCGCAACTGCGTCGCATTACCATCACAATGCATCGAGTGTGGAGGGAGCCTTACCGCAACAGTGCAGTTAGGGATGACAGTTCATTTTGTTGCGAAAAAATAAAAATGTCTACTACTTTCGGTGGAACTTACCATCGAATGTCTCAAAGTAATAAGCGCTGTCTTGTAACTCAAATTTTTGTTTGCTACTGCGATAGTCACGGACGGCGCTATCTCTCACCATTAAATGAGAGTTTTTATTGTCTTATTACTTTTACTTTTTTTTTTTGAGGCGATGATGGCTTTCGTGGTATTGTAGCAGTGGTTAACGCGGTAGGTTCGCATGCCGAAGGGCGTGGGTTCAAACTCCAACAATGAGCTTAAGCTGCCGGTGAAGGAAAAATATCGTGAGGTGTAATAGCGTGGTGGTAGGGTACTTTCAGTACTCGGCTGGTTAGCTGTCAAGTTGAAAATCTGCCGCCAAGCTTCTAACGGTGTGTTCCGGCAGCCTCGCTCGAGAGCCAGTTCCATTCCAGGCTAGGTGTGCTTTACCATCTTCGACCACACTGTCACTTAACATCAGGTGAGCTGTGGTCAAACAACTAGCCTGTCAGCCATAAAAAAGCTCTGCTTTATAATAATACCCCGTGCTTTTCTTCCTCTAATTCTTTCCATCCTAGGGTTGCCTGAAAGAGATTGCTTTAAGAAAAAAAAAAACACTAATTAAAATAAAATAACTATACAAGTCTTTATATCCTCTTCTCGCTGCAGTGTCCACTTGCCGATACATGTTTCGCCTCTACACGAGGCATCATGTGGAGGCGAAAAAGAATTGTATTTAATTACCTTGTTGCCAACCCTAAGTTGCAAGTCCAAGTAAGTTAGAGGTCCAAGCCCATGATGTGGGCTGGCAGTGTGCGATATTTGTCGTTTCACAGATGGTCTCGCAATGCGATTCGTCGCAGACGTCAATGTGCCCATGATATGTTAGTATTTAATTGTACATTTTTATTTTGATATCCTACTTAATATTATAAATGTGAAAATTGGATGTTTGTTATTCAATCACACAAAAACGGTTGAACGGCTTTGAATGAAAGGTACACATTTATATATTTATTTTATTTATATGTTAGGTTCCTCTGGTGATTATCAAAAAATAAACTACTGGACGTATCCACGTGATATTTGGTATAGATGGACATTATTCAGGAATAAAAGGTATCCTTTATCTTAATCTAATAATGAAATAGTGCAAGTGTCATGACCACTGCTTTTTTGTTACCTACACACGTTTTATTTCTCACTGAATCTAATTCTAAAGTTAACGCGGACTAAGTCGCGGGCGTAAGCTACTTGTACAAATAAAAAGATTATATAAATTATAAACATAAAGAAAAGGGACATGTTTACTAAAAATAATAAAAAGTAACATTCTCTTGTTTTGTATAGTTTTGACATCTTAATACGAAATAGTAAGTATAACTTTATTATATTCACCAGTTCAAACTAATTACGGGAATTTTGCCACAGTTCAGCAGTAAAAACCGCATTCAAATCGGTTAATACGTTTCTGAAATAAGCGTGCACAAACGCACATACAAACATTCAAAACGTACACAAAAAAGCGTGTTTTTTAACGCATTAATTTAATTTCGATTCGGATTTCTATGTCCTCACTCTACGTAACGAATTCTTCGACCACTTAGCTATAGAGTGGTGTAATTATAGATTTGTATGTACCTAAAACTACAAACTGTATTTCCTAATTTTGTTATCATCAGTTTTCTGAATTGCCTTCCGCTATGGAAGCGAATAAAAAGATGTATTCACGCCAAAAAGCTAGTTCAAAGCACAATCACTGAAGTATCGATAATAAAAATCTATAGCAATGTTTCTACCTCGACAGAAGTTTTTTTTTATGTTTGACAGGCTACGTGTTTTACCACAGCTCATCTGATGTTAAGTGACGGTGTGATGGTAAAGCACACCTAGCCTGGAATGGTACTGGCTCTCAAGTGAGGCTGCCGGACACTGCCGTTAGATGCTTGGGGTTTGAACCCACGCCCTTCGGCATGCGAACCGACCGCACTAACCACTGAGCTATCACCACTACAAAAAGTTTTAAGCAATTAAAAATTTCGTTATAAGAGTACGCTATAGGTCAATTTTTTTTTTGTGGTTTTATTAGCAGGTCATCTAGATAGGTACTACAGCAGTACCAAATATTCTACCGCCAATCAGTATTGTTTAAAACTGTGTTAAGAACCAGCTAGCGAATTTACCAGGCCATCTATTGTCTCAAAGTAATAAGCGCCAAAACACCGCGATACCTCATATCAGTCATTGTTTTGTTATTCAAAGTTCTGGGCAACGCTGCAACGGTCATAGACAGGCGTCATCTCTTACCATTAGAAGAGCATTTTGTTCGTCTAATTATGTTTACATTAAAAAAATCTTTACTGAGCTAACTTTGATAATTTTCCAGTAGTCAAGCTACCAAACATACAAACATCGCGATAAGAAGTAGTGCATGAATATTACTGTGTTCCGGTGAATATTAACATCAGGAGAACATTTTGTACATCTTATCACTTTTACATAAAAAATCGACCTCAACAAATGTGATAAAGGTTTCTAAATAATGCCATTTTAGAATAAGTCACGTGTTCGATGCATAGGCAAACTTCCACTGAGCGCTGCGTAGGGCGCTGGGCGGGCGACGCGAGGGCGGGAACCATAAAAATGCAAATGGCGGTGTCGACAAGGGATTTGATTGTATCAATCACGCGCGGACTTATTATTGCGGGATTTCTGAGGATCTCCACGTTTATTGTTTTCAGGCGAACGTATCAGGGCCTTTCTAGTTTAGTATTCTGTGGACGTCGGCTCGGTATTCAATGTAAATAATTTGATTGAAAATGGTTTTGTTGAGGATTCGGTTGGTACTTTGGAACTTTACATCGTCCTGGCCCCGAATATATCGATAACTTGTAAGATAGTAAAGTTGATAATATTCACTCGGTGGTAGATTCCTTAGGGGGTACCACCGCAGCACCCGATATTTTACAGCCAAGTAGTAGTAAAACAACTTTGTTTCGGTTACAGGGTACTGCAGCCAGTGAAATAACAGAGCTGTTGAGACTAACCATCTAATTACTTTCTAATTACATTAATCACCTAACATTTATGTTTTAAAAAAATACCTTAACTAATATTACAGTGATCTAAATATATATAACTCAAAGGTGACTGACTGACTGACTGACTGACATAGTGATCTATCAACGCACAGCCAATTAGATTAAAGCAAATATAGATTTAAAAAAAAAATGCATAGATATAATGCTGCTTAGCTAAGATTTTCTTTTTTTTAACAGTTAGGGTGTGTCTCCTCATCCTTTTTGAATTTCGCTTAGGTTAGATAAGGAGGTCTTTCTTCCATTAAAGTGCGCTAAACACTAGCTAAGTTTGTCAACAACAAAAAGCAAAAGAGCGGGCTATAATAGATCGCGCCAACTTTTATGAATTTAATTTTGTAGAAGGGTTTGTCCAGCTGTGGGCTAAGATTGGCTGATATGTAACTACTTCCATGATCATTTACTAGATACTCAAATTATAAATTATTGTTGCCTGCCGTTCAACGCTGATTACTGTATAATTTTAAATTAATATTCGTCAAGCTTGACGTTTCCGGATTTACTTATTGTGATCGATAATTAAATCGACCTACGATCGAATTAATCGATCTTAATTTAAATTGATCTTATTTAGTTGAGACTTGTTTTTGGTCAATGAGCCGACAAAGTATTTAGTTTAAGTAGATACAATTGAGACTGTATTCTTGTTTTTCTTCTTTGATTTTGGTAGCACACTCTGTGCATTAATTAGTGTCAAATATATCAAGTAGCTTTTCTATGATAAATCAAGTTAAATAAGTTTGAAATAAGACTTTAACTAAGACAATTTTTTATATCTACATAAATACTCTTTTATCTATATCTTTAAACGAGCAATTCTTGTATATATATATTTTGAATTTTTTGTTGATATATATATATTTTGAATCTCGGAAACGGCTCCAACGATTTTCATGAAATTTTGTATCCAGGAGGTTTCGGGGGCGAAAAATCGATCTAGCTAGGTTTCATTTTCAGAAAACGTCGTGTTATCCATGTTTTCAGCCGAGCAATGCTCGGTCAACCGGGTACTAATAATAAAATGCGGCGACATGATATTTCGTTCCCGCCAAAACTCCGTGATTCTTATTTTAAATAATACAAAAAATGTTTTTTTTTTGCGGGAACGCCGAAAGAGTCTTTTCGCCCCATTGTATTTTTCCCCAAAACTAGTGTTTTTTCGAGTGTTTATGTATAAAAATAGTAGTGTTTTATTCATAAAGTGCCGAATTACAAGCGCACATGTGGGAAAGTGATATAATGTGGTGAAACATGACTTTTTGTGTTGCTTCCAAAACTACATCAAAGCTTACAGTAAAATCGCCATTACTTTACTAAGCTATGACTGGATTTGACTGGCACTGATTGGACTTGACCAAGACTTTGACTATAAAGATAAAGAAGCTAAAAAATTAAGACTGCACACAAAATACAGAAACCTTGAAAATGGCAGAAAACACAGAGTGCGAAGCTACGAAGAAAGAAAAATAAATACAAAAAATGACTTTTGTTACTACCTTTTTTATCTTTATTTAATATGTCAAGCCATGCTTATTTATGGCTCTTGATCACAACTTTTTTTTGGTTGTGTTTTGTCGAAGAAATATACCTATTTATTTCTTTCTTTCGGATAATAATTTGATAGCTTTATAAGTTAACGTTGTTGTTGTTTAAGGTAACCTAACAACAGTTTAACTTAATAATATCGCAAACTATTCATTAGGTACAATCTATGCATTAAACTGTTTGAGTTTCGAAAGCAATGAAAATTTATCACTCCACCGCGTAGACCTCCCTTGTTCCTTTCGTAGAATGTTAGCAATGATGTTTCAATTCGTCTAAAATCAAAAAGTCGTAATTTTCACTGTGTTTGTAATAGTTAGTTTACAAACGTTAAATCAACTGATCCATCACGACGATGGCTTGTTTACGAGGAAAGCTGAACGCGCTCGTTATCCCAGATTACCTTTACGTCTTCAAACAAAACGACACCCACCACTTGACGGCGAATAAACGCGAACACTCCAGTTTTACGCGAACAAACAATTATTTATTGCACCACCCTGTATCAAACACTCTCACAATCCAAAAACAACCTAAATGCCTTCAGCTAAGGCGTAAATTTGAAGCGGAGTGAACGAAGCAAGATTAATAGGGCATAAAACGTAAGATAATACAATATACAAGAAGACACGCTGTTAACCGTCCCGTTTTGAGACGGCGTTGAGTGATGCACGTCGTCTCTTTCGGTCGTATTTGAAATGTGATTGTCTGTCTCTATCGCACGGTTTCAATTATGTGAGTAATCCCTCAATTACGTCGGCAGATGTCGCTGCGTCTTCAGGCTTATGTGCGAGTTTAAAGTATGGCGCGCAAAACAATCGGACGATTTGATGGATTCAAGGGCTCAGGGTTTGAATACAATTATTTTTGGTTTGATTGATATTCTATTTGGTGAAATATTTCGTTGCCAATTAATGTCAGAGAGGTAAATATTATTATTAGAGGTATTATCGTATTTGTAAACAAGTGTTACATACATTTATTGGATATAATACGAGTAAATAGCAAAATCATAGTAGTATATTGTAGGTAGGTACTTTATAACTAAAACACCAAAAGGTCAAAGGTTGTGCACAACTCTAAAATCCCGAAACCAGCTAGCCGTTTCATAATTTTTTCGAGTATGATTGATATTTTTGAACAGCTGATATTTTTCACGATTTCAAAGTTGTGCACATAGTAAAAGAGTTGTTCGTAAATAGAGTTGTCGTAGTAATATGGACCTTTTGACTTAGTACACACCGATTATATATTTTTTTTTATGTTTGACAATCCAGGTAAGAACATCTTACCTGATGGTAAGTGATGGTGTGGTCGAATATGGTAAAACTCACCTAGCCTGAAATAGAACTGGCTCTCAAACGAGGCTGCCGGAACACACCGTTAGGTGCTTGGAGGCAGATTTTCAACTTAAGGGGGTAGCTAGCCAGCCGAGTACTAGAAAGTACCCTGCCAACATGTTATGGTTTCCTCACGATGTTTTCCTTAACCGGCAGCTCAAGCTCGTTGTTATGGCTTGAACTCACGCGCTTCGGCGTGTGAACCAACCTCGCTAACCACTGAGCTATCATCACTACTGTATAAAATAATAATTAATTTTATGCCGTATTAAACCACTTTTTTATAATGGTTCCCTTATATCTTCTTTTGTTGACGGTACATTCAGGTCACGTCCCTAAGGGTAAGCGACACGAGTTAGCTAATAATTAATATTATAATTAATGTAACCGCGGCTAAGTCGGCAGTTTGCAATGTAGGGTTAAACAATAAATACCCTGTTTCGCTCCATTACACGGGGCATTTATTAATTGATCTTGTAATTAAAATGGATGATTAAGAACTTGAATGTTTAATTGAAACTGTAATGATTTTCTGGTGAACAAGGCTCTACGAGCATATTTTTATACCTCAGTTAATTATTAAATGTATGTGAACACAATAAAATAAAAGTAATTAGACGAACGAGATGCTTTTCTGATGGAAGCTTTTCGGATAGGCCCATGACCATTGCAGCGATACACAGAACTTTGAGTATCAGAACAAAGTCTAGAGCATCGCTGATTTGGTGCTCATTACTTTGAGACATTCGATGGTGTGTCTCAACAGCCCTGTTATTTCGCTAGCTGCAGTACCCTTCAAACCTGAACACAGTAATGTTTACACACTACTACTTGGCGGCAAAATATCTGGCACTGCGGTGGTGTCTACGTACTTAGACGGACGTCTAAGGAGATCTACCACCAAATGAAAGATTTTAGTAACTTAATGCCTGACAAAGGATTAAAGCATTCCATACACTGCAGCCTGAGGCAGCGGTACAATAGATAAAGGCCTTTTAAAAAAATACGGAATAGGTACGCGTTTGACCACATTTTGCCTGATGTTAAGCAACGATGTGGTCTAGGATGGAACACGCTTACCTAGAAGGAACCTGTTTACTCTTGATTTGAAGACACTCATATTATACTTTTTGGGAAACAAACTCCAGCAAAGAGTTCAACATCTAATGAAGAATTTGGATTCGGAACGCTTAGTGCGCACATGGGGAACGCCCACCATGACCAGACAGCAAAGTTACTAGCATTTCCTGTTTTACATAAACTTTCGAAATGTGTCGGTGCCAGTACGGGGCAAGCTTTAATCAAACGATAGTTCTCTCACGGTCGCATTAGCCTATCTATCCATCAGCAATCACGCGTCGATCGTGCCGTGTTTCATTACGCTGCGCTGATGCGATTCGATCGTGTCACGCCCTTTCACGAAATTGTTAATTGACGGTACCTACACTGAACAGGACACTTGACATTTAGTGAAGGATATCAGATTTTGGGTTTAAGGACTTGTACATTTACAGTTTTTTTACACGCACTTAGTGTGACTTTTAGACACACATTTTTGTAACATTAGTGTGATACTTGTACTAAGGTTTTTTTTATGTAGTAGTAATAACACGGACGATACGTGTTCCTGATGGTTAGATATAACGCATGCCCATGACCATTGCAGCAATACACAGAACTTTGAGTAACAAAACAAAGTCCGGGGCTTCAAACTACAAAGTCTGCTTCGGCGCTCATTACTTTGAGACTTTCGTTGGTTAAGTCTCAACAGCCCAGTAAATTCGCTAGCTGCAGTACCCTACAAACTGGAACACAGCTAAGTTAATTATTGTTAAGTTGGTGCAGTACCCTAAAAACTACATTTTTTCATGAGTGACAGGCTAGGTGATAACCACAGCTCAATCATGTTAAGTGACGGTGTTGTCAAAGATGGCAGAGAACTCTAGCCTAGAATGGGAACAGACTCTCAAACTTGTCGGAACACACCATTAGTGTTTGAAGGCAGATTTTTAAGCGTGGTAGCAAGCCTGCCGAGTATTACAGAGTACCCTACTACCATGGTATTGTTTTCTTACGATGTTTTTCTACACCGATAGATTAATGGTAGGATTTGAACCCACGCCCCTCAGTGTGATTCGACCGCGCTAACCAAAGAGCAAACATTGCTACCTACATCGACCAAAACAAAAGTTGTCTTTTGCATAATTTGGCGACAAAAAAAATTTAAATCAAATCACTTCCTTTAATTCTCATGGCCGCATTACACGCATTAACAGATTCCATATCTTATCAGTTCCCTACCGATTTAAAAGCTCATTGGCGTCACTAATAACATTACAGAACCGCTACCGAGCGGCGGCCGCGGCATTCCGCCTGTCGGCCCAATAATTACCATCATGACGTCAACAACGCCTAAAAATCACACGATAAAGACCAGAGAAATCCGAAACTTATACCACACACACTGAGTTCAATATGCAATTAACTCCAGAAAGAAGACAAGAACTAGAAAGCCATAAATTTGACAGACAAATCAAACGATTTTGAGCTTACAGTTTTGATATACAAGGTAAGTTTAGCAATACCAGTGATGGGTAATTAAGACGCCTCGATATGAAAACTTGACGAAATCACAGAAGGCCGTAATAAAATCCGATTGTCGATTCAATATAATCCCTTTCCCTATTAATACAAGAATCGATTTGTGTTACACGAGATAATTATCGGAGGATATTTAATTTCTCCGGCGAGAGTGACGTTTTCATTTGTCACGGATCGACGGACGGATCGACAGACAGATTGACCATGTTGTGCCTAGTCATGAGTGATATATTAATTCAAGATGGTATTAAGATAAATAGGTATTATTGGCGGTCGGTTAATTGTACCGCTTGGACACGGTCCTTACAGACGTCTCTTTAATTGATTTTATAGTTTTGACTAATTTAATCGATTATGGGAATCGATTTTCGACTTACTGTAGTAGAAAGTTAGGTCGATTATGTGGTTGTGATTCGATAATAATTGAATTAAGGCCAGCCTTGCGTTATTAAGTAGCGTTAGATTAATCATTAGTAATTAGATGGAGATGTCATTAAGATAATTTCGGAGAATGTTAATATGTATTGTGATTTGATCAGTTAGAGTTGTTGGTAAAAAGTTAAAAGTCGAATATATTAGATTAGATATTTACTTATCGTTGCATTAGTGTTGTTCATTTTTAACTTTTGTAAATATTTTTTTAAATTTTATATCTTTGGCTGCTAACTCGCCTGATGCTAAACGAAAATGTGGTTTACAATGGAGCTCTAAGAAACCGATTCAATCTAGACTTTTTCTACAATTAAATAAACATTAAATTATATGATGTATTTGAAGCGATGATAGCTCAGTAGTTAGCTGAAGGGTGTGGGTTCAAATCCCAATAATGAACTTGAGCTGCCGGTGGAGGAAAAAGTCGTGAGGAAACCATAGCATGGTGGTAGAGTAATTTCTAGTACTCAGCTGGCTAGCTACCACCCTTAACTCGAAAGCAGTGTATTTCGGCAACCTCACTTGAGAGCCCGTTTCATTCCAATTCAGGTGTGTTTACTATCTTCAGTTACACCGTCATTTAACATCAAGTGAGCTGTGTTGATATCGAGACTTTAACTATTAAAAAAAAATGCTGCGATATGTCAACTCCTGGTGTACAAAAATAAACACAACAATATAGTTTGGTCTTTTACTTGGTGGTAGATCTCCTTAGCAGTAGGTCGCGTAGATGCCACTGCAGTACCAGATATTCTGTCGCCAAGCTGTGTGTAAATATTACTGTGTTCCGGTTTGAAGGGTACTGCAGCTAGCGAAATTACTGGGCTGTTGAGACTAAACATCGAGTCTCAAAGTAATCAGCGTCAAAGCAGCGTTGCCCTAGACTTTGTTTTAGTTATGTGTACCGCTGCAATGGTCATGGACAGATGTTATCTCTTACCACAAGGAGAGCGTCTAGTTCGTCTCATTACTTATAAATAAAAAAAGTTCTGAGTGGGAATCGAACATACGCCCTTCAGCTCTCGAAACAGAACTTTACCAATTGAGCTAACAGAGTAGTCAAAAGTATAAGGCGACGTTTATTCTCCCGACGAGGTTAACACGGCTAAGTCATCATAGTTTAGAAATCTATCTAAATATATATAACTCAAAGGTGACTGACTGACTGACTGACTGACTGACTGACTGACTGACATAGTGATCTATCAACGCACAGCCCAAACCACTGGATGGATCGGGCTGAAATTTGGCATGCAGGTAGATGTTATGACGTAGGCATCCGCTAAGAAAGGATTTTGATTAGTTCTACCCCCAAGGGGATAAAATAGGGGATGAAAGTTTGTATGAAACATTGTCAATTTTAAACCGATCGGGCTGAGACTTTGCTTGTATAAAGCTACTATGACGTAGGCATCTAGCGCGGGTGAAACCGCGGGGCACAGCTAGTATGTTATATAATCATCATCATCATAATATTTTAAATTCTAAAGCGCTAACCAGTTATAAATAAAAGCTTTCAGACACAATGTTTTTGAAACGATAATCGGTATATAGTAACAACGGGACAATATCGCGATGTCGCGGCGAGACGCGACACGACGCGGCTGCCGGTAAAAGTTCTTTGGGACAATAATGGAGTAGAGTAGACTTAACTTACAAATGTTTCCTGAAAAATAATTTTGCGTTACATATTTTTCTTTGTAAATCATCAGTAAAATACATACGATAAAATATACCTTATTAAAATAATACTATAAAACACAAAACGGGTGCCAAGTTCATAAAAAAAAATTAAGTCATAAGATCACGGTAACCACATTTTTTAATTTTATTTTAGACACCAGAAGTTTGAAATTCAGTTGACTTTATAGTTTAAGTTGCTCACAAGTTTGACCATGCATGGAGTACAGTTATCACCTTTGGGACGGACCACCCAAGTACCAGCTTAAAGTGTTGGATTAAATTAAGAAACGTGCGAGAAAACTCATCATCAATGCCTCGCTTGTTCAGAAAAGACTCCAAAGCCTGGAACATCGACGCAAAGTAGCTTGTCTGTCGGTTTTCTACCGGATACACTTTGGAGAATGCGCTTCAGATTTACATGATCTAATTCCATCGTGCTCATTCTTCTATCGGATAGCTCTATCAAGCCTATTTTTTTTTATTCGCTTTGAGATGGCTGTGTTTGAGCATAGCTTACCTGATGTTAAGTGACGGCGTGGTCGACGATGGTAAACACATCTAGCCTGGAATGGAATATGATATTTGTTTTCTATGATATAATAAGTTCTATAAGTATGAAACGTTTGAGATTTCTTGAGAAAAGGAAAATGCCTAGCCTGGACGACGAAAGAACCAATGCTTCAAGGATTTTGTAAAAGTTTTGTAGACATCCATCATAAGAATCCTGCCAGACGTAGTACTACTTAAGATTGAATGTGGCTTGTGGCTTGTTCTCAGTTTAATTTTATGGTTAAGATCACTACATTTTAATACTGCGCTAAACTAAGCAAATCTTTTACGATGGGAAGCAGACACCTGACAGAACACTGAAATACTTTTTTTTGTAAATACATATATACGTGTATTTATAATACATACATACACAACACCCAGATACAGAACAAAGATCTATGCTAGTCACACAAATGTTAGTCCTGAGTGGGAATCGAACCCACACGAAGCAGAACTTTACCAAATGAGCTAACAGGATAGTCAAGTGACGTCAAGGGAAGTCTCTATGTGTTTGCCTGTTCGTAACTCCACCCGCGCCGGGCCCTGCCGTCTTATGAATAATGTTCTATCGATTGTGTCCGTGTGACGCCGTCGCTTCATATCGCTGTTATATGTTCACGCTATTCGCCTTTTATTGGCTTGCAGGAGGTCGGGGGATATTCTTAGATAAAGGGACGAAAACGAGTGTTTTACTTGGTTTACTCGAGCGATGAAAAAAGGAGTTTACTATCTGTATCGGAGTTAGCTAACTTATTTTTAGTTGTTTTCAATCTAGGTAGAGTGATCGTGATCATGATTGACAATCCGTCATTTTTGTTGTGTTTTTCTTCTGTGTAGTACTAAGAATGGGGCCGTACCGTGAGCTCTTATTGCCATAAAAAGTACGACCATTTGACTAAACTGTGAGGTGGAATTTTAATTTGTTCAGTACAGAATAATAGAGATTGCTTATTTAAACCTCTAGACAAGGTTATCCTGAATGATGAACAAAGTCGTGGAGCCTTATTACGAAGAAGGAAACAAGTTTGTAGCGATGACAGCTCTGGGTGAGCGCGGTCGGTTCACATACTTGGTTCACGCGTGAGGCGTTAGTTCAAACTCCAACAATAAGCTTGGGCTGCCGGTAGATAAAGGAAAACATCGTGAGGAAACCATAGCATGGTGGAAGGGTACTTTCTAGTACTCGACTGGCTAGCTACCATCCTCAATTTGAAAATCAGCAGTTAAACACCTAACGGTGTATTGCAGGAGGCCAGTTTCATTCCAGGCTAGATGTGCTTTACCATCTGCGACCACACCGTCACTTAACATCAGGAGAGCTGTGATCAAACACCTAACTTGTCAAAAAGTAAATTTGCCTTAACAATTAGCGCCATCTATTGATTTGACACTTAACTACTATGAAGTAGCCGATGTGAAGCCAAAAATACCCAAAACACGGACAGAAAGTGGCGCCATCTAGACCTCACGCTACACTACACAATATCCAGATGATTAACCCGATCTATCATACCTAGTACCAGTTTTTCATACATTCCATCTCTTATTTCTACGATTAGATATCTGTCACTTAAGTTATGTGTAGGGACCTATTTTCTTTTTCTTACACCCATTTCAATTTTCAAAATCAACTATGAAAGAAGAAGAATATTAAATGGAAGAGATATTGTATAATGATTTAATAAATCTGGAAAAACATCATATCAGCACAAACGGGTAACAAAAGACAATTAATATCGAATCAAAAGCACTACGATCCGTAATTCGCGCGCCGCATGCACACAGCCAATTCTATTCGCATTATCTGCTATCGATTGGAACCGCTACATGTGTCTACTTTGCAACTACATCACTATCCACTATAATAACAGTATGAGAACGAGACATGACAAACAAAACTAACTCGAAACTAAGTGTGTTTTGAGATTTAGCGGAAAAGCGGAAAACAACGGAACTGTATTATTTTCCAAAACTTATATTTTTTCGTGTTTTTGAATATACATATATTTTTATGGTTTACTAAATGATTGACCGTAGCTCACCTGATGATAAGTGACGGTGTGGTCGAAGACGGTAAACATCTGGAATGGCACTGGCTCTCAAATGAGGTTACCGGAACACACCGTTAGGTGTTTGGCTGCCACTTTTCAACTTGACGATGGTAGCTAGCCAATCAAGTAGTAGAATGTACTCTACTACCAACACTATGATTTCCTCACGATGTTTTTCCTTTACCGGAAGCTCAAGCTTATTGTTGGGGTTTGAACCCACGCCCCCCGCATTCGCGGGCCGCATGCGGCCCGTGGATGTCCTACTTGCGGCCCATGATTATTTTGTAAATTAGTCTAAATATCACCAATATTATAGATTCTAGATTGAAAATATTATAAATATACCGAAGAATTATATTGTCTATGTTTTAAAAATGTTTAACGGCATTTTTATTTTTTCTATCTAATTCTAAGGGATATGACATTTCTAGGGTTATTATTGCGATTGCGGCCGGCCTTTACTTAATTTACCTATTGTAGACGTAGGTGATTTTTCAGATTATGATTGTTCAACATAAGTATAACATACATAAAGCAAGTACGGGTGTACTTGCTTTACTGTTTATAGCTTCAAACTACATAGTTTCGCGACTACATCTTCCCCACCCCACCTACCCTGAAGTAAGGGGGTATAAAGGGGGGGTATAGACAACGCAAAGTCAATATGTGGATATAATAATAAAAGATCGCGCTTGCCGCATACGTATCGAGGCATTATCGTTGTGTTATAGGAAGGCACATCGACGCTACTCGATAGTAGGTAGTTTAAGCAGCTATTGTTATGGTCTATAAAGAGTATGTACAAGGATTTATTTGCTCATTCAATTTTGTGTCTTGTTTTTGTTTAGTGTTTTTCATTCACTTAATCATATTTTATGTCTTTGTTGATAATTTAATCTCTGCATATTGAACGTGAATAAGTTTTCTAAGTTTTTATTTTTATTTTATGGTTGAGAAGCTAGGTGTTTGACCGCAGCTCATCTGATGTTAAGTGACGGTATGGTTGAAAATAGTAAAACGCACCTACCCTGGAATAGAACTGGCTCTCAAGTAAGACTGCCAGAACGCACTGTTAGGTACTTGGTGGTAGATTTTCAACTCAAAGGTGGTAGCCAGCCAGCTGAGTACTAAAAAGTACTATAGCACCATGCTATTGTTTCCTTACGATGTTATCCTTCACTGGCAGCTCAAGCTCATTATTGGAGTTTGAACCCACGCCCTCGAAAACGTCTCCAACGATTTTCATGAAATTTAGTATACAAGGGGTTTCGGAGGCGATAAATCGATCGGGCTAGGTTTCATTTTTAGAAAACGACGTTTTATCCGTGTTTTCAGCCGAGCAAAGCTCGGTCATTCAGGTACTAATATTTATGAGTGCAATAATATGAGTATAACGTTGAGTATAATAAGCCAATGACCTTCTTTCGGCTTGGTACTGCTTTTCCGTGTAACCCCGCATAGCTAAAGCATAAGTACCGACCTAATAAGCTTCTGATCTCTTCAGTTTTCCTTTGATTTCTATTTCAGCGAGATACCTCATGAATAAGTGGCCACGACCAGTAATCAGGACAGACAGATATTTTATATATTATGTAACATCGAGTGCGTAATATATATTCATGAATCGATTTAACCAGTATCGAATGGGTAGAATCGATATGATTGCGCATCGGATTTCATGTTCGCAGTATAGTAATGGAGGTTTTTATTGAGAGCTGTGGATGGAAAAGGGTTTTCAATGAATTGGTAGAATTGATACTGGTAGATTAAACTGATAATTTCCTAGCTAAATTATTATGACAAAAATAAGAGAAAAAAAAACAACCCATAACATTACAAAATCAACGTTTTATCGTAGCTGATGATTTTCCAATTTTTTTTTATGTAATAGTAATGAGACGAACCATACGCTCTTCTGATGGTAAGAGATACCGCATATTCATGACCATTGCGGCAATACACAGAACTTTGAGTAACAAAAGAAAATCCGGGGCATAGCTGCTATTTTTTTTTTTTTCAAAATTAAAATTTAAAATTATTTTATTTGACATAAACGATACATCACAGCAACAACAACTAACACTATATTATATCGATAACACTATTATATCGATATGTCCTAGATCCCACACTAGGGTGACCTGTGTCGTGAGCTCCAGGCTCTTTATCTTGAAACTTTCGATGGTTAGTCTCAACAGCCCAATAATTTCGCTAGCTTTCAAACCGGAACACAGTAATGTTTACACACTACTGCTTGGCGCCAGAATATATGGTACCTACTTAGATGACCTCCTGCTAAATTAGTACTGCAAGTAAATGATAGCGATCATTACTTTGAGTCATTAGGTTGTCTCAAAAGTCCTGTTTATATGCTTTTGGTTATTCATCCCAATCACAAGATTAAACATCAATTGAATTCGTCGTATTTTTAACAAAGACACTAGAGAAGATACTGTTGATAAACGAGACTATCATAGATAAAACTATTATATCAGTAACATGATGTGGCAGACATTGTCCTCGGGACGATCACTGTTATTGGAAAACTTTTCCTGAGTGCGCTACAATGTAGCGCTGCAGCGCTTAATGTCGCGCTATTTAGGACACAACATGTACTTAGAAAACAATACGTAAGCTTTTGATAGGATTTTTTTAAATTGATTTTAGGTAATTGATCGATTCAGGTTTTTTTTATGGCTGATAGGCTAGGTGTTTGACCACAACTCACCTGATGTAAAGTGACGGTGTGGTCAAAGATGGTAAAGCACACCTAGCCTGGAATGGAACTGGCTCTCAAGTTAGGCTGCCGGAACACACCGTTAGATGCTTGGCGGCAGATTTTCAACTTGAGGGTGATAGCTACCCAGCCGAGTTCTAGAAAGTACCCTATCACCACGCTATGGTTTAAATAAAATAATAAATAAATATTGTAGGACACATTGTAGGTTTCCTCACGATGTTTTCCTTCACCGTCAGTTCAAGCTCATTGTTGGGGTTTGAACCCACGCCCTTCGGCATGCGAACTGACCGCGCTAACCACTGAGCTATCATCGCTACAAAACTTACTTTGCGGAAGTTTATTTTGAGTGTTCAAGGTGTATTTCAGCTAACATCTTCTTTTTTTAGGCGTCGCACTCTAAGCATTTTTCTAGTATCAAATATTATTATGTATTACTTTAGCCCATCTTATCCCACTGCTGGGCAAAGGTCTTTTTCTCCTTTTCCATGCCTCTATTTCCTGTTATTGAGGTCCAATCTTGGATCTTAAAATCTTAAATACCTTTTTAAGGGATAAAAAGTAGCCTATATGTTAATCCACTGTGTCAGCTACCTCCACATTAAATTTCATCAAAATTGGTCCAGCCGTTTGAGCGTGAAGAAGTAACAAGCATACAAACACACTTACACACTCACAAACTTTCGTCTTTATAATATTAGTGTGATAAAATAATATTCGCTAGAGATAAATCGTTGTTAAAAAAAATTTGTTTAGTAAATTTTACAGAAACTTGAGGCAGCCAATTTAAATCTCAGAGTCGTACATAAATAAAGCAAATACAAAATAAATAGCTAAATATGTATAAAAAATATAAAACTATTAATATGAAAATTATTAAAATGTAAGTAGATTTAAAAATACATAATTGTTTTTTTCTAAATTTGTCAATTTTGTTTGTTTATGTTATATAAGATTTATTGAAACTTGTAACACTGTCTGAAATTGGTCGGCAGCCAGCGCTGCATAAAACGGTTTATATGAAAATTTGAAGCGCTGTTTCCGTTGTTAGCTCCCGTGTTCAGAACTGCAGTTAAAGAGTGTTGGTCTTTGCAATTCGATCAATGCTTATAGTTTTTTTTTAAAGATATCACACTAGATAAGGATATCAACTGAGATAATAGAAGTTGCTTGATTAACATGATTTTTTGCAATTTTTTAACAATAAATAACTGATACGGTTTATTCGAAAAATATTAAAAAATATATTGCATTTATCTTTGAATTTGAGCTGACTGTAAACTGTATAAGGGGACTTTTATGAAATTCCTAGATCTACCAAGGAGTATTCCTACTGGGCCAAATGTTTAAGGACAGCAGGTTGTAATGCGGCGTAAAATTTAGCTTGCGCGATGTGGACTTCTCGTCGCTGATTGGCTGTAACGATTCATGTTATCCTCAATAGCCTGTATATTATGTAGTAGGGTTGGTAGCGCCCTACGCAATTACTACTATTATCAACAATTTTTGAATTACTAATTAAAATAGATTGTTTAGCGCATCGTCGTTTATTTTTTTCCTGTCCTGTGCCACGCTGTATTTGTGCCTATATTGTTATATATATGTAATATTAAGAGGACTTTAACGGTTGCTACAATATATTTTAGGTAGCTCGCTGAGACAGCGTAGATTTACGACAGTAGAACAGTTTATATTCTATCCCATAGTAACATGCTATATGGATGGTCACGCCTCGACTATCACTTTTATACTTGATGTTAACTTTTGTTAAAACTATCAGATTATTATTATACAAGGTCGTATGACAAGACCTGGTTATGATTATAAATATTATCATAAATTGGTAGTTTTTCCTACATTTCGGTTTTATGCATTTTAAACCCTGACGTAAAGATGGAAGCGTTAATAGTTTAATGTGTTTCTGTCTATGGCATCGTAGCTCCCACACAGCTGTACCGATTTCGATAAAGTTTTCTTTTTTGTTGAGGTCAATTAATTGAGAGTGTTCTTAGCTATGATTCAAGAAAACTCGCTCAAGTGCTCCATCGTTTCACAGTAATAAATAATTAAATAGTTTAATCGTTTTGTTTGTATGTTGATAGGGTATTTTCAAGTACTCAGCTGGCTAGCTACTACCCTCAAGTTGAAGATCTGCATTTAATCTTGCGGCAGCCTCACTTGAGAGCCAGTTCCATTCCAGGCTAGGTGTTTTTAATCTTCGACCACACCGTCATTTAACATCAGGTGAGCTGTGGGCAAACACCTAGCCTATCAGACATAAAAAAAGCAAGTATAAATGTATTTAAGTCAAAACTGCGTATTGTATTCCATACTGGATTTGTATGTCACATACTGGACTTCTATGTCACATACTTTATGTGTTTACCCTAACTTTACAGAGGCAAAAAAAAACTCAAAACCGCCGATACCGAGTGTTTTATTATTTATCAGAGTTTAATCCTGGCACGCAATAAATCCAACATGGCGGCGGTTTTTTTGGCGCGAGAAGAATCCGCAGAAAGCGCGGGAATGAGCGCGAGATTAGGCGGGATAAGGCGCGTTATTAATGGACCCGAGATACACACGACAGAGCCGGATTTATCCGGTTTTTTCTGGTTTGTGCCGGACGGCGGTTGAATTATTGGATTGGTTTTGAAGCTTTCGTTGTGACGGGTTTGATTTTTATCGTTTTGTCTGCGGATGACAAGGACAAATGCAATAAAATTGCCGTAGAGAGACAATTAATTATTATGTCTTAATATTTATACCACTGGTAATAAACGTACTTCGAACTAGATGATGATATAAGAATTCTGCTATATTTTTATGACTAAATAGTATTACAGCGTTTCTCGTCTGTTCTTAGAAAGTAACATATTATATTAGATTCCTGGTTGCCTA
Source organism: Biston stratarius (assembly GCA_950106695.1). Taxonomy (NCBI): domain Eukaryota; kingdom Metazoa; phylum Arthropoda; class Insecta; order Lepidoptera; family Geometridae; genus Biston; species Biston stratarius. The sequence continues at coordinate 9,679,134 of OX467112.1, forward strand.
AATAAGATCGCTTTTAGCAATAAGGCACTTGTACTTAGCAGTACACTTTTTGTAGCACTTGTAGTACTAGAAGGTTATTTTGTTTTCTGTACATTTTTCTATATCTGGTGTGCACCAAAAAAGTATTCTATCGGTTATCTGGATCCTAGCACAAGTTTTACTTATTTTGGAGCTAGATGACCGCTGTGTGTAATTTTCTACGGTATTTATTTAGTTGAACTGATATAATAACCATAGTAGATAAATGAGATTTGGCGGGAACGCGGAAATAGTTGTAGTTGTATCTGTTTTTGTACACCATTGTATTTTTCCCCAAAACTAGTGTTTTTTCCAGTGATTATGTATAAAAACAGTGGTGTGTTATTCGTAAAGTGCCGAATTAAGAGTGTGAGTGTGGAAGAGTGATATAATGCGGTGAAACGTGAATTTTCGTTTTGCTTCCAAAACTCCATCGAAGCTTATAGTAAAGTCGCCACTATTTTACTAAGGCGTGACTGGATTTTTGAACTTGAACAATACTGTAGACTGAACTGCACACAAAATACAGAAACATTGAAATTGGCAGAACGCACAGAGTTCGATGTTCAGAAGAAAGAGAAAAAAAAAACTGCAAGATTACAAAAAAAAAAGATTAAATAAAAATCCCAAGGTATATAGTATATAGAATAGTAACCTAAATTACCGTAAAACCGGGCAAGAGAGACATTACCGTAAAACTAAAAATAATTATTATTACTAAGAAAGTGGCCTACGCAAAAACATATTTATTATTACGTAGCTACCTTATGTTTGCGTGTGTGGGTGCTGACTCAGCGGTAGGTTTACGAGCGGCCCACGTGGACACGCCTAGTTCTGTTATTATTTTTATGGTAATCTATGAGAGAACTAGTGATGTACTATGATTTCATATGCACCATTGTTATATAAAAATCACGTTTGTGGTATGGGAACCCCTTAAATATTTATTTTATTCTGTTTTTTAGTATTTGATGTTATAGCGGCAACAAAAATACATTATCTGTGAAAATTTCAACTGTCTAAATATCACGGTTCATGAGATACAGCCTGGTGACAGCCGGACAGTGGAGTCTTAGTAATAGCGTCCCGTTTTACCCTTTGGGTATGGAACCCTAAAAAAGCTAAATAAGTATTCTACCAGTTAGCTGGTTTCCATAGTACAAGCTCTGCTTAGTTTAAAGCTAGATAGTGCTGTGTGAAAAAAATATATATGACCAATTTCCAAATAAATAAAAAAACACAATTTGGTCCATAATAATTAATCGGCGTATAGGTATATCTAAAAATACGGAATTCAATTGTGAACATTCCTCTTTATTGAAGTCGGTTAAAATTAAAGTGGTTACGCTTCTACGAAGCGCTACGACAGCGCTACGAGTGTAGCAAGGGTGCTACGAGCTACGATATCCCACGTGATACCCCATCGATTCGAAATACTCCGTTTTTATCGGTGTTTTCAATTTGCTGCGGATGCAGCCGGATTTATATGGATTCCGATAGCGGTGGGGGATCTAGTAACTGCTATGTATGCTGTGCTGCTAGGGCTGTTGTGAAACCACAAGGGCCTGTTCCGCAGTTTAGTTTTACATTCCAGAGAGATAACACGATGAGATGTACTTACTGTCAACAAAGCTTTCAAATTTTTAAATGGATATTTTTGAAATTCTTTTTCCTGTCTTTCTCGTCCATCGCATCATGGGATGAAATAAAATTTACAGATCAGTCTTGAAAAAGATTAGCAATTATTTTAAATTTTAAATCACAATTTTACACACGTCTATAAGCTTAAGGTGTACTAAGTCGAATGGGAATCATTGTACATTATAAAGATTAAATTTTACTATAGACATACCTGCAATTGTAAAAAAATATATTTAAATCACGAAATAATCAGAAAAAGTTTGTTCGCCTTTGATTTTAGAATTCTGGCTATGGTAAAAGTTGTTCATAATGATAAGCACAATGACCTCCTTTTCATTTACTATACCCGAAGCGTATAGCCTTGTATCTGTGTGTAGTCGATTTCAATAGAAGAGACCACGTATAGACAAATGTAGTATAAGACACCCTGCGGTCAGGTGGTGCGTAACTCAAGTTGAAAATCTGCCGCCAAGCGTCTAACGACTGTGTTCCGCCAGCCCCACTTGAGAGCCAGTTCCATTCCTTGCTTGGTGTGTTTACCATTTTCAACCAGACCGTCACTTAACATCAGGTGAGCTATGGGTCAAACACCTAGCCTGTCAACCATTAAAATGTCGATTGAGCTCAGTGGCGTGCTTTAAAAGAGCCCTACAAACAGGACAGCAAAGGGCTGATGATAATGATGTATAACACTAATATTATAAAGGCGAATGTTTATGAGTATGTTTGTTACTCCTTCACGCTTAAACGGTTGGACCAATTTTGATGAAATTTGGTATGGAGGTAGCTAACACCCTGGATTAACACATAAGCTCCTTTTTATTCCGAAAAAATGTAGCGGGTACCACGGGGTGCAGCTAGTAGGTACATAGAACGCCCAAACAAACCTTAAATACCACTTAATTCTCTTTGAATTACACTAAATTGCATTAAAATAGCGCACTTAAGCGCTATGTTTCGTAGTTTTAAAATGCACCCTAAAGGCGAGTTTACATGATAAGGCGGGCCGCGGCCGGCAGCCGCTACGACGTAATACCTTAATTTAAATTTAAATGACATCTAAGCCGACGATCGCGATAAATTCGTTCACATCATTATGGGAGGGGCTGTGAGCAATGTGTGGAATGGCGGTGGGCGGTGTTTACTCTTGTTTTGACAGGTTGTTCTTGAAATTAATTTCTAAATAAAGGGTTCCTTTCGTGGCTTCAAAATAAAACTTCTTCTTCTAATAAATAAAAAACCAACAACTGAGTAAATAAAATGATTCCTTCTATTTCTTTTAAATATAGTGTTATACTTGGTAGAAGAAGTCATAAAAATATCAAAGTAACATAAAGTGAAATCGTGGCAAAACCTCAAACTTAGTCTGTCGTAAAAAAAGTACATATGTTAGGGGATTGTTATGTAAAATATAATTGTTTAACATAACATCTAACATCTTTATACTGTATATAAGCTATACATATATTTGACACAGTATAAATAATGAAAATAAAGAAGCTGCTTCTTTTTTTTCTACCGTTTTTGACCACCAACTCGCCTGATAGAAAGCGATGATGTGGTGATGTGAAGTGATGTAGTGATGTTTGGGAAGATGAAGCACGCAGGCTTAGACACCTATTCCCTCTAATCTTGAAGAGATTTAGATTATTTTTTAAGAAACAAGAAGACAGTTTTTTCCATTCCTTGCTTCTACATTTTTGCATCCACTGCTGGATATAAGTCGGCCCGTGAATTTGCAATTTGGTCGTAATTCATTGTTGCTAGTTGTTGTGTATTTGTTAGTACAAATGTGGTGATAACGCCTGTCCATGAGCATTGCAATGGTACACAGAACTTTGAGCTTTTATATCCCTGGCAGTATATAATTATTCGCACAAAATTGCATGTAGTTGATTATTGTCTAATGGAAACTCAAAACACACGTTTCCACATCACATCACCACCCCCTCTTAAAAACCACATATAGCGAGTTTTCCTCGAAATCGTTAAAATTGTTTTTGAGATTTTTTAAATATAAATTTAAAATAAATAAATAAATATCTTAAGCATATATGAATTAGAATATCTTTCTAGATCTTATAGACTATAATACTGTGAATTAGAATATCATTATTTTATATTTTTTGTAATAATTTATAGCACGTACAGAATATTTAGACAGATAACATCACATAAATGTTTGTTAGTAGAAATCAAACCCACACCCCACAACTCATGAAGTAAAGCAACGACTGAATAAGCTCATAGGGCAGAAACATATTAAGATGGGCTACCAAAAAAATAACGTACGAATTTTTAAATATCGCATGAAGAAAGCCCATATCAGCACATGTTTAACCCCAAACCCTGCCATGACAGTACAAATCACCGTTTTCACAACAACGGCTAATGCTGGCTTGATGACCGGATTACAGCGACGATAACGCGTCGGATGGAGGATCGCAAGGGATCGTGCGATCGCCCGGACAGTGAGCACACCCCCTTAGTTTAAACTTTCAAGATGAGAGATAAAGTAAATGTATTGGATTTTTGGATTAAATGGTGATTAAAATGTAAATTAATGTAGATACGAAAAGTGTGATATTTTTCACTGTGTAACGTAAGATTATTTATTTATTTGATTGTTACCCGCGACTTTGTTCGCGTGGAATTTAACAGAAAGTGTGTTCCTATATATTAATCCAGGCAGTAAACTATATGTGTACCAAATTTCATCCAAATCTGTTCAGTAGTTTTTGCGTGAAAGAGTAACAAACATCCATGCATCCCTCCAACCATCCAACCATCCTTACAAACTTTCATAGATATAATATTCATCATCATCATTTCAGCCGTAGGACGTCCACTGCTGGAAATAGGCCTCCCCCATATTATAATATTAGTATATGTATATGTATATGTATTATAATATGTACAACTGGAGGACTTAATGCTAACGCATTTTCTTTCTTATGAAACATTATTCTAGAATAAAAGGTATCCTTTATAATAAACTACGCAATTAAGTAACGAACGTTTCACGATGGATAAAAATATTGCTCTTTTGTTACTTACGCATATTTAATTTCTCGCTGAACCCATCTTAAGTCAACGTGGACGAAGTCGCGGGCGGAAGCTAGTACATTGGTATATACAAAAAATATCATACTACTTTATATTAATAAATACATTATATGGCTCGAAAAATTAAGTTAAGAAGCAAATGGGTTAAGTTAAAAAAAATATGCTGTGATTAATTTTTATTAGTGTAAGTAAGGGGTGGTCTCGGGTTGTTGCTGCCACGGGTTTTGCCATTCGGGATCGTCGTATCTGGAGCGAAGAGGACGCTAGCTGTGCGGCGGTCTACATGGGCTCGTGGTGGTGGCCCGGGGCTACTCATGGCGTAGTTTACCCTGTGGGGCCGTGCTGAGAGCCATGTCAGAGCGACTCTGACGAGAAGGGGCTGCGGGATGGGAGGAGTGCCGGTGTTGCGGGCGATACCCATTCCCAGCGGCCAAAGTGGCAGGCGGCGGGGCCACTCATCTGATCCGTCGTATGGACACCAAGGGCGTGCGGACGTGGGGCCGTCCGTCGCTCATTTTGCTGATTTGGTCTCCGAGGTGGATCGCGATGTGTCCGGTGTTCCGACACATCGTCTTCGTGGCAAGGGAGCCTGAACTCCGAGGTGGTGTCCGAGAGGACAAGCGCTGTCGAGGCCGCGGAAGAGTGCGAAAGCGTGCCCGCAGCCTCGACACAAAGCGCCGAGGTGGAACACTCCAGGGTTTTTAGTGGGTAGGCCGTCATTAGGACGGAGAGTCCCACATAACCACCGTGCCCGCCCCAGGGCCGGTGGTATACATTAAGTATTTTCCCTGGACAAAAAAAAAAAAAAAAAAAAAAGTACCCATGCAAGTCTGTATAGCAAATTATTACGAAAAAAAGTTATACTCGAATAACTTGTTTTAGATTAATCTACCATCCCCATTTGAATGATAATTCCAACTTTGTCAACCAAAAACAAAAAGAAAACAAAACAAACTATGCAAAATAATAACAAAAGTAGGCTGAATACATTAGTCAACCACAAATAAAGTTAAAAATTAAAAGAACAATCCCAAACGACGCCCTCGCGACTGCTATCAAAAATCTCGCCGTTTCATTAACTTAAAAGAAAAAAATTAAAAAAATACTGTCACCAACAAGCACAGATTATAAAAGAAAAAAATAAAAATACTGTCACCGAAAAGCACAAATTAAATTTTAAAGGTACTTTTTCTAAATTAATTAATTGGGGTGGAGGTGAGGGAAAAAATTAAATGTCAAAATTACAACAAGATTCGCCTTAATTATGTCCAGGGTGGCCCGTCACTGAGTAGAAAATCTGTACAGAGAAACAGTTCTCTAGACTTATTGATAGCACATCCTACTGTGTATTTTAAGGTTGATAGGCTAGGTTTTTGACTACAGTTTACATGATGTTAAGTGATGGTATGGATGAAGATGGTAAGCGCACCTAGCCTGGAATGGATCTAGCTGTCAAGCTGCTAAAACACACCGTTAGGAGTTTGGTGGCAGATTTTTAACTTGAGGATAGTAGCTACCCATTCCAGTATTGGAAAGTACCCTACCACCAAGCAAATAATCATTCAACTCTAACTTATATATCTATCTTTTCTATATATTATATAGATCTACGTTTGGTCACCAAGTAATTAATTACATTGTGGTGGTTTGGGTTTTCAGCATTTTGTATCCCATATTGTTTCTACAGTCAAATCTTGCAAAAGCGAATCGTGCTTGGATACTTGATCAAGTAGTGTATCTAGCATATTAATCAGCAAGAAGCACTAGTCAAATGCTTAAAAAAAGTCGTTTTCATTATTACCGCAAGAAGCTCTGTAAAACATTCAATTCATATTTAATTGTTCACTTTTACATTTGCAAATTAAAATGCTTGCCCTTCAGGTTGGGAGTATAAATTTTTCAAGAGAGTAACATTACAAACTGTAAAAACAATAAACATTTGTAAAAATATTTACAGTTACAGAAATAAACATCATATTCGTCATATGAATATTTGTTCTAGGTAGGAATCAAAAATAGCTTAGGAAACAGAGCTAAAGGCCTTATTTGCCAAATGAGCAAACAGAGAAGACAAACACCTTTAGAGAAGTATTTCTGCTGATGTTCTAATCGGTGATTATGTCCAGGGTGGCTGGAGGGTGGTACTAATTACATTTTCTTAATTTGCAAAGTTTCTGGGTCGTTTCGGCTGCATTTGTACTGGTAACGCTTGTAACGCCCCCTGTGATTTGTATCGAGAAAGTTCTTTGGAAACCTAATTGTAACCTGTATAACAATCTCGAATTTTATTTTAAGGTGTAAGAAAAGTGTAGGTATATTAAAGTGGTTCAGGTTACATATTCTTTACCATCTACGACCACACCGCCACTTAACATCAGGTGAACTGTGTTCCAAAACCTAGCAAGTATCCATAAAAAAAAAAAAAAAATATATATATATATTTCGGAAACGGCTCCAACGATTTTCATGAAATTTTTATTCAACGGGTTTCGGGGGAAATAAATAATAATATACAATATACATACATACAAGAATTGCTCGTTTAAAGGTATTCGATATTTGATATTATATTAAGGAATTGACTTGTAACATTGGTGTTATTAATAAAATATTTGTATTTGTAGACGGAGACGGTTTTTTTAATTGTAAATGTATATCATGGTACGACAAGACGCAGCTAGTATTAATATAAGTACCTGAATGGCTGAAAACACGGATAAAACGACGTTTTCTAAAAATGAAACCTAGCTAGATCGATTTATCTCCCTCGAAACCCCCTGCATACTAAATTTCATGAAAATCGTTGGAGCCGTTTCCGAGATCCAGATTATATATATAGATATATATATATATATACATATATACAAGAATTGCTAGTTTAAAAGTATTAGATAGATATTTATATTTGTATTAGGGTTAAGGAGACGGTTTTTTTAATTTGTAAATGTAGGTATATCATGGTACCTACGACAAGACGCAGCTAGTATTAATATAATAAAAATGTTTTTTTTTTACTTCACTTGATTCACCACAGACAACAGAGTCTAATCAAATAAACAAACAAGATAACAAAAAATTAAAAACTTCATTAGCCGAAACGGCAGGACGCCCGTAAATCATAAAAGGATTAGTGGCTCCCCCCTCCCCCCAAGCCTACAAATTCGACGTTATTAAAAAAACTCATTTGCAAATTCGGATAGACAAAAAATATTAAAGCGATAAACTGAATTATCTCCCATTCCAAGTCTCTCGTGGCCGATGAAGAAATATAACCCTTTAACTTTAAGTGGGGATAAAAAAATAATGTAGTCGTATTGGCATGGAAAGTTACGGGGGTGCTAGCAACTCTTTGTATTTAATTAGTTTTTACATTAAAACTGTTTTTGGTTTTAATTAATAGTGACCTACTTAGTGGACTACATTTTTCTTCTTTGTTTTTGGCGTTGCATTATATGTTTTTTTTTTCTCTTTATTCTTGGCATCGCAATCTGTGCATTCTGCCAGTTTCAATGTTTCTGTATTTTGTGTGCAGTCTTCAGTTTTCAGCTTCTTTATTTTTAAAGTCCAGTCTTAGTCAAGTCCATGTCGGTCAAATCTAGTCATGCTTTAGTAAAGTAGTGGCGAGCTTCGATGGAGTTTTTGAAGCAACACGAAATGTCATGCTTCACAGCATTATAATTATCACTTTCCCACACACGCCCTTGTAATTTGGCACTTTTATTTTTTGGCGCCAAAGCAGCGATGCCCTGGTCTTTATTTTGCTACTCAAAGTTCCGTGTATCGCTGCAATGGTCATAGACATTATTTTTTACTATTAGTCTCGTTGGTCTCATTAATTTAAACAATAATATCATCGATGTATACAATTTTTAGATTTCTCTTGTTTTTTTAAAAACAGCTTGACCGATTTCGATAAAATTTAAATAGGACCTGAGAAAACCCTTTGAAACAAAACATAATTTTTCAAAACGGATCAGGCGTCTTTGAGTAATCCGTGAACAAAAACGAAAAATAGATTCCGACGAATTGAGCACTTTCTCCTTTTTTGAAGTCGATTAAAATGATATAACGATATATTTATAATCGCCTATATTAGACAACGTGTCCGAATATACCTAAAAATTAAGTAATGATTAATGAATTACAAAAAAATGCATATTAAACTAAAAAAAAAACATTTCACAAATGGACACATGACACATAGAGGTCACACAAACAACCATCTAACAAACAATTCAAAAAATCGTTCTGCATATCAATAGATTGGATTGCATACATCGGTGCACGCGTGCCGTTTATTTTTTCATCCATTAGTGGGACCGAGCGATCTATCAAACACAATTCCAATTTACCCATCGGCCACAAATCCTTCGATAGGTGTCCAGTGAACAAAGATTAAAAAATATATTGCGGAATGATCGTGGTTTTTTCAGCTTTGAATTATGTACCTATGTCACCGTGTACGTACCTACCTATAACAGTTCCAATGTTTTATACACATTTCGACGACATATATCTACGAGTATACAGTGATATAATCACTTTACTTTGAAATAGATGACGTGTTCCGAACTCACATCGTTCAGTTCAACTGCAGAGCAGTGTATACACCTTATTCTTTGCTTCATGAAAAATATTAATTTATTCATTAAATCAGTACCGTTTATTGACATTTTTAAACAAATTTTAACGTTTAGGTACTAAGAATACTTAATATAGTTAAATATGTACCTATATCTCATTGCTGCAAAGGTACACTTTAAATTGTTTTAATATACATATGAATATTAATTATTTATTATTATTTTTTCAGATTTGGAAAGCAAAACCGAATTCTATATTATTATCGATAATCATAAATCCAAGAAATTAAACAAAAATATCAAAAAAATAGACAAAACAAATATAAGTAAACAGTAATAGATAAGTATAAGTAAATATTTACAAAAAGATATATATATTTATACTTATATATAAGTAAAAATATATAAGTTCCGAAGCTTGTAATAGTTGCTTATACCTACCTAAAAATAATTGTAAATGTAATTGTAATACTTGTGATTCTCAGTTAGGTGCATTTGTGTATTTTTATGAGAAATAAATATCTTTCACGATTATTTTAAGTGCATAACAAATATTTTTCGATTCATGTTTTTAGGTATTCTCCTTGTAATTCTTACTTTCTCATTTGTCTAACTGTAGTTACTTAACGTTCTAACACAGCAAATTCTCAGACTCAGACTGTAATTAACACACAATTTTTTTATCCAATTAATTTACTAAACTAGTCCATTCACTTAATTTCATCAGACTCCATTAAGGCTAAGATTAATGACTAATTAATTTGGCAATATACATACGACTAGGTACATATCAATCAAAATTAAGATTTCTATTCCAGTCTTATTTTATGTTCTAACACAGAAGCTTCCGTCTAACCATTAAAGTTTGAAAACCAATTGATATTTCATTGTCAAAAGTTATGATTTAAAAAATATTACGTTAAAAGTTGCTTACGCAGTCATGTTATTAATAAAGTCTAAGTCATGAAATAATAGCGAAAAGTTATTATTACTTTTTTAATCTAGTTTTTAATATGATAGGCTGTAACAAACAGCTGAGTTAGTTATTATAATTAACCTATCATAGTCCACTGCTGGACATGGATGTCTTCCACGACACGCAACTCAACCCAACCTTCAGTTTTTCGCTTTCGGACACTACCAGCTCTCCTTCGTATATATTTCCTCTCCATCGAGTCTCAGGGCGTCTAATACTTTGCTGATTCCTAGTTTCTAGAGTAGATTTTATATCTTTATACGTTTCATATGACCACAAATTTTACGACATAATAAGATCATAATGTTTATTTTCAATATACAAAGTTAAAACAATAATAAAAAAAGTAGATGATATAGTACAGAACATACAATTTTGATTGTGTTACAATTTATAAAAGGTATTTTGTATGAAGGCCCCAATCTAGGCAAACTGTATCTTGGCAACTTCACATGATTCAGTTTTAATTACTTATGATTCATAATAAATAATATATTATTTATTATCAAATACAAACCATACAAACAACGTTTTTATTAATGAAATCAAAAAATACGATAATATTCTTTCATTGTTGCGAAAATCGCGTTTTCTTCTACATTAAACCAAACCCCTTTTTAATCATTACCGAACAAAAAGGCACATGTAATCCTCTACCAGTAGCTATCTAACGAGCAACTGAAGCGAGGCTTATTAATAATTATTATTTTGCTATTAGATAATAACAGCCATGGCCTTAATGAGCCGCCCATTGATCGGGTGTTTTCCCATGAGATACAAGGTGTTACAAGTTTAGTTATTATTACATAATCTGTGTTACATAAGTACTCAATTTCCTCTATTCAAGGAGCTCAGTACTTCTATACACTAATAAGTTTTTGTTCTATGACTCACAGGAAAAATAACAATTGTTGTTGTTGCTAGTTAAAATTTAAAAAAGTTTTTTTTTTAATTTTAACAAGCTAGGTGTTTGGCCACAGCTCTCCTGATGTTAACTGACGGTGTGATCGAAGATGATAAACACACCTAGCCTGAAATGGAACTGGCTCTCAAGTGAGGCTGCCGGAACACACCGTTAGGTGCTTGGCGACAGATTTTCAACGTTAGGGTGGTAGCTAGCCAGTTGAGTACTATAAAGTACCCTACCACCATGCTACGGTTTTCTCACGATGTTTTTCTTCACCGGCAGCTCAAGCTTATGCTTTATGCTTGAATTCACGCCCTTCGGCGTGTGAACCGACCGCGCTAACCACTGAGCTATCATCGCTACACTATCGCTATTATTACTAAAGTAGAACACACAAACGTACACCTGAAAACAATTAAGTAAACGAAATATCCCAATAATAGTTGAACAAACATTTTTTATAGATTTTCAAAGCAGGAGGTAGTCTAGGATGGTGTGTGTTGTTTTTTATAGAATTATAATAAATAAAAAATATTTTTTCCAATAAGGCTGGTACCACCGCAGTGTGAGATATTCTGCTACCAAGCAGTAGTGTGTAAATATTACTGTTTCTGTTTGGATGGAGCTTGCGAAATGACAGGGTCATCAAAAATCTCGAAGTAATGAGCGCCAAAGCAGCGATGGACTGTTTTGTTACTCAAAACAAAGTCGTGTTGTTTTTTTTTGTTTAGTTCTGGAAACTTCTGCAATGGTCATGGTCATAGACAATCGTTATATATTACCATCATGACAGTGTTTCGGTCGTCTAACTTTAATAAAAAATGGCAAAATATGAGGAAGAAAAAAGAAAGAAATTTATGTTCCACTTAATAAAATATTTTTGTTGCGAAACACTAGACACTACTACGAACAAAACTACAAACAACACACAAGTAAGAACTACCTACATGAACATGATTAACAAAAGAAATTTGTCTACAGATATCAGTGTCAGTATGTAAGATCCATCGCTGCAGTATCCAGTGCATCAAAAACTGCTATTGCTCTTTTACTGTGGTAAAGATTTTTCCACAGCGCTAATTTTCAGCACTGTTCTCTGATATGAACTTAAGATTCATTAAAGTAAGAACAATGCAAATGCAGTATTCAAACTATTTGCCAATTGATATTTCACATCTCCAAAACAAATGCCCCAATTAGCAAAAATCTGGTGTCACTCGACAACCATTAGGGTCTGCACACACGGGCGACATTAGCGCGACAAATCGCCGCGACTATCTAGTCGGGCGAGGGCACGCGATAAGTCGCGTGACAAACGAGCCCGCACTAATGATGTTGCCAGATTTAGAGATCTGTGTTCCCAGCTCGAAGGTGAATGGGGAAAGATTTAAGGGAAAAGGGTTTGTTTTTAACATCATTTTGGTTTTATTTCGCAAAAACAGTTAATATAATAAAATATAAAAGTATATCTATTTGACACCGGGTCTTAACCGCGCACTAATTACTATGAAATTAGTTTTGTTTATTTACCTCGACGTTTCGGCCATGAGTGATGGCCCTTAGAGTCAATTCGTGACCACGGCTATAATAACGTGGTTTTTCTGTTCTATAGATAAAGTTTGTTGGTACTTCGCCGAATGTATGGAACACCTGATTATGAATGTCTTTCGGTTCTGAACTGGCCTATTTTTGCCATTAATGTCATATAATACACCTCTTTCTAATTTAACATGTAATAAAACTTAGATCAATTGTGTAGGTATTCAAGTAGGTTTCAACACAAACTTAACGTTATATCAAACTAAAAGATTTTGAGTTATCCTTTAACATGAGCAGCGTTTAATGGTTAGTGCGGTTGGTTCACACGTGGGCGTAGGGCGTGGGTTCAAACCCCAACAATAATCTTGAGCTGCTGGTGAAAGAAAACATCGTGAGGAAACCATAGTGGTAGGGTAGTTTAGGGTAGTTTATATTTTTTTTTATCGTATTAGATTTTTATTTTTGGTGTGAATAATATAGAGTATCTACGGGTATTATCTACTTTTTAGTTTTCGGCTAGCTAGCTACCACCCTCAAGTTGAAAATCTGCCGCCAAGCACCGAACGGCGTGTTCGGGTGGCCTCACTTGACAGCTATTTCCGTTCCAGGCTATATGTGTTTACAATCTTCGATTACACTGTCACTTTCACACCTAGCCCATTAACCATAAAAATATGATTCTTTAAAACTTTGTATCAATTAAAACTACTCCTACGATGAATTAAAAACCATACGTATTCCAACTACAATGAGTTCAAAGTAATAACTCACATTCCAGACATGTAGTTGCCAAACATACATCATATTTCAGACACAGAAAACATATAATTTAAGTTGTTTATTTTCGAGTCACGCGCGTGTCTTAACTCCACCTTGTGGGAGAGACCTTATGATTTATTTTACATATCGACAGCTCGAGATATTGGCTGTGAAAGTTAGAAGGTTTATATGTATAGACTAAATGATAATAAACAGAAAATAATATGACACACCCATAATAGTACAAAAGTTTTATAGATTTCGAATTAAAATCTAGAAGTCTTGAGATAAAAAAAGTTTTTGTTGCTACAAACGCAACGCTATGTTACAAACTTATATGTATATTATATGCTTTTACTTAGTGGTAGATCTCCTTAGCAGGAAGGTCGTCTAGGCAGGTACCACCGCGAAGCAGTAGTGTGTAAACATTAGTGTGTTCCGGCTTAAAGAGTCCTGCAGCTAGCAAAGTTACTGGGCTATTGTGACTAACCATTTTATGTCTCAAAGTAATGAGCGCCAAATCAACAATGGACATCGCTTTGTTACTCAAAGTTTTGTGTATCGCTGCTTTGGTCATTGACAGGCGTTATCTCTTCCCATTAGGAGAGAGTATCGTTCGTTTAATTAAAAAAAAAATGATTTAATCCGGCAATTTAAAATTAAAATTTAAAACATTATTATTATTATTTTGGCGCTATGCTGCTTCTCAATATATAGTCCATGTTACGAGCATTTTTTTCTTGTTTTTTTAAGTTCCAATTAGACAAAGCAAAATGGCCATATCTACGTAAAAAAAGCATTTAACATCGCGATATTTATTCATAAGTAGAAACACGAGTCGGCAACTGGTTACTGCAGCGAGCAAAGGATATAAATATATAAATAATTGATTTTATTAAATATTTTTAATTTTTTGATTTTAAGTTTATGTCCGATTAAAATTTTAGAAACTAAGGAATATTTCAGACAAATATTTAAAATTATCTTCAGGTTAAAAAATATTTAATACTATATATAAATTAAATGAAATCCTCATCGCTGTTGTAATTAAAATGACTTACGAAAATACACTAAAAAAATAACTCTTGATACTTAAAAATGCACTCGTAAATACTGGGTTTATATGCCATATGTTCACCCTCTACTGTTGTACCTACTTTAATCACTTACACATGTGTAAATCTCGAACAAACACTAACAATCCAATAAAATTGAATAAAGACGTTACCAACTCATTCTACTTAATTACCTATAGGCAACATGGCCGTCCGACGCCACCGAAAGAACATTATCTCTATCAACCCATTACACCGCTCTCTTGTGAAAAATAATAGTTATTCACATAATTACCCCAAGCCCCTCTTTAAGACAGAGACAGGAATAAACTTCAATTGTACGCGTTGAAGGGAGACGGGCCTATGTCCCGCGGTTCGTTGTGAAGCACTTAAGTAATTGAATCGAGGGAGTTAGGGTAAGTCGGGACATGAAGGAAGAATGGAAAATAATATTATAAGTAATAATGTAGATGGTGATAGAAATGAATGGCGTGGAGTTGTTTGGTAGCTCGCGGATAAAGCGTATGTTGCTTTAAAAGCTTTTAATGTTCAGCTTTTTTTGTCAAAATATTTTGTCATTTTAAAATGTTTGTGATTTATTATGTAATCGAAATAGCTAGACCAAATTTCTTTTAAGTTTTTTCAAAGCTTTATAAAGTTTAAGAAGCAAAATTACACGCACTACACTTTCTATGGTCGACTAGCTACCACCTTCGAGTTGCAAATTTGCCGCGTTATATTCTTGCGGCCTCGCTTGAGTGTTTCAGTGCCCACTACAGACAATATCTTCTTGTTTACAATTGTTCAATGTCACTGTCAATTACATTGGTGGTAGATTACCTTAGCAAGAGTTCGTCTAGGTAGGTACCACCACAGTACCAGATATTCTGGCGCCAAGCAGTAGTATGCAAACATTACTTTGTTCCGGTTTAAAGGGTACTGCAGCTAGCGAAATTACAAGGTTGTCGAGACTAACCGTCGAAAGTCTCAAAGTAATTACCGCTAAAGCAGTGATGCCCTGGACTTTGATTTGCTACTCAAAGTTCTGTGTATCGCTGCAATGGTCATAGACAGGCGTTATCTCTTACCATCAAGCGATCGTCTCGTTCTCGTGTTTTTCTTTCATCTCATTTAATTTGACAATGACAATGTTGTTGACTTCATACTTAGTCTTTTTTCTCTGAGATACCTCAGTCATGATTCATTAATCATATTTATAACACAATCCATAATCTAAAAAAAAAAAAAAAAAACGCAACCAAATCTAAAAGCCAAACTCTGTACGTTGTATCTATTTACATCCGAAATCCGAAAGGGCTGTAAGCGAAACGTAAAGCACATAACACACATAATCTTCGTTTTTCCGCCCATCAAGTTTTCCCTAATAAAAACAAATGGTCCAATAATAATCGGAATGAATTACTATAGTCTTGTTTTGTTCGGTATTTTTTTATGACTCCCGCTGTATCGAGTTTAGCTTTTATATGTTGCGCGATAAAACAGGACACCCTGTAGTTGGGAACTCGTAAAATGAGACGTCAAGGTTGATCAACAACACGCTGTATACTATTGACTGCAAACGTATTTTTGTTTTTAATAATTACTGGATCCATTACATAAACATTGCTAATACTTCCATTAAAGGTGGAAATATCAGCATTCCAGAGGGGGCAAAACGATGGAAAGTGGGACAGCGCCCCTAGCGGGAATAAGTACAAACTACTTTTTTTTTATACATTTGACTTGTAACCAATTACATATATCATCGTCAGTCATAGGAGGTCCACTGCTGGACATAGGCCTTCTCCGATAGAAGAATGGGCATAGATAACAGATTATTTCGTTCGATCTTCTGACTTGTAACGTTTCACATTTGCCATTAATTGTGAACTTTTAAAGCTCTACCAATTCAGTATGTATTCACTAAACGCTTGTTAAATCTCCACCTATTTCAAACCTCAATCTATTTTAACATCGCCTAATAAACCCCAAAATTATCGTAACGATCACCCGACAAGACCAAATTCCTTCATAATAACTTCGACATCTGTCCTACTAAGCTTTAAAAGCGACCAACTTTTCCATACAACTGAAGGGAGGCGCCACCATCGGATTATCATTAAACAAAACCAAAAGAGTCTCATGGAAAATTTTAGTTCACGCATTTTGACACAACTCTAGGAGAAGTTCACTGTCTACGATCGACCGCTTTAATGAAAACGTATTTATGACCTAATTAAACCATGTCTACCTTTAAACCTCTCCAAAGAGCGAGACAGAGCTAAGTCATTAACTTTAGATAGACAGAGATAGCGCAGGGCCCGACTCAGTGATTAATGTGCGTTATATGGCTGGTTAAGTACCGTGTAATTTGCAAAACGACCCTTAATTACCGTTGAACATGGCTACTATCTCCATCCCGTTCTTACGAGAACTTTTAATATAGGAGAGAGAAAGATAGGTGCAAGTTTGCGTTGCTACTTAAAAGGCGGTATTTAATGAGACATTATTATGTCTGCCGAGCAGATTAGGTTCACATGACGCTGAAATTGTTTGTTTCCTCTTTATATTCGGCTTTCCGGCGGCGAACGCTGCCACGGCATTTACTAACGTATTTTCGGGTATACTTCGCAGATTTTAAAGGAAAGGATGTTGTTTTAAGATGTTAATGGTTGTTCACAGATTGGCCTGACAGTCTGAATAACTTCTTTATCGTGGTGTCTCTGGAATTTTTAACAAGTATCTTATCGTTTATCAAACAGTTAGTTTAAGTCTAAATTTAATGCGTGTATCTTTGTGTGTGTATGTAACATCGTAGCTCCTAAATAGTTAAACCGATTTTTATTTAATTTAATTTTTTTATTTGAAATTTTGATCGAGAATCGTCTTTGGTATGGTTCATGAAACTAAACTAAACTAAATCTGTTTAGGCGTTTGGAGATTACCAGCTGTTTTCTAGTTATTGGATGAATAAGACTATCTTCCACAGGTCTCTGATCGAGTCTTAATTTGTTAATTTGAATCTATATTAAATATATTTTTGATTTTGATTTTATTGATATTTAAATAACTTTAAATTGCAGTCAAACTTACCTTCTTATCTCTTTGTTCCCAGGTATGGTTCCAAAACAGAAGAACAAAATGGCGGAAAAAGCACGCCGCCGAAATGGCAACAGCAAAACGAAAGCAAGAAGAGCTAGGTGATGAGTGTGATGATCAAGAACAACACGACAACGATCAATGTAGTGACGACGATGACGCTAAAAGACCAAGACTGGATCTCCATCATCAGCACATCAGCCATCACCAGCTCCCTCACCATCGCCAGTGATCCTTTCCCCTCGCAGTCAGCGAAATGAACAAACTTGATAGCCAGACAGATCACCCTGATCAAAAGTTTGAACTATACGATCAAAAGTTTGATCAGAAATTTGATCATTTCGACGCCTGCGCCAGTGAAAGTGAAATAAAAGACTCGAAAGAACTCGATGTGGAGTCAGATAACAATGATCTGAACAGTGGTAGCACTAGAAGCGACGACTTTGATGATTGTAAGTTAGATAAAAGCGAAAAGTTCAATTTTAGTTACGCTAGTGCAGAAAACACTTCTGTTGATCGCAGTTATGAAGTAGGGGGTTATTATTTTAACAGTGTATATCCTGAATATTTAGTTCCGAGAACTTTTTGTAAAGAGAGAAACGATGACGTGCCATGTGACCTGTCAAACTGGCAAAGAAGTTTGAAGTTTGATCAACAAGTGTCAAATCCCAATAGTAGTAGATCGAATGAAAATGATAGAAATGGCCGTACGGACAATGTTGGTCATACTGATCCCAATGTTGAACATGCTGATCAAAACGTTGATCAGGCTGATCAACCGATCAACTTTGCATACTATCATTTCTAATGTAATAACTATAGAGTTAAGCTGTAAATATGTATAAGTAGTCTGTGATTAAGTAATTTATTATTAATTAGATTTTACATGATACATTATTAAATTAATTAGTGTATACTTGTGTGATTGTTAACTCCAGGTGCCAATTATTTTAAAATTATTAATGACCTACCAATCGCTGAGGTTAGTTTTCGTTGGAAAGCTTTTGTTAATAAATTTATCCAAATTTGTGTTTTGCATTAAAAACGAGTGACATAACTGACACACGCTCGTAATTATATTTTTTTATTATAAAATACTTTTCTTCAATCGACGTTTAATTAGACGTCAAAAACAAAACATTATATTTATAGATTTAAAACACTTGATACAAAAAAAACACTGTAAATATAAAAAAATAACACTTAAAAATTCACAAAAGTATTTTAATGTTGTCGCTGAATGCGCAAGGCAATATTGTACATTGTAAATTATAAGCTAAGCATTTGTAAATAAATATTTAAACGAATTTAACTATTTTAATTATAAATTAAGTCCATAAATATTATCTACTTAGATGTGACCACGCCTAAGCCACGAACTGTTAAGATAAATATGCGTTTATGATCAGGCCTATTTTTTAAATATTTCTATTTATAGTGTAGAAGTGTAGAATAACGAGGTACTTTCTTGGTGATAAAAAACACTTTTCCATAATCGTTCTAGCAGTAAAACTTAAACAATTCAGTAGCTCTACCACAGGGTTTCTCAAACTGAGGTACGCGTACCACATGGGGTACCTACCAACGTCAATTGATCGTAGAGGGTACATGACAAAATTTACATAATGACAGCCATTAAACTGATTCCAAAAAGACGAAATATAAGAATCGACTGAAAGCATAACAGAAATTGAAAATCCATTTGCAACAAAAAAAAACAAGACCAACCATCAAATCAATTAAAAAACATACATAATAATACGCTCTTGTGTTTTATATTCAATTAGTTTATTTGATATCCAATATATTTAAATTTTTATGAGTGTTCGCGGTAGGTACGAAAGTGTAGTGGTACGTGGAGCTATTAGTATGAGAAAACCCTACACATGCAAAATAATTTGCGAGAATTATATTACTATACGTAAACGATAGTGAAATGTATGAAAAAAGCAGTTTCAACTTATTCCCGCTGGGGGCACAGCTTCTTTTTAAATATTTTTCTGATAATTATAAAATAAATAAATTATAAATATAATTATTAACATTAATCATTCAAATTGATATACTAGCTGTACTTTGTGCAAAATCAAAAGCATCGCTGCTTTGGCGTCAATTTGGAACATTCGACGATGATGAACATTCGAACAATATGTTCGAATGAACAATCGTTTGGTCACCTTCAGTGCCCTTCAAACTGAAACACAATGTTTATTGTTTATACACCAGATATTCTGTCACTTCTAGCAGTGTATTTTTTATGACATAGATAGTCAAAAAAGAAGTCGGGTTGCCTGATGGTAAATAATCACAGTCGCTTATCTAGAATATCAGGGATATAATGTGTTTTCGAACTCTTGATATTCTATTAACACACCATTTGAAGAACATAGTTACTTCACGGGAATGCTGAGGAAGGAAGATCATTTCACAATTAGCAGGAGTATGGCGAAAATCAACGCGTGGCACATAGTGTGCACAGATATATAGAATAATGTCTTTTTGAAATTATAACTCTAAAAATTAAGACTTTATTTTAATAAAAACAAAAATAAAGATTTTTTGTGACATGTAACACAAATAGAGACAGTTACAAAATAGAATGACCGATGATTGTTTTCTAAAAGTTATATTCTATTAGATCTAATATAGATAAAGCAATTACCGACATCTCTGATACATTAAAATAAACGCATATTTATCTTTGATTACATATTTAAACAACGGTGTTATGAAATCCTTAAAAAATAGGTAAAATAGTGAAAGAGCTTCGTGAAAAACTACAAAAAGCTTGTAACTGCACAAATCTGAAATAATAGTCATTGTTAAGCTTCATTATTGTAAGCCCACTATACATGTAATTTCATAAATATAAAGAAGCCATATTTAAATGACTTTACCTACTGTCTAGAACAAAAATTAAGAGCGTGGAAAATCTTCAATGTGGTTGAAATAAACAGTTAGTAAAAATAACGGTTGAATTTATTTGTTCCTTTTACCTCATACCTATGACTTCTCTATTATTGATTTTAAATTCAGGGTTGTAAGCTAAAGATATACCTACTAATCCGAAAGGCAGTCTTTATACTCTTCAATGTAAACAACTTTTACTATTTTTTTAATTTGAAATATTTATATACTTGAAATGTTATTGTATTATGAGTAAAGCTATTTACTTGTACTATGTGCCCATACTAAAAGTTGTTTATAATATAGAGGTTAGAACTTTGGGTGTACTTAGTCGGAAGGGTGTTATTTATTCATCATTATGAAGAACTTTTACTAACGACACATTCCGGAAAAAGCTAAAAAAACAGTTGTACATTTAGGCAAGGGTCAACGTACTTTTTCTATAGAAGATTTTTTTCACGATTTGAGAGTTGTTCCAGTCCAGTCCCATATTAAAAATTGCCCTTAATTATAAGTGAAATAATCCTAGCATTCGCAATAGGGTACTTTCTTGTACTCAGCTGGCTAGCTACCACCCTAAAGTTGTAAATCTGTCGCCAAGCATTCAACGGTATATTCCTGCAGCCTTATTTGAAAAGCAGTTGATTAGCAGTTCCTTTCTAGGCTAGGTTCCTTTCCTTTCCTTTACGACACCGTCGCTAACAACAGGTGATCGGAGGTCAAACACCTAGCTTGTCTGATCTAAATAAATAAAAAACGCTTCTAACCCTGTAGAATTTAATGTTTTGCTAAGTAGACGTAATAAGTTGAAAATCTACCGCAAAGCATCTCACGGTGTTTTCCGCTAGCTTCATTTGAGAGCCAGTTACATTCCAGGCTAGGTATGTTTTATCATCTTCGACCACACCGTTGCAACACCTAGTTGTCAACAAAAAAAAGTGAAAATCAACCTCTTCCTTTTCTTGTAGCTATTAATCAATCACCAGCAGTATAAAAAGTATCTTATATGTTAATCCAGGCCATGAACTATAGGTATACCTACGTGACAAATTTTATCCAAATCCGTTCTGCAGTTTTTGCTTGAAAAATCAACAAACATCCATTCATCCATCCATCCTCATAAACTTTCACATTTATAATATAACTAGCTGCGCCCCGCGGTTTTACCCGCGTGCTAATGGATGATGATGGTGAAAATAGCCCTATGTCTTATTCCAGGGCCTAAAAAATACATGCAAAATTTCACTTAGATCCATTAAATACTTTACGCGTGAAGGCGTAACAAACAAACGTACTCACATCGCATTTATAATATTACATAATTTAAAATTAAGTAGGGGAGATGTTGGTAAGTATCACAATACCATATTTTTCACGGAATAAGCAGAAAAATGGTACATGTACAAATTCAATCTCCATACAAAACATAAAAGGATAGAACACCTATCGATTCTATACACCACTCGAATACACGAATCAATTGTAAAGCATCCCCAATTCACATCACTATATATGTACCTACCCTCTTTAAGAAATACATTCCAACGTAAAAAGAAAGCTTCTTTATCCCCACCACAAAAGGTTCAAAGTGCTACTGTTTTTTGAAAGAGTAGTAAGTTCAGACATTGAGGTGATCAAAGACTTGCCAATCGAAGGAGGTGCCGAACCAAAAATCGTGACGCGAACCTCCCGTTGCTATGACAACTAGCTTTGTTTTTCCACGGAAATTTCAACCTTAAACTAATAGAAAACAGTTTATATTGGTTTGAATATTGAGAATTGTAGTTATAAATGTAAAACAGCAGTTTTATGTAAGACAGAGAAAGCTGGAGAGGCTATTTCTGTACAATGTTTCATTCTGTAACACAGTGGAGGAAGGCAGTGAAGAATTTTCTTTTCCGAACCTTGCGACCCTAACCGACTTCTAGCAAGAGCAATTTATTTTCCGACAAAATCACAGAACAATACATTTATCTACTCATACATATAAAAGTTTAATTAGGATGTATAATAATACAAACTAACTATTTTTTATGGTTGACAAGCTAGGTATGTTTGAAGATGGTAAAGCACAGTGATTAAAGAAGTAGCGATGATTGCTCAGTGGTTAGCGCGGTTGATTCACACGCCGAAGGGCGTAGGTTCAAACCCTAACAACGAGCTTAAGCTACCAGTGAAGGAAAACATCGTGAGGGAACCATAGCATGGTGGTAGGATATTTTCTAGTACTCGGCTGGCTAGCTACCATCCTGAAGTTGAAAATCTGCCGCCAAGCACCTAACGGTGTGTTCCGGCAGCCTCATTTGAAAGTCAGTTCTATTGCAGGCTAGGTGTGCTTTACCATCTTCGACCACACCATCACTTAGCATCAGGTGAGCTGCGGTCAAATAACTAGCTTGTAAATCATAAAAAAAGCGAATAAACAAACAGATGCGGTGAGTGATTTTGTTTTATGCTATTTAGAGAAGTAAACTATAATTTCACTTGAACAATGGACACCCACACACATTTTGTCACACCCACCCACATCATTTACGCAAATACGTAATTATCTTAAATCAATTGGTGCGACAACATGCAATACAGTGCATGCGTTATATTGTTGACAATTCGGTATGCAAAGAAAATAATACTTTAGTTGTTGAGCCTTGCCGTTCCCTCACCGTCCTTTCCTTACCCTCGGCCGAGCCATCAGACGAAGAAATCGCGCGCCAGAGGATTCAAATTGCGCGCCCCATACGATGCCTCAACTCGCCGCTAGGAGGCGCTTCGAACAAAATACCAGATTACCGCAAAACCGAGAAAAAACACTGTTGTTTTTCTGAGAAGGTGTCGCCGGCACCTTTCTTTTGGTTAAGCTGGCAAAAAGGACATAAATATAATACTATCTCAGCGAGTCTTCCAATTCAATACTAGAAAATGGTATTCCGGGACTCCGAAGACAATTAATTTACGTGTCGTGCTGTGTTCAAACTTTTATAAACATAAATCATCACATATTATTCTGGACTACTCGGTGTTGCAGTGGTTTCCTAGGATCGGAGTGTGGCGATCAAAGGCCGAGGTGAGTACTCCCTTTTCGTACACCTATCCTGGAGCAAGCCTCAAGTTTTTTTGGAATTACTTTTATTTCGGTCTTCCACGATGGAAGCGCTTACATTAGTGATTCCGAAACCATTTCGAAGTATTACATTCCTGTGCATTATTTTAACGTTTTAAACACTTTAAACTATGAGATTATTTTACTTAAATACATAAAACAAACTTGACTTTCAATTCACCCCCAGTGACGTCACATAGTAGGCTGTATAGAATTACTTTGAGCGCCTAAAAAAAGCAATGGCAATCCAAAAGCAAAGTCTGTCAAAGTAAAGTTAACGCCATAATAACTTCTTCCATACCCGTACATATAGTTATTTTTCGCTTTATTGATACACATATTTGGATTGTTTTACCTTGAACGTTACTCGGACTCTAAAATCGCCTTTATCTATCTATCTATCTATCTATAAACGAACAATTCTTGTATATATATATAATATAATATATGGAAGCGCTTACATTAGTGATTCCGAAACCATTTCGAAGTATTACATTCCTGTGCATTATTTATATATATATTCTGAATCTCGGAAACGGCTCCAACGATTTTCATGAAATTTGGTATCCAGGCGGTTTCGGGGGCGAAAAATCGATCTAGCTAGGTTTCATTTTCAGAAAACGTCGTTTTATCCGTGTTTTCAGCCGAGCAATGCTCGGTCAACCAGGGACTGACGTTATTATATAAGATTTGTATACTTCATGTCAATTGTCAAAGTCAATAAAATGTGTCAAAATAGCTATGCATATTTTTTTGTTTTACATGGCAAGGACATACAGCCTACTTTATGACATCATCGCCATAAAAATCTTCAAAATGTATTAAAAATCAATTACCGCATACAAAGTATAAATAAGTTTTATAAAAAAGTTTACTATCAGTAAAAAATATAAAATAAATACAGAAAAAAAACTTTACATACCGAATTGCTGAGGTGATTTTTCACGACAAGTTAGGTAACTGACTCATAGTTATACTGTGGCATTCAGTTGCTGAGGTTTTCCGATAAGGTTCCGCGTCTACCTTTTATTTATGACTCCATTTTAAAGTAGGGGGTGAATTACGTAATTCTATCTGTGGAGCGCCGTGTTCCCGACGGGGTAAGAGCTAATTCAGCTGATTTACAATGTGTTACTGTTGTAACGGCGCGGCTGTGGAAATTGAGTGTTGCTGCTAATAGAGTGGAAAAAGGCAGAATGGGATGCTACTTAATTCTTTGTATGTGATTTTTTTTTCGAACGGAGTTCCTTACCGCACGTTTTTTTTCTCTCTTTCTTCTAGACACCGCACTCTGTGCATTCTGCCAGTTTCAATGTTTCTGGATTTTGTGTACAGTCTTCAGTTTTCAGCTTCTTTGTCTTTATCCAGTCTTGGTCAAGTCCAGTCCGTACCAGTCAAATCCAGCAAGCTTTAGTAAAGTAGTGACGACTTTATTATAAGCTTTTTTTAGTTTTGGAAGCAACACGAAAAGTCATGTTTCGCCACATTATATCACTTTCCCAGACTCGCGCATGTAATTTGGCACTTTACGAATAAAACACCACTATGTTTATACATAAACACTCGAAAAACACTGGTTTTGCAAAAATATTTATGGAGCGACACGACTCTTACCGCGTTTCCGCCAAAACTCCGCACGTTATCGTTCTCATTTGTTTGCGGGCTGAGGGGCTAGACCGGAAAATGTGTAACAAACGAACCGACAAAAGATGTCGGTTTTTGATTAGTGATTTTTGATTGTGTTTTGATTAGTGATTAGTGATCCTCGATCACCTAGGAAACTGAAACTTTTCCATCGATTCAGCTTGCCGAATTGTCGGCAAGCTGAATCGATCAATATTGAGAAAATGCAAAAATGTTTTATGATTAAAAAAATAAAAACCTTTAAAGGAACTGCGTTACAACCGGTTGTCCATAAGACACCTCTCAATTTTTTTAAAATGTTAATATTATGAGACGAACGAGACCCTCTCCTGATGGTAAGAGATAACGCATGTCCATGACCAAGGCAGTAATACACAGAACTTTGAGTAGCAAAACAAAGTTCGGGGCATTGCTGCTTTGGCGCTCAATTATTTTGTGACTCGAAAGTCACAAAACCACCACCAAAATCACCACCATCACCACCACCACCAAAACCACCACCACCACCACCAAAAATCAAAATGGTTAGTCTCAACAGCCCAGTAATTTCGCTAGCTGGAGAATCCTTCAAACCTGAACACAGTAATGCTTACATCCTACTGCTTGGTGGTAGAATATCTGGTATTACGATGGTACGTACCTAGACGACTACCTGCTAAGGAAATATACCAAGTAAAAGTAATTAACCAAGCAAGTTCGTAGTTTCAATATAGCTTTTTTCAACGGTAAGTTCAAGCGGCGAGGGATGTTCAAACTTCAACAACGAACTTGAGCTGCCGGTGAAGGAAAACATCGTAAGAAAACCATAACGCTATGGCAGGGTACTTTTTGGTATTCGGTTGGCTAGCTACCACATTTGAGTTGAAAAGTCGAAATTACAAGGCTGTTGAGACTAACCATCGAAGGTCTCAAAGTAATGAGCGCCGAAGCAGCGATGCCCTGGACTTTGTTACTCAAAGTTCTGTGTATCGTTGTAATATGGTCATAGGCATGCCTTATGTCTTACCATCAGGAGAGCGTCTCATTACTTAAAAAAAGAAAAAAAAGAATAATAATGTTAATGTTAATCCGCCGCCAAGCATTTAACGGTGTGTTCCGGCAGCCTCAATTGAGAGCCAGTTCCATTCCAGGCTAGGTGTGCTATACCATCTTCGACCACACCGTCACTTACTATCAGGTGAGCTGTGGTCAAACACCTACCCTGACAGCCATAAAAAAAAAAAAAAAATCTAGGTACCTAACTATTGTGACCCAAATTACAGGAATCGAAAAGTATCAAGAAAACCGTGTACATTATTTACATGGCGTACGAGTTATAAGGAAATAATAATATTTTCCGTTCCCAATTCAAAAGATTGATGACTGCAAAAGTCCGTATTGAAATTTTCAACTAATTAGCAGCCCACACACACACAATAAAGTTAGTAGAACATTGAGCAACGTCTCGTAAAGTGTCGAACAACGAAACTTAGGCATCGTGTTTTTTACATCTTTATGACATTAATATGTAAGGGTCTGAGCACATTGGACCAACAGTTCAATATGACACATTATACAAATAAAATACTATACAAATATTGCTGCATTTGTTTTTCTTGAGTATTTATATATGTTTAAACATAGTGGTGTTTAATTTTGTTTCAGGACATTTTACACAGTGCCATCTGGCCGCAAATTAAGGAACTGGATAACAGATGTAGTGTTCATATATGTTCGTATTTGTATATATATTTTCTAACAAACCTACATATAAACATTAAAGTTTATTTGTTCGTATTTTATGCGCTACCGGATCATTTTTTTAATAAAATATTTTATCGTTAAAAAAGTTTAAAAACACTAATTACATGTCTATGAATATAAAAATAAAAATGTCATAATAAAGTATGTCAATATGTCAACATAAAATATGCCTATATAAAAAATATTGTCATTTTAATAAAATGTCAAAAAAAAAAACATAATTCTTACTTATAAAGATTTACTTCAGCTTACCACCTTAAACTTATTACTAACGACTTTTGTTGCGTCGATTTCGCGTCATGTAATATAATGTACCTAGTGTGTGGTCACCTTTACTAAGAGAGTTCGTAACTGTGGTTCAAAGCCTTTACCGCTAGATTAAAAAGCGGGCTTACGGTACATTTTACGAGAACATCAAAACATAAACCTGGATAGAATCGTCAAAGTTAATTTCGAAACAAAGGTACGCTATAATAATTTGATGGACGCAAAAACAACCGGCGCGGCAACAACTGCGGCTGAACAAACGAAACGAACTAAACTGAAATTATTATAATTTTCATCCATTTATAGTGACACTAAATAGCATTATATCCTTCCGACTGCTCTGTTAGTTTATTAGACAGTAGGTCTGCTTCCTGAGCCGGGGCGTGGGTTCGATTCTCACCCAGGACAAACATTTATATAATGAACATATGTAGGTTTTTTTATGGTTGTCAAGCTAGGTGTTTGACTATATCTCATTTGATTTTAAGTGACAGTGTGATCGAAGATGGGAAAGCACACAGCCTGAGATAAGCTGGCTCTCAAGTTAGGCTGCTGGAACACACCGAAAAAGTAATAAGACGAACGAAATTTTCTCCTGATGTTAAGAGATTTTTTTTTTTTTTTTTTGTCCGACAGGCTAGGTTTTTGACCACAGCTCACCTGATGTTAAGTGACGGTGTGGTCGAAGATGGTAAAGCACACCTAGCCTGGAATGGAACTGGCTCCGATTACGCCTGTCCATGACCATTGCAGTAATACACAGAACTTTGAGTAGCAAAACAAAGTCCAGGGCATCACTGCTTTGTACTTAGAGACTTTCGATAGTTAGTCTCAACAGCCCTGCAATTTCGCTAGCAGCTAGCTGTAAGTGCTGTCTATTCTCAATTCAATATTACGAGTATATGTCGTATTTAAGAAAAGTCACATTTCACAAACAAATTTGTTACCAGCGCCCTGTTCACAGGTAGTTTGAAGTTTGCTTCGACCTTAAATCGGTAATCAATAAATGTACGCATAAAACAACTATAAAACAATGCCTACGCTATTAATGCTCTTATATGACGTCTATATACATATATGATATCTATAAACAAACACTTTGTATAATTAATTGTAAAGTGAACTTAAACAATACAAATATGGATGTCGATTTTATGCTCTCTAAAGAAATTAAAAAAAAAGGCTAAGGAAGTTTTGGCGGGAACGCGGAAAGGTTGTATCGCTTTATTATTCTACTTTCCATTTTGTGTTTTTCGAGTACTTATGCATTTTTTTTTTTTATTCGTAATGTGGCGAATTACGTGTGTATGAAGGTAAGTGATATAAAGAGGTGAAACATGTTTTTTGGTGTCGCTTCCGACACTCTATCGATGCTTAGTGATAGATGGTTAGGAAGAGTTTTTTTTTTAAATATTTCTTTTATATCTTAGGACATTGCACACAGCGCCTTCTAGCCCCAAACTAAGCAAAGCTTGTACAATGGAAACCAGTGAGCTAAAGGAATACTTATATACATTTTTAGGGTTCCGTACCTTAAAAGGAAAAAAACGGAACCCTTATAGGATCACTTTGTTGTCCGTCTGTCTGTCTGTCAATACCCTTTTTCTCAGGAACGTGTAGAGGCATCAAGCTGAAATTTATATCAAATACACAGGTTTACCTACTGTCCCTTGGATCTGTGAAAAAATCAAACTTCTAAGCCAACGCAATCAAAAGATACACTTTATGATATTTTTACACTTTTTTTATGATTTATTTGGTGGTAGATTTCCTTAGCAGGAGGTCGTCTAGGTAGGTACCACCGCAGCACCAGATATTCTGCCGCCAAGCAGTAGTGAGTAAACATTACTGTGTTCCGGTTTGAAGGGTACTGCAGCTAGCGAAATTACAGGGCTATTGAGACTAACCATCTAGTCTCAAAGTAATGAGCGCCAAGGTAGCGATGCCCTGGACTTTGTTTTACTACTCAAAGTTCTGTGTATCGCTACAATGGTCATGGACAGGCGTTATCTCTTAACATCAGGAGAGCGTCTCGTTCGTCTCACTACTGTTACATAAAAAAAAAAAAAAAAAAAACAGCCGTTTATGCTGCAAATTTTTGACACTCGCAAGGGAATCAAAACCTACAGGGTATTTCCTGTAAACTCAGAATCTTGAAATTTGGTACGAAGCAACGTCTTATAGCACAGATAAAGGAAAAATTGCGAAAAGTATAAATTACCATTAAAAAAAAATACCATAACTTTTATTTATATACCTACAGGTTTGTACGGAACCTTCGGTGCGCGAGTCCGACTCGCACTTGGCTGGTTTTAATGTAAAGACATACTTATAATATATACATAACACCCAGACACAGAACAAACATTTATACCATCCTACATAGACTTTAAGCTGGGAGCCACTGTCCAGGTTTTTAAAGAGACAATCTTTAGAATGTTTTTTGTTCTACCATTTAGCCAACCTACGTCTGTTATCCGACTTACCCGGTCTGTTAAGAAGTTTGTAGTATTGCAAAGCTTGAAGCGGCCACACGTGAGAACATAGAAGGCGTATTCTGAATAATCTCTCTTTCTTTTCTAAATATATAACTCAACTCAAAGGTGACTGACTGACTGACATAGTGATCTATCAACGCACAGCCCAAACCACTGGACAAATCGGGCTGAAATTTGGTATGCAGGTAGATGTTATGACGTAGGCATCCGCTAAGAAAGGATTTTGATTAATCTTTGAACTCAATTCTAAAGTCAGCGCGTACGAAGTCGCGGGCGTAAGCCAGTCATTAATAAACTTATGTTGTCAACATGTTTCCGAAAAGAAGACTGATAGGTACTAGTAGGACTGGTATGCTATTTGTAAAATCACAGATTTTTCAAACTTGTTAAAAATAAATAGATAGATAAACTGTATTGCTCACAACAAACATTGTATTAAGAAATATAATAGATAATATAATAGATATGTAATAGATAATATTAGAATAATATACAAGAAATAAATCAGTCAGGGAATGTAAACACATAGTTTTCAAGTATTTACACTACATTACCTATAAAGGAACTGTGAACTTACTAAAGATTGTCACCTTACTAGTGCTAATTTAATCAAACACACACACGCTCACACACACTCACACGAACACACACACACACACCCACACACAGACACACACTCAACACACGCACACAACCACACTCACAACGTTATCATCTCATGTTACGCTTGATATTTCAGTTTATGAATGATGTTACCTGTCGCACTGTAGTACTTTGTTTCACTTCTCAATTTAGTAACCGCATCCACTTGGCCCCTGCAATACAAATTCTTCTTGTAATTTTGGTAGAATATCTGTTTCAAGACCTGTAGGGCGTGGGTTTGATTCCCACTAGGACAAATATTTAAGTGACGATAAATGGTTGTTCTGTTTCGGGGGTGTTCTATATGTATTATAAGTATGTTTAAAAAAAAAGTATATAAGTTATCTGGTTCCCATTGTACAAGCTTTGATTAGTTTGGGGCTAGATGGCGCTGTATGAAATGTCC
The DNA here is from genome assembly GCA_950106695.1 of Biston stratarius. Taxonomy (NCBI): domain Eukaryota; kingdom Metazoa; phylum Arthropoda; class Insecta; order Lepidoptera; family Geometridae; genus Biston; species Biston stratarius. Next base: position 9,709,984 of record OX467112.1, read on the forward strand.
TACAATATTTATTTATTTATGTGCAAAGTTTTAGAAATAAACAATTTGTATTTGTGTTTTTTATTTCTTAAAACATCTAGTGGAACAATTTGTGGCCTTATCGCTTAAAGCGATCTCTTCCAGGGCGCCTTTGGATAGAAAGGATTCAAGAACAAGTAGAAAGAACGATATGTAGTAGGTATTAATAATATAATAGATGTAATAATGTCGATTTACCTTCCAGACTTAACTTGCTTGTTAAATTTTAGAAAAAAGCGTTTTCATACGAAATACCTCACTTGATAAGCCATTTTGTTAGGATACGCCTTTTTTAGTCTTATGGCCTGTGAAGTATTTAGTCTTAAAATTCAGCTGGTATAGGACACTAACATATTAATTTACTTAGGACAAGCAGTCCAACTAGGTAGGTCCAACTTCGTGAAAGAGGTCAAGGTCGAATCCAACTCGGCTGGGCAGCGGTCGGAAATCTGCGCAGTGTTTTCTCGTCCGAATTACCTCAGTGCTCAAGTCGAAAGTCTTCGATCAGTGAGTGTTACCAGTGACGACTTATGGCACTGAAACGTGGTCTCTGACTATGTGCTTTCTTATTAAGCTTAAAGTAGCACAACGAGCTATGGAGGCTATGCTCGGAGTTTCCCTACGAGATCGAATCGGAAATAAAGAGATCCGTAGACGAACTAAAGTAGCCGCCATAACCCAGCGGATTAGCAAGTTGAAGTGGCAGTGGGCAGGGCACAAAGCACGCAGAACTGTTGGCCGATGGGGCTGCAAAGTTCTGGAGTGGAGACCACGGACCGGCAAGCGCTGCGTAGGACGTCCACCCACAAAGTGGACAGACGACCTAATAAAGACCGCAGGAACGCGCTGGATGCGAGCCGCTTCCAACCGGTCTTTATGGAAATCAATGGGGGAGGCCTATGTCCAGCAGAGGACGTCATACGACTGATGATGATGAACATATTCATTTAAGTACTTACATAAAGATTTCAAGTAGGAAGTTAAAATCGAATCAGTGTCGAAATATATAATACCTCGTACAAGAATACCACCTAAAATCATTGTGAAATAATTCAATCGCATTTACATCGATCGGTGAGTGATTCACGTCTATACAGATTTATGCGTCCGTCCGTCTGTCATGATTTATACACTTATGTGTCACCCAGCGCCCACAAGGTAATTATTTCTTTATTGTGATCAGAATAACGCCGTGGATTTTAACTTAATTTATTGGAGAGTTTTCAACAAGCTAACTGTCGTGTTGAGTATCGATTTGCGAAATAAAACTGTTGGTTGTGATTAAGGTGAAAAGAAACAATGCTCGTATTAGCAATGAAGATAATGATATTTAAAAAGAAACAAGGATTTCAACGTCATTGTACGAGTACTATGTCACTCAATTCAATTTAGCTTTGTAACAATAACAACAATAATTCGAGTTTACTTTCCTCGTAGGAATCAAAAAACAGTGTAATCATGCATCGTAGGAACTGCACGAGGGTGATAAATAAATAATTTGTACAAAAATAATTTAATTATGTTAAACTAGCTACGCCCTGCGGTGTTACCTACTACAGTTTACACTTTTACTTGGTGGTAGATTTCCTTAGCAGGAGGTCGTCTTTGTAGGTACCACCGCAGTACCAGATAGTCTACCGCCAAGCAGTAGTGTGTAAAAATTACTGTGTTCCGGTTTGAAGGGTACTGTTGCTAGTGAAATTACAGGGCTATTGAGACTAACCATCTAGTCCCAAAGTAATGAGCGCCAAGGCAGCGATGCCCTGGACTTTGTATTACTACTCAAAGTTCAGTGTATCGCTGCAATGGTCATGAACAGGCGTTATCTCTGAACATCAGGAGAGCGTTTCGTTCGTCTCAATACCTTTACATAAAAAAAAAAAAAAACGGTATAAAATGTTATATATAATTCCAGCTACGTCCATACCAAATTTCATCTTAATAGGTCCAGCCGTTTGAGCCTGAAGAAGTAACAAACACACTCGCAAACTTTCCACTTTATAATATTAGTGTATAGTATTATTAAATAACAATGAAAAGTTGCTTATTATTCAAAAATTGTGATTATTAAAATAGCATTTGTCAAGTAATTATATTAATAATAATTAACAGTAATAATGCCGCCAGTGTAGTTGGAACCCTACCGCACGGCAGCGATCTCGACGGCGTCTTTGTTTTATAGTAATTATTTATTAGAACCTTTGTACAATATTTACATATGTGACTGTGTGTAGAGGTTTAGTTAAGCTTAGATTTTCAATCAATCAAAAACAATCAATCAATTTGATCAATTAGTTTAAAAGTTGTGCTTAAAATTAAATATCTCTAGCGGCAGTCGTGCAAAGTAAAAATTTAATTTAATTATTTTTGACAGCGCTAATGCAGTGACTATTAGATTTCGTTACCTTGAGACACGCAATATACTGACGAAAGCATAAAACCTAGGTATACCTTGTTTGACAACATCGTTACATTTCATCAGATAACACAAACTATCAAAAACTACAGCAAATCACGTCGCCTCAAGTAAAGATTTATTACAACAACTTTGTACGGAAAGAGCGCCCAAAATTCGATTTACCACCGAAGTAAAGCTATAAAGTGAAATTAATAGTACGTACAGGCACATTTGGATACCTCTATAAATATTATAGTTATAAAGATATCAAATAAACTCGGATTGATTGGGATTGAGACAAAGAACACAAATCAATTCCTTAACGATAAATCGAGTGATGGACGGGGAACTGTTGTTTAAGCTGTGTTAGGTTATTTTCTTGTGTTTTGGGCAAGCTGTCTTGTTTAGAGATGAGATAAAGATGAATGATCATCTTCACGCGCGATATTTTAGTCTAATATACTTGGTGATAGATTTCCGCAGCAGGAGGAATAAATAATCATTTCTATGAATTTGCTTTTCAACTGATTATTTTTTTTATAAAATAATGAGACGAACGTGACGCTCTTCTAATGGTAAGAGATAACGCCTGTCCATGACCATTGCAGCGATACCCAGAACTTTGAGTAGCTAAACAACCTCCCGGACATTGCTGCATTGTACTTGTAAATTATACTCATAATCTTACTTTTTTAAGATTATTTTTAAAGACAATGGAATTAGTCATATAAAAAAATTCAATTTTTTTCTACTTACTGACTTGTTTTTACATATAAAAGTAATATAAGACGTCCGAAACGCTCTAATTATGGTAACTCTTTTTTATGGTTGACAGGCTAGAAGTATGACCACAGTGCAGCTCACTTAATGTTAAGTGACGGTGTGGTCGAAGTAAACACACCTAGCCTGGATAGGAACTGGTCCTCAAGTGACGCTACCAGAACATACCGTTAGGTGCTTGGCGACAGATAACTCTTGTCCATGGCCACTGCAACAGTAACAAAATTAAAGTCAGCCATCGTACTGTGAGCTTTTAATCAAGATTTCTATGAGGCGCTCACAAAAAACCACCCATGTGGTCGACTAGTTTTTTCGCAATAAAAGCTCACAGTACAAAGTCTGCGCATCCCTTGTTTGGGGCTAATAATTTTGAGACATTCGATGGTCAGTCTCAATTGCGCTGTAATTTCACAAGCTGCAGTACCTACCCCTTAAACCGGAACACAGTAAATAAAAATAAAAAGTATCTTAGTGCCCCGAATAAACTGGAACCAGGGTCAGGAGAAGAAATTAAAATAAGTATCGTAGCACATCTTTTCCACGGAGCGCCATCTAGCCCCAAACTAAGCTAAGCTTGGACTTACTATAGGAACGAGATAGATCATAGAAAATGTATATAATTTTTATAAATTCTCACTTCGGTTTGGTTCGGTTTTCTACCAGATGCTTTTTAGAAAGTGCGCTTCAAATCTGCATGACTTAATTCCACCCTGCCTATTCTTCTATTGGACAGACAAGAACCCTAAAAAGCGGCACCGTTTTATGGTCGATATTCCAAAAACTCGAACTAAACGATTCGATTCCACCTTAATGGAACGAACCCTAAACAATGGAATTTGCTGCCCTAACGAGTGTTCCCGGATAAATACAATCTGGACGCCTTCAAGTCACGAGTGCATCGATTTCTACTAAGCAAGCGTGCTCCATTGTAGTCCGCAAGATTCAGATGGCAGTCAAACGCAACCCTATTTTAATCTTCCCTTAACAAATGGGAATTTGGCACCAGATACCTTATTGGGGCCTAATTATCCAACTGCCAGTCAATAATGTCCGAACACGAGTGAATGAACCTCTCTCGCTTTTATTGTCTATAAAACATTTAGTGTACGACACTCCACGCTAAGACAACGTATGGAGAGTATGGACGTAGAGTTAAAACGCGTCCATTTATAATTCCTAAACCTTTAAACAAGCAATTCTTGTATATAAATATATATGAATATATATAATCTGATTCTCGGAAACGGCTCCAACGATTTTCATAAAATTTTGTATGCAGGGGCTTTCGGGGGCGATAAATCGATCTAGCTAGGTTTCATTTTTAGAAAACGTCGTTTTATCCGTGTTTTAAGGCAATGAAAACCGAGCAAAGCTCGGTCAACCAGGAACTAAATATTATGAAAGCAACCAAAACCTTGTACGCTGTGTAGTTGTCTGGTTTCCATGGTACCCTTGCTTAATTTGGGGCTAAATGGCGCTACGAGAATATAGTCCACCAGGGGTGGATCATGAGTTTGATGAGTCAGATCCCTTGGAAACTTCTTAGGAGACTCCCTAAATAATCCACCAATTGCTGTTTTGTCAAATACCTGTTTTTGATAATGTATATCTACTAGGTATACCTACGATTTAGAAAAAAAGAGAGCAATCAAATAGTTTATTTATTTAGTATGCCTTAGATACACAAACAGCAACTGTAAGATATTATCGCAAAAGAAATCAACAGGTTATGTGTAAGTTAAATTTGTTACCTAAATACCTTTAAACGAGCAATTCTTGTATAAGTATATGTATATAATCTGAATCTCGGAAATTCCAAGCTCCAACGATTTTGATAAAATTTTGTATGTAGGGAATTTCGGGGGCGATACATCGATTTACCTAGTTTTCATTCCAAGAAAACGTCGTTTACCAAAAAAAAAACGATCAAAGCTCGATCATCCAGGTACTATTAATTATAAGTCATTTTTACGCTTTTAATTTATGTCAAATTTTAGTTTTTAACCGACTTCAAAAAAGGAGGAGGTACTCAATTCGACCTCACCTCAGAACTTTCGAACTGGGTGAACCGATTTTGATGGTTATTTTTTTATTTAAAAGCTGGTGCTTCCCGTGTGTTCCCATTTCAATTTGGTCTAGTTCTGACAATGTCATCCATGAGAAAAACAAATGAAGTCGGTTTTTTTTGTCAAAATTTTACTTCTATAAGTTATTTTAAATTATTGCCCAGTTAGTCAAATTCAAATCCTCGTCACTCGAAACAGTTGTACCTAACTGAAACGACTGTTAAGTATATACTATGTATATTTACATTACATTATGCATCATCATCATCATCATGATCATCATGATCATCACCATCATCATCATCATCATCATTTTGAGCCCGTAATCACCCACTGCTGAGCATAGCCACTCTTCTTTTACGCCATTCATCCCGGTTCTGTGTTACCCTTGTCAAGGTTCTACCCGCGACCATTACGATGTCGTCAACCCAACGAGCTGGGCGTCCGACGCTTCATTTCCCAGTTCGTGGCCACCATCAACATCAACGTTTTAGTCCACCTGCACTCTGCCTGGCAACGCCAATACTCGCCACGCTTGGCAGGCGGGTTGGCAAGCGCAGTAAGGTGTGATTGTTCAAGAATGACGCTGCTGCCCATCTTCCGGATTACATCCCTTAGCCGACTCTTACAATAACCACGGGTAGAGATTTATGCCGGCAACACCACGGCAAATGTGTTAAATTATTTCTACTATATTACTTTATTCCAATATCTACAAAAATCATTTCACACTAATTTTATAAAGGCGAAAGTTGTAGACAGGCTTGCGTTTGACCGCCATCTCGCCTGATGTTAAGCGAAGATGCGGTCTATGGCACGCTTGCCTAGAAGAAACCGATTCACTCGCGATTTGAAGGCACCCAGATTGTATCTATCAGGGAACACCCACTCGGGCAGCAAATTCCATGTTTGTTTGTATGCTAGTTACTTCTTTACGCTCAAACAGCTGGACCAATTTTGATGAAATTTGGTATAGAGATAGCTGACACCCTGGATTAACACATATACTTATTATCCGGAAAACATGTAACGGTAAACACCGAGGGGCGCAGCTAGTACCTTCAGTATAATTTCTACAAAATTTTCAAGAGTATGTTTTTCAATCTTTCTTTGGTTAGGTAATTTAATAAATATATATTTTTTATTCGACATCTATTTCATACAACGATATCTAGTCCCAAACTACATGCCTATATACTTTGCTATAATACTTTTATGCATTTTGTAAATATATATGGGACACCCAGACACAGACCAAACATTGTAGCGACGATAGCTCAGTGGTTAGCGCGGTCTATTCGCATGCCGAAGGGCGTGGCTTCAAACCCCAACAATGATCTTGAGCTGCCGGTGAAGGAAAACATCGTGAGGTAACCATAGCATGGTGGTAGGGTACTTTCTAGTACTCGGCTGGCTAGCTACCACCCTCAAGTTGAAAATCTGTCACCAACCTATCAAGTAGGGTATCTAAATAAAGGAAATTAAAAGAGAATTACAAAAATATACTAAATTTATATGTTTAAATTTAGTTAGGAATAATAAATTGGTTTAAAAAGTTTTTTCCTTAATTATAGCTACTTTATTCGCAGTCGGGTACAGCTTGTTAAGTCTAATGATTGATTATTTCAAGCGATATGTTTGACTACATCGTACCAGGCATTTGTGGTCACTATTAGTATTGTACTAGTGTTAAATTTGACAAAAATGATGGTAGTCGATACTCTCTCTGTGATAATATGTATCGCTTCTCATTGCTTTTAATTAAAAAGATATGACATCTAAACTCCATCCAAACTAGCTCCCCGAACCCAGTCTATATTTAGGCTATTCAATTAAACACCGCGAAGTTTACAACCGCAATCGAGTCGCTGGAATTATCAGAAAGGGTTCAGGCATTTCTCGGGTCGGCGCAAATTGTTAATTACAATATAGGCATTGTATTGCACCTATTAAATCCCAACGCCTTGCATTTATGGGACTGCAATATAGCTTGACTAGTTCCCGTTCCTCGATTCACTTGGATTAACAGCTGTCTTTATTTTATTTTTTTATAGAAAAGTAATGAGACGAATGGGACGCTCTCTTGATGGTAAGAGATAACGCATGACTATTGCAGCGATACACAGAACTTTGAGTAGCAAAACAAAGTCCAGGGCATCACTGCTTTGGCCCTCATTATTTTAAGACTGTCGATGGTCAGTCTCAACAGCCATGTAATATCGCTAGCTGCAGTACCTTTCAATCCGGAATACAGTAATATTTACACACTACTGCTTGGTGGCAGAATATCTGGTACTGCGGTGGTTCCTCTATCTTAAAATATAAGCGCTGCGGATTTTTGACATGAATAGTCTATATAAATATGCTTTAGTTAGAAGGCAATCCAGAATACTGACGATAAGAAAATCTATAAGTCTTTGTCATCGCTAGACGTTGGGGAACACCGCCTCTAGGGTATGTGGAGGGTACGGTATCGCCGCCCAGGTCACCGGGTGGGTCTCTAGCATCCTCAGAACGTTGGCCGCTTCTTGGTTTTGTGGATCTACTTAGAGGGCCTCATGCCACTATGCCGTCTTTTTCCACTTCGTCATCTGAACCAGCCAGGAGTTTTCGAGAGAAAGTACGTCAGATGCGTACGTGGAACTCCATAAACGAATAAACTAAAGGTATCCAGAATTTTAAGTTATCTGAAATAAATTACTTTTTAACGATAAGGCTGCTAGTTGTTGCAATACCATATAATTATGTATTTGTTGTTTGATTGTATGTATGTTATATAGATAAATATACTAAACATTTGCTGTTTTTTTCGTTGTAGACGAGGGTCCATTATATTGTTTTTAGTAGATTTTGATAAGTCATTTGACTTTAGTTAAAGCTTTCAAAATTGTTCTTATTTCTGACGTAGATAAACAATGACAATTTATTGTATCTTATCTGAACACGACGAACAAACAAACACAGACATATCATAAGTATGACATTGCAAAGAATCCATACCTTTACAACCTTCGTCCGCAATCAATTTTGATGAAATCGGCAATAAGGTTAACTCGGCAATAGACGGTAATAATTGGCAATACGTGGCAATAAGTGGCAATGCAGATATTGCTGTTGATTGATTGTACATGAGCTTCATAAAACAGAGTTAATTAGGACGATGACTACATGATAAGTTAAACGTCAGTTTTTGCTTATATCTTCGTAAAGATTGACTGCCATTTGGTAATTGCACTGCTTTCCGAACTGTGGGGTTATGAGTTCGATTCCCATCACAACATTTATGTAACGACAAATGTGTGTATGTATTTGCCAAACAAAGTATATAAGTATTCAATCAATTATCTGGTTCCAATAATGTAAGCTTTGCTTAGTTTGAGGCTAGATGGCGCTGCGTGAATTGTCCGACGTTATTTGTAGCGATGATAGCCGAGTGGTTAGCGTGGTCGGTTCGCATGCCGAAGGGCGTGGGTTCAAACTCCAACAATGAGCTTGAGCTGCCGGTGAAGGAAAACATTGTGAGGAAACCCTAGCGTAGTGGTAGGGTACTTTCTAGTACTCTCCATCACGCTATGGTTTCCTTACAATGTTTTTACTCGCGCTAACCACTGCGAGCTATCATCGCTACAAAAATCAAAGACAGTTCCATAAGTACAGCGATGATAAGAACTCATTAAAGTCGGGACATATTTAAAAAATATCAGCTGAAATTTGTAAAGCCTCAAAAAGTAACATCAATTTAAAATTTAGGTTACCAGTAAAATACGTGATACCAATTCATAAAAATAAAAACATTTTACAGCCATTAGAGACAAAAAGTATCAAAATGATTTGTGTATTTCTGATAAAGCTTTTAGCAATGTGTGCGTTTGTATTTTTTTATGGTTTTTAGCAAAAATAATTAAGAATTTTTTTGAGACACTTTGATGGCGTGTTTCCTGCCCACCATAATATATAGAGCCGAGATGTGGTCCTATAAGATGATCCTATAAGGGTTCCGTTTTTTTTCTTTTGAGGTACAGAACCCTGAAAATAACATAACTTTTTGAGAATTGAGAACCTCCTCCTTTTTTGAAGTCAGTTAAAGCACGTGCGTCATATGCTTGAGCAGATGCGAGAGCTGTACTGCTTGCGGTACATATATATGCAATGTCGGTGCACAGAGCTTCTCATCCTTCAAAACAAAGCTGAAAAAATGGCTCTTTGTAGAAGCATTTTATTTTAGTAACGATTTTTTCTTAAATAAAAGTATGTCCGCATGTTAATAACAACTAATTTTATATAATTTATTTAATATTATTTATTGTAACTTGAGTGTTATTTTAATAATTATTGATTAATAATGTATAACTATGCCTAATGTATAAAAATATGTAGATGTAATAAACCTGTTGCCTCTTATTGAAAAAATATGTTCGAATTAAAAAAGCACGGTATCCGTAATCTGTGGAGCTTAAAAAAAAAATAGGCTCTTTAACTTGTCTATTTTATGTTGTCTATTAATTAAAACACCATTAAATTAAAACAAACCCCATATAATGAAACCTTTTTTTTACTCCACGACCCGACGTAATTCGTCGATCACAATCCGATGCTTTAAGCACCGGAGTTTATCTGTGTCCGATATTAAAGCGGTTTAAACTGCAATAAATAACACCATTTAACTGCCACGACACGATCCGACATCAATCATGGGGTCACGTTAAATGTTACTTTTTATTACATGTAAATGAGTTAGGATGCGAAGTTGGTATTTGTGAAGACGTTTACATGTTACGATGCGACTTTTTTTCTAATTGGTATTACGGAGGGTAATACCAATTACCCTCCATGATTTTATTGACATTTTCTTAGGAATAAAATACATACAATAGTCTTAAAAATAATCCAGAATCTCCAGAGGCTCCAACGATTTTCATGAAATTTACTATGCAGGGGGTTTCGGGGGCGATAAATCGATCTAGCTAGGTTTCATTTTTAGAAAACGTCGTCTTATTCGTGTTTTAACGCAATGAAAAACTACTACAATATCATTGGAATACTAAGTTAAATGTCGCCACCTACAAGCTTATAATAGGTGGGAAATCGGGCTGTCCCGGAACCAAAAGACCCCGGTTAGAGTCCAGATGATAAATTTTTTTCAAGTTCTTTAAGAATAACCGAGCAAAACTCGGTCATCCAGGTACTATATATAATACACGCATATGCACCACATTATTTTTTATCTACATTGCACCCATGCGAAACCGGGGTGGGTCGCCGGGTAATTATAGTGTTATAAGTATGTACTTACAAAATAAGCTACAAGTAAAATTTTAACAAAAAAACCGACTTCTTATGGTTTTCTCATGTATGCCATGATCAGAACTGGACCAAATTGAAATTCCACACGGGAAGCACCAGCTTTCAAATAATAAAGAATCATCAAAATCGGTTCACCCGGTCGAAAGTGCTGAGGTAACAAACCTTTTTTAAAAGAAACTAGTCGAACTGAGAATCTCCTCATTTTTGAAGTCGGTTAAAAAAAAGAAGTATTTATCTATTCTATCAATTACCTGACTATCATAGCACAAGCTTTGCTTAGTTTGGGGCCAGATGGCGCTTTGTGTAATGTCCTACAACTTTTATTTATTCTTATTTTATTTTATTAGAATTACTTAGAACGGTATTCTAATAAAATTCTAAAAAATCGTATAGTATAAAAATATTCTTCAAGATTAGTGTATCGATGAAAGTGGATAGATTAACCTTAGGCAATAAATAAGTAGTATTATACTGTTTAATATGGAATACCAAGACATATCGGAAAATTATAAACAGAAGGTCTGACATAACACATGATGTATCGGTAAAGGTCCAGAAAATGTAAGCTGGTAATCAACAGGTAATAGAGCTTATTCTAAAAGATACGTAAACTTAAAAAAAAAATTGCAGACAACAACAGAATTGAAGTCAATGAGTTCATTTGTGATTTTTACGAATATTTTTTTAATACGGTATAAGCTTCCAAAAATAAGATTAAAGAATAATTTCTAACTCTATTTTATATTTACAAAAGTATAGTTAGCTTATTTTAAAATTACATCTACTTGATTATATATATATAAAAGAATTATAAACAAACTAGCTTGCGCTCGCGACTTTGTCCGCGTTGAGTTAAGAATTGGGTTCAGAGATAAATGAAACATAATTATAAATAACAAAAGGGCTATAATTTCATTCAACATGAGACTTCCACTACTTAATTACCTAGATGAATATAAAGGATACCTTTCATACTGTAATAATATTCCTTATGACCGTATAACAAATTTCAAGTGGATACGTCCTGTAATTGGTTTTTTGATAATCCCAAAGGAACCTAAAATTTTCCTGAAATAAATAGAATCCTATATTAACGTATAGGATACTATTTATCTCGGGTAATAAACTATATGTGTGCCTATATATAAAAAAAATACACATTACGCAATTACAAAAAAAAAACGAAATAACAAATAATTAAAAAAAAAAGTCTAATTGTCTTTAGGAGAGCTTCTCGTTCTTCTCATTAGTAACATATTAAAAAACCTACCCTGTCAATCAATAAAAAAAAGTTCTCGAGAAGAATTAAGGTCCATCAAGATCCTAGGTCATCAAACCCCAGTTCTCAACATCCATCTCATTTAATGCATTTACAACACACGGTTAATCCCTTAATAGCTTTTTAATCTCACAAAATTAATATGAAAATATAAAACACTTTATTGCTAACTCCAAAAAATCTATAAAGACTCGTAGGGACGGGCAATAAATAAATAAAACATATAAATAAATAAATAGAGGAATAAATCCGGAATAATTTATGTGGTTGTGGCCGATGGCGATTTAATGACGAGTACGGACAGACGGCCCGACGGATTGTTAGTGATATTTGTAATAAACTATACTAGGGATGGGGTAGAGTCCGGCTTTTAACCGGTATATATTTTTTTTAGTTTGCTTTTGACCGCGTCCAAGATAAAGCACCTAGAATAGACCTGTTTACTCTAGATATGAAGACACCCGAACTGTACTTCGCGGGAAAAACAGAGAGTTCCATATCCTAGCTGTACGTATTAAGAATGTGGAATGGAAGCGGTTAGCCCGTACGTGGGGAATATCCACCATGTAAGGATAGCGCTTTGGCCGTGTTTGCCTAGCCGTCCGGTAATAAAAAGAGGCAGGTATGAATATAGTATAGTATAGGTATAGTAGGTAAAAAAAAAACTTTTAAGCCTTGAACACCTGAAGGTAGCAAGTCTGTAAATTTCCTACAGGATTAATTTCGGAGAATGTGCTACTGAGCTGTACGACGTTGTACTTCCATCCCTTTTTTACTACAGGGCAGTAGAAAGACGGCCCACTACCACCCATACATAGTGGAATCTCCTTGGGTACGTACCAAACGTTATGACTCTACGTTTCTCATCCGTACGGCCAAGGAATGGAACAAGCTGCCGGCTTCCTTGTTTCCTGAGAGATATAATCTAGATCTATTCAAGGCTAGAGCTAATAGGTATCTTCTAAGTCTGCGTGCTTTATCTTCGACCACATCATCGCTTACCATCAGGCAAGTTGGTGGCCAAACACGGACTTATCCGTATTTTTTTTTAAAAAGATGGTAAAGCACATCTAGCCTGGAATGGAACTGGCTCTCTAGTGAGGCTGCCAAAACACACCGTTTTGGTGTATGGCGACTGATTTTCAATATGAGTAGGTACCGAGCCAGCCAAATGCTACCTCCATGCTATGGTTTCCTGACTAACCACTGAACTATCTTGACTATGAACAGACTGCAATTTTTTAATACGTTATTAAATGTATTTCTTATTTAAAAAAAAAATTTGTTTATTGCGATCATCTGTAGAAATAAATTCCAAAATTATTTGATGCAGTCCCCTCACTATTAACTCGTGCTTTGTGCGGTAGAAGCCGTATTTTACAAGCTATAAGAACCCCATAAAGCGGGCTCCGATGACCAAGGATCATTCTACGGATCTTCACGAGATGTTCTGGAATGTTCTATGATTGATTTAGTCAACGACGGTGACGTTAAACCATCAGCAAAAAAAAAAATCTCTTACTTAAAGTCTTTCCGGAAAAATATTATTGTAATAATTGTTTAGTGGTTAGCGCGGTTGGATCACACTTTGAAGTTCTTGGGTACAATTAATAATAAACTTGAGTAAAAGTACCTACTTGAGTACTTGAGTAAACTTGGTAAAGGAAACATCGTGAGGAAACCAGGTACTTTCTAGTATTGGCTACCTAACCCTCTCAAGTTGAAAATCTGCTGCCGAGTGTATAACGGTGTGTTCCAGCAGCCTCACTTGAGAGCCAATTCCCGTTTCAGCTTGGGTTTGTTTACCATCTTTGATCACACTGTTACTTAACGTCAGCAGACAGTGGTCTTTATTTTAAATTAAACTAGCTGTTACCCGAGACTTGGTCCGCGTGAAATTTAATAAAAATGTAAGATTGTTCAGTTCGCAGAATTTACCAAAAGTTCATAATTCTGTAATCCTGACAATAAAAATACCTCAATATTCGGTAACCTAACATTTTCCGGTATGAAAAGTATCCTATAGGAAATAAAATTTCATTGGAATCCGTTCAGCTGTTTTTGAATGATTGAGTACCAATATTCAAATATACAAATTTTCACATCTATAACATTAGTAGTTTTTCTTAAACAAAAAGTATTCTTTATGTTAATTAAGTTATAAATAAATAAATATCGTGGGACATAAACACACATTGCCATCTGACCCCATACTAAGCAAAGCTTGTCCTATGGAAGCCACGTAACTGATAGAATACTTTAATACTTTTTTTTTTGTAAATACATACTTATAATATACAGAACACTCAAACACAGAACAAACATTTTGTTTATACCATAAACGTCCTGGGTTTCGTCCTGGGCGGGAATCGAACCTACGCCCTACCTACCAATAAGCCAATAGGGCCGTCAGTGACAAATAATCATGTATCATATCATAATCACTTATCCTTGAATTCTTTCCAACCGCCCTTCATCGTCTAAGTTTGACATGATCGGAAGACAAACAATTTAAATAAATGAAAAATATTTGATGGTGTTCCATGAGAAAGGAAGTGGTGCAATAGACTTGTCGCTGACGAACTGTTTTGTTAGGATATTGGAGTTTACTCTGGTTTTTTGGACGTTAAACTGTCAACGATTGCGATAGAAAGAATGCCAATAGGTACCTTTTTACTTAGCCACTATAATAATATCCGAAACTTCTGTGATGAGTTATAGTTTTTAGAAAAATGCTATAAAATACGATACCTCATACATACATACATACATGAACCTTGAAAACATTACACTCCTTTTCTGGGCAGTCGTGTAAAAGGTTACGTAGATAGTGTATACACTATCCTCGGTAAGTTTCAAATAAAATTTTCCATCACTACATATATTTCGTCTGCTTTTATAAACATTTTAAATAGGTCCCTAATCTGCCTTCTAAAAAGGTCAAGAATCATCACCAACGTTGTTCATCCCGCAAGACTCCGAGCTCATTAATACACCACATCCGGTCAAAGCACAATAATACCATAATAATATAACTAAAGCCCAATAAATCCTTCATTAATAACTGCATTCACAATCTTAAATATACATCTCACGTCACCTTTATGTTGCAAGACATAAGAACTAAAATAAATCTTTAAAAATAATCTAAAATTGTGATATGTTAGGCTTTAGTTACGGGCTTTTTATGAATCTTAAAGCAACGGCCATAAGGGCTAAAGTATTTATAAAAATACCTTTGTTCAAGGTATTAAAAAGTAAGGTTTAGATTTGTATGGAGGTATAAAACGGTAGCTAAAAAGGATTACCTCTAGCGTTGTGAGAAAAATGATGAAATGAGGTAGAAGCATTATTTTTTATCGATTCGGTTATTTTGATGAGGATGTTAAAAATATTTTGTTGAGTTAAGCAATGTCGTATTGTCAAACTATTTATAAAAATAAATCTTGAAACATAGATTTTTTAAAAGTGAACATGCTGTAGGATCATATCAAGTTTGGTAGGACGGGGATGAAAACACAAGGCATTTAAGGTAAGCGTTAATACGTAGGTACTATTTTATATTTATATTTGGATTTATACCCTTAACCCTACACCGAATGAAAAATCTTGAAGTGAAGTCACTACTAATTTACTAGGGCATGACCGGACTCTACCAAGACATACTGTGTGTGAGACTTAGACATTTCTTATATCAATCACTTGGCACTGACAAATGCAGAAAGTGCGACGCCAAATAAAAAAAGAAGAATAATTATTTATTTTTAATTATGACTCAAGCAACATTAGCTACCTATATCTATAACTTAATTTATCACAAAGTAATTAAACAAATATCGAAACACTTGACACTGGCAGAATGTACAAAGTGCGACGCCAAAAACAAAAAAGAAGTAGAATGATTATTTTTAATTATGACTCAAGCATCATTAGCTTCTTGCAGTATAAGCTTATGAAAACACAGAATGTACCACACATGGCAACCAAGTCATTTGATATGTCATTGTAATGTGAAACGGGCGGTGAAGAAAAACATTTGAGCAATTTGGATATTTTAGGACAAAATACAAAGTTACTTCCATTAAATAGTGTTGAGTAGATCTGTTTACGGGTTACACGGAAAGGTTGTATTAAGCGAAAAGGTTACAGACTCATCAATGTGAACCATTTTTACTATGAAACCATCTCTGATATCGAAAATATAAATTTGTTTCGTCACTAATATCGTTAAAAATTAATGATATTTTTTATAGAAAAGTTGATTAAAGTCAGTCCAGTAGTATAGATCTCCTTTCATTAGTAGGTACTACCTACATGCGAACTAGTTACCTACTATAATCTTTGTTTTAAAATTACTCGGGTACATATGATATACAAATATTTTACTATGTAATTTAAATTAAATTTCCTTTTTTTTATGGCTGACAGGCTATTTGTTTGACCACAGCGCACTTGATGTTAAGTGACGGTGTGGTCGAAGATGGTAAAGCACACCTAGCCTGCAATGGAACTGGCTCTCAAATGAGGCTGCTGGAACACACCGTTAGATGCTTGGCGGCAGATTTTCAACTTGAGGGTGGTAGCTGGCCAGCCGAGTACTAGAAAGTACCCTACCACCAAGCTATGGTTTCCTCACGATTTTTTCATTCACCGGCAGCTCAAGCTTATTGCTGGGGTTTGAACCCACGCCCTTCGGCGTGCTATCCTACCGCGCTAATCACTGAGCCATCATCGCTACAAACCAAACCTTTTATGAACTCAAACCTGCTCAAAAGGCTTGGCTTCAATTTAATAATTATTAAGGTACGTACCTACTATGTAAAAATCAACGTCTTACATAGTGGTACTTTACGAACTTCTTTTTTAGTTTTTAAAAGACAAAAATGCAGGCGGCATTGGCCTGTTTACCATTGAATGCTATGAACATTCGCATCCCAAATAAAAAAAGTACTTTAACTTAGCTCTTTCATGCCAATTTAACTGTGTTATTTAATTTTAAGGCTATCGATTGTAGGAGAATTGCGCTCAAGCCTATGGGGTCAAGCAGATATCATATTTTTTTGTGCAACCAATAAATAACTCTCGGAAATACTTCACGCCAATAAGCCCAAACCTCATTAACTGGTCAAAAGTAATAAAATATCATAAAAACATCAAATAGTGACCCACTACCCTTGCGTACGTCCATTCATATTTTTTTGGTAAATTTTTGTATTTTTTTCCAAAATCTTTACCTGCAACTTCCTTCCTACAGCGATCCATTACTGAATGACATTCCGAGAGCTGTCAGTTAAATGGATACCTTGACAGTTGTTGCTACTATTAGGGTGCAATCGAAATTGAACCTTACGAACGTGTCTATACTTTTACTTTTCTAATTAGTAGATCTATAATTCTATTACATCAAAGTGCTATCAAACTAATAAATATATCTTACTAGGTATATCAATAGTAATATACATACGTAAGTATATTTTTACTAATAAAAATCGTAGATAACCTTTACAAAATATGAGCAACGAATCGCCTGTTGTATGTATATAATTACTTAATTCTAACTAATGGATCAAGTCTGGAATTGTTTTTAATAACTTTGAGAAAAATATATTTAACAAAAAAAATACAATTAGATTTTTACTAAACATGTTATTCTAATTGCAAACAATAAAGTTAAAAATAGCTTACCACCGTTTAACGTCACTTTTGACGTAAATGATGCATGCGCTCTGAGCGGTGCCATGCTGTCTGCCGGAGAAGTGTTTTTGTCCAATTTAAAAGTTTTTTTAGTCCCTGTCTACCCCAAATAGCTGGTATAATGATACTCCGTTGAGATACACTAATGTGCGGCTGTCAACTGAAGTTAATTGGCTTTTTTTTGTAGAAAAAATAATATGATCTGAGAAAAAAGATTATACAGCTATTTTTCAAACTAGATTTATATATTTTTTACTATGGATACTGACGTGGTTTTGACACATTTTTGTTTTAATTATACGGTCATACTCGCGTTTAATTTATTACGGATATTTGCGTATAGTTTAAGTTTATTTAAAGTTGAAAAAAATGGGTTAAGTTGTCAAAGATCACGGACACTGGTGACTTTAAAGCTGAAATGAATAATTATATCGGTTACTCGGACTATAGTTCTGGTGACATCCGGTGGTCTTCATCAAGGAGACAAATTGAGTACAACCTCATCTTGCTTCGCACTGAGTCGGATAGTCGGAGTATATATATATATATAATGCCGCATATAAGTAAAACAAAAAAAAAAATATTTTATTTACTATTCAGTAGTGCACACTGACGTTAATAGTATTTTTCAGTCATCAATCATGCAAATTATTTTTATCTTTTGTTATTATGCTGAAGGAAACTCTTACGTGGCTTCAACTCTTTAGAGACTCTTGAAAAGGCACACTTGAGCCTCTAGGTGTCTTAAGTTAAAGGCACCTTTAATGCGAGTCATCATTGCGTTTATATAATTATATACTCGGTATACATATAGGTATTTATATGGGTTTTAGTAGAAACTCAACCCTTTTTTAATTTTTACCTTAATTACGATGTTTTTTAGCATTTTTTTTAAATCAACTAAGATTAACTCTAAGAAAGAAAATATAACCATTTACAAATTATAAATAACATTCAAACAGCGGAAAAAAAAACATTTTTAAGAAAAATAATGTAAAAGGTCGCTATCAATAGTTTGAAATAGTACCCATATGTCCCTTAATTAATCTTAGACTTAAGTTGTGTGATTTTTTAATAATTGTCAAGTTAGATAAATATTTAAATTTTAAAAAAGATTGCCTTATGCTTTTTAAATGTAACTTGGTGAATATTATCGACTTTCTGCACTCGTGCTACAACTTTAGACAGTCCATTGACCAAATCCAAAAAAAAACTCCAAATAGCCTATACCGTAGATCCGAAAGAATAATCGAAGCGGAAATACGCATTGTAAAGGTGTGCATTACCAATAACTTTACCTTTATGCTTACCCCCTGAAAGGAATGAAAGAAAAAATTAATGAATGGATTTGAGTCCATTCTATTCGAACGACTAGTTTAAATGTCGCGTGAGCAGACTGTGAGTTTTTGTGATAAAGTCAATTTTTTGTGAAATTTGCGATGGTATAAAACATTTTTGTATCACACAATATACTTAGTATAATTATCACTCATCCCGATCCAGACGAAGATACGCCACTCATCCTGATCTAGACTAAGATACGCCACTCATACTTATAGAGACTAAAACACACTACTCATCCCGATCTAGACCAAGACACACAGTACCACTCAACTCAATCTAGACAAAGCAAGATACGCCACTTATACTGATCTAGACTAAAACACACTACTCATCTGGATCTAGATCAAGACACGCCACTCATCCCAATCTAAACCAATACATGCCATTCATTCCGATTTATACTAAAACACACTACTCATCTGGATCTAGATCAAGACACGCCACTCATCCCAATCTAAACCAATACATGCCATTCATTCCGATTTATACTAAAACACATTACTCACCATTCCTCTACAGCAAGACATGTCATTCATCCTCACACCACTCAACCCGATCTAGACCAATACACTACTCACCCCGATCTAGAGTAAGACACGCCATTCATCCTGATCTTGACTAAAATACATCACTCATCCCGGTCTAGACCAAAACACACCACTCATCCCGATCCAGACCAAGACACTTATACTGAGCTAGACCAAAACACGCTACTTATCTCATGGATATTTATGAGTTAATTTCACACCACGTCTCACATAAAACTCATATAACGTTAGTACAAAGATTTTAACACTAATTGATTTTCGACAAATCCGCTCCAACATGTAGCGAAATCCAAATTGATCCGATTACCATCAAGTACAGAAAAAATATGAATAGATATCGATATCACCCGAATGGCGTAAAAATGGCATAGTAACTCAACAACATATAGTAAAGTAACAACAATAATTCTTTACACGATGGTACCATTTCGAAATAAAGTACTGTATTGCATTAAAGCTCATAGCTTCACCAATGTAGAAAAATGGGCATATGAAGGAGATTTCTTTTTCTAGAAAAGTAATTAAAAATAAGAAATACATTACAATGGCCATAGCTGTTTGGGTCTAATTTTTTTATGCGAATATAATACAATCAAATTGTCTCTACATAGTCTTTAAAATTTGATCGCTCTGAAAATTAAGCATATTTTAATACATCTCTTACAATGACAAAGTCCTTACACAATACAAGTGTCAATAGGCAAAGTTGACTCCACAATGGAATGACAATAGAGATCCGTATCCGGTATCACAAAGCGGTTCCGTAGTACATTGTACACGTTCTGTGCTATTGTTGTAGGTGTTCATTCATAAAGCAATTTTTGTGACTTTAAAGTGCTAGTTTTGCGTATTTTCTAGTAGGTTTTTTTAATACAATGAGATTATATTCAAATGTCTCTAAGTAATGAGCGCTAAAGCAGCAATGGAGTTTGTTTTGTTATCTTGTACCATCGAAGTTTCATGCACAGATGTCAGAAAAAAGGCAGTTTTTCGGCTAGCTATGTGTGCACTGTCACGCAATACGTAACTATCTGTTGTGTTTACGCTGTAGGAATTGGTGTCTGTGAGAGTCATAATGCTAAGTGATAAGATGATAGGTTTTGTGTTCCAAGTCGTAAAAGAAAGGTAAATCATCAATATTCATCAAAATAATGAGACTTGACTTGTATAAAAAGATATTCCATCGAGGTTCCTTTGTTTTTGTCACTTGTTTTTGCAGTCCTTGAACTCACAGTACCTACGGCGCAACTACTACAGTGAAAACTTATTTACTCGCGTGAGTATCACCGAACTTGCAGTCATTCTCACGTTCCGTATGCGTCGTCTAATCCATAGTCTGTGGTTTCATTCATCTCGTTGCTTTTACTTAAAAACAATAAAAAAAAATTATCTATAAAATCTTGCGTCGCAGAATGATTATAAAATGTTTCATGATAACGAATAATTAAACAGAGTTAAAATAAACTAGTTAACTTTTCATTAGTTCGTGTACCGGACTCTTCTATTTAATACGATGAGATTAATAACAGCTTCGTCAGCCGGGCTGGTTGCAAGCTAACAGCTAACAGGTACCTAGTGAGTGCGGGTTCGACACAAAGGAAAGGCGATAACTTGCCTGATAAACGACCATTGCCGGCTACCGGTATTGAGAGGCGCGAGAGTAGCAAAAGAACGTAGGGTTCTGTAGGAATTTAGACAAATCACACTAATATATATTACAAAAAGAAAAGGTTTTTTTTTTTTCTATATTCGGCATGAATGCGTCTTTAGATTTACTAACATAGTGGGCGGCAATTTAAAAAACTGAGGACAACAATATTGGGGGATACAGTTTGATGTTACATCATCTTGATCCAATTTAAAATAAACATTTATTTCATTTATAATAATATAAAAATCTTTTAAAAAAACTAGAGTGCCGCCGGCAGCGGGGTAGGCTTCAATCTGCCGGTGGTTAGAGAGAGTGTCAAGGATAACTGCCTTGTAGATCTGACCCTTGATTCAACTGTCTAGCGAGTCTCTTAAGATGTTGTTCGAGACTCTTCGGTTTAAGACCATTCACCGTGACGACTATCGGAACAACGATGGTCGAATCAATTATTATTATCGTTATTATTAAGTAGCTTGCGCCCACGACTTCGGCCGCATTGAGTTAAGGATTGGATTCAGAGAGAAATGAAACATGTAAATAAATAAATATCGTAGGACACACAGCGCAATCTGACCCCAATGTGTAACAAAAGAACAATAATCATCTTTATGAAACTTGGACTACTTAATTACCTAGATCATTATAAAGGATACCTTTTACTCCGAAATAATGTTCGTAAGACACATCTATAGATACCAAATTTCAAGTGGATGCGTCTTGTAGTTAGTTTTTTGATAATTCCACATGAACCTTATATTTTTCTGAGATAAAAGGTATCATATGTGTTAATCCAGGTAATAAACTATATTTGTGCCAAACATACAAACTTTCACATTTATAATATTAGTAGGATTAGACCACTCGATAGCTAAAGGATCAAAGAAATCTTTACGTCAACGTAGCATGGAACCCCAAAGGACGTGTACAGTTTTTAAGACTTAGTGTTCAAAAATGTAACAAACCTGTAAAAATGGATCCTACTTAAAGCCTACTGAACCCTTAAGGTATGAAAATAAAAGAGTTCACCTGGCTATTTCTACCTTTATTATTATGAAGCGGAGGCTCCGTCCGTCGGTTTATTGACGTCGGTTGACTCATTAGTTACGGAACTTTAAGATGGATTAATAGATCTGAATATAATCAACTTAAATATGTTAAAGTGGACTTTATAACTAGTGTAAGTAAGGTTGATTTTTATTGTAATGAAAGTACAATGATTACAGTAGTAATTATTATCATGTTCGAAGTGAGTGTTTGAGTACAACTTTGCATAATTATGTATCTAATTGTGTCAGGTTAAAGGTATACAATAATTCCAAATTTGATCTTTGTACATAACAGGAATTTAAAAGCAACTTATAGACAGAGAACCGGCCATAGATAGCTCTACGTCATCGCATTTGCACTGATGAACAAGCTTAATTTAAAAAAAAAAACTGCTAAAAGTTTCTTTTTTTAATTATAGCCAGTGTCGCTCAAGATAAAATAAATATTCTAACGATACCATACATTAAAATCTGTTGAGGTATTTAAAAGTTATGGTGAAATGCCCTGGTGGTGCCGGCGTAAGAATCTAATAGACATTTGATGGTAAATAGACTATGTAAAAGTATCTGTTGTATATGGTGGCAATAAACACTCCCAGCCTGGAATGGACCTGGCTCTTAAATGCGGCTGCCGGAACAAGTCCTTAGGTGATTGGCAACAAATTTTTTACTTGGTGGTGGCAGCTTTCAAAGGCTATCTGATTATAATAAATATATACAACAGGTATGGGCAACCTTTGGCTAGTTGCGTACCAAACTTACTATACTAATGCAGTCGCGGGCCATAACACAAAATAAAAAAGCCAATTTTATTAGGTTATTGGTGAAGTAAATTTACGTGTAACGGTTAATGTGATACGCAGGCCGGTTGTTGCCCATATGTGATATACAATATTAGAGACAATAAATAAACATCCTTGGACATTTCACACAGCGCTATCTAGCGCCTAACTAAGAAAATATTTTACTATGGGAACCAAATAACTGACAGTATACTTGTTTATATATTTATTGGCAATCTTTAGACCAGACTACAGACCATTAACACCACATTTACTGCCGCAATCAACCCAACTTTCACACCAGGGTTCGAAAGGAAGATCAACAGAAACTCGATGACAGTTGACAGGTCCGTGATAGCTTCCTGTCATAATGACACTCGTCCTAAAACAACAGAGAACTGATGACTGATTTAGTAATGTCGCTTTAATTTTAGGAAGCTTACGAAATTAAGAAAGATATCTGTAACTTTTTTTTTTTAATGTCTGACAGGCTAGGTGTTTGACCACAGCTCACCTGATGTTAAGTGACGGTGTGGTCGAAGATGGTAAAGCACACCTAGCCTGGAATGGAACTGGCTCTCAAGTGAGGCTGCCGGAACACACCGTTAGATGCTTGGCGGCAGATTTTCAACTTGAGGGTGGTAGCTAGCCAGCCGAGTACTAGAAAGTACCCTACCACCACGCAAAGGGTGGTACTTGAGGGTGGTAGCTATAGAAGGAGTACTTACTTGAGTACTAGAAAGTACCATAGCCATAGTTTTCTCTCAAGTTCATTATTGGGATGGTGGGTATTGTCAGTGCCTTACCTACCTTTGATGAATTGACCCTATTTACTCTTTGTTTCTTTAAATTACTAAAGACATACGCGCACACTAAGTCACTTCATGATCACTTTTATTATAATACTGACTTTATCCTATGAGTTCACTCGTATTTCCCAGAAGGAAAAGTATATTATCTATTTGTTACTGCAGGATATAAGCTATCCGCTTCCAAATTTTATACAAATAAATCAAACAATTATAGTTTTTTTTTAATGTAAATCCAATGAGACGAACGAAACGCTCTCTTTATGGTAAGAAATAATGCCGATCCATAACCATTTCATACACAGAACTTAAAACAAAGTCCAGAGCATTGCTGCTTTGGCGCTCATTACTTTGAGACTTTCGATGATTAGCTCAATAACCCTATAATTTCGTACAGTACCCTTCAAACCAGAACACAGTAATATTTACACACTACTGCTTGGGGGCAGAATATCTGGTACTGCGGTGGTACCTACCAAAACGTAGAAAAAGAAAAAATCGAAGAAACAAATATTCGCACATTTCAATTTGTGGTAAATAAACAGTTATTAATTGTTTACCGTACATGTCACCAAAAATAATAAAGAATAAGAAATATAAGCAGTCATTAAATATAAAGTATTTTTATCACAGAACTATAAACACTAAAGCTAGATTTGTGTTTATAAACTAAATATAGCTCTTCAATTATATTATTAGCATTAAATAAACATAAGCTTCAATATAAAGGTAGAGTTAAGTCTGGGAGACGTTTGCTTCGTGGCTCGCGCCCAGGTATTACTTTGAAGGCTTTTAATCTTCAGATTGAGCTTACATGCCGCCACATGGCACCTACATAGCATACTTATAATAATCGCACATCGAACGTCCACTGCTGGACATAGACCTCCTCCTGGGGGGGTTTTGCCAATACTCGCCACGCTTGTCAGGCGGGTTGACGCAGTTAAGTGTGATTGTTCAAGGAAGACGCTGCAACCCATCTTCCGGATTACATCCCTTAGCCGACTCTTACGGCAACCACGGGTAGAGAGGGTGGGGTACAATTCTTACGCCTGCACATTGCAAGCATTGTTGTGTTCCGGTTTGAAGGGTACTACTGCAGCTAGCGAAGTTACAGGGCTGTTGAGACTAGCCATAGAAAGTCTCAAAGTAATGAGAGCCAAAGCAGCAATGCCCTGGACTTTTTTGTGTTACTCAGAGTTCTGTTTAATGCTGCAATGGTCATGGACATGAGTTATCTCTTACCATCGGGAGAGCGTATCGAATGTCTCTTCACTTTTAGATGAAAAAAATAAAAATAAAATATTATCGCGCAGTCGTTGTTCAAACCGAGTTAAACAATACTAGTTACGCCCCGCGGTTTTATCCATGTTATCTGAGAAAAAAATAGCCTATGATTAATTAAGGTTGCCTGAAAAAGATCGCTCTTAACGATAAGGCCGACAATAGTTGCACGTTTAACGTAAAATGTGTTTTTTTTTTATTTCGGTGTGATCAATAAGGAATTGTCTATTTATCTGTTCATCCAAAGGAGGTAAGTTTTGACATCCCGGGATACTCTATTCTAGGTCTTGGTTCGAATCTCACGGCACACATCTCTGTCTTCTTAAGAAGTATTGTTGCTGATTTTAAACGGTGAAGGAAAACATGGTGTGGAAACTTACATGTTAGAGAGTTCTTTAAAAAAGTTGTGTGAAGTTTACCGACTCGCACTTGGCCAGCGTGGTAGATTACTGCCTTACCCTTCTTACAATGAGAAGAAATCCACACCCAAATCCAAACCCGTGTAGCTGTTAAAGCTTGAAGACATATATGTTTATGCAAAAGTATAAACAAACTTTGAATCATGATTAAATCGTGACCATAAAAAAAAGGATCAGCTAAATCGGTTTAGCCGTTTTCAAGTTGCCAACGAATATCATTTGATTATTATTTATATAGAATATTGGACTTCGTTGTCCTGCCTCATTGCAATTCCACGTACCAGTTCAAATTTTGTATCAAAACCAAACAAACACAGATAAAAAAAATCAGCAATATCTGTCCGTCTGTTCAGAAGGAGTTCAGTGCCAAACACACGTACAGAAGAATTTTACAGACGACGACGACGACGATATAAGGACAACCTTATTATTTGGAGTGATTTCCTTCAAGAAAATGGATAGATAAACAATAGTACCCGGATGACCGAGCTTTGCTCGGCTGAAAACACGGATAAAACGACGTTTTCTAAAAATGAAACCTAGCTAGATCGATTTATCTCCCTCGAAACCCCCTGCATACTAAATTTCATGAAAATCGTTGGAGCCATTGGAGCAATCCGAGATTCAGAATATATATATTTATATATAAATATACAAGAATTGCTCGTTTAAAGATATAGATAATAAAAAACTTATCTATATATAGATAGATAGATAAGTTTTTGTGTTCACCGTAACAAAAAAATAACAAATGAAATCAATGACTTCCAGATAATTGGATTAATTTTAAAAAAAATACGCGAAACTGAATTTTGCGTCACTAAATATTTTACTTCAAGATTGTTAAGTAACTTAACAATATTTTTCCTCGTCAACGTGCCTCCATGTAAGCTCAATCTTCAAGCTTGCACGCCACAGCCGAGTTGCTCAAGTAAACAAATATATTTATTTAATAAGTTTTTATTGCCATAAGCTGCACATAACTTACGCTGATAAGCAGATCAGCACGCTATAATATATTAGCGTTTGATACTCTTGATGTACGCTTTTTGTTTTATTTACTGCGGAATAAGCTCCGTAGATGGAAATATTATGCTGGGTTTAAATACTTACTTTGTTATTGAAGTAATTTTTAAACAGTAGGTATAAGCGGAATACTGCGTTGGTGGTTTTGATTTTCTATTGGACAGGAATAGTTCTTGTCCAAAGAAGTTTTAAATCCAAGAAAAGTCAAGTTGTACTATTGGAAGTTTCTTCCTAGTTGAGAGACCGTCTGGCTTTTCAATCTGGGGGTCCTGGGTTCGAATCCCACGGCGTGCACTTTTGTCTTTTCAAAGTTATGTACGTACACGTGATTTAAAACAGTGAAGGAAAATATCGTGAGGAAATCGACATATCGGAGAAATCTTACAAAAAAAATGTTGTATGAAATCTGGTAACCCGCACTTGGCCAACATGGTGGACTATGGCCTTACTTTTCTCACAATGAGAAGAGGCTCGCGCCCAACAGTAGTTTTTAGAATATTTTTATTATTTATAAATGTTGCTAAATTAATTAATGCTTTAAAATGTTTTATCAACTTCTCGCTGACATAATTATGTAGGTTTCACACGTGAAACGACTGTCTACTTTCTAGAGTCAGTTTAATTCCAGGCTATGATTAGGTATGGGCTAACCAACTCTGACCACACCGCCACTCCACATGAAATGATCTGTGGTCAAATGCCTATCACATTTTTTTATATGGATGTCAAGTGATGGGTCGAAGATAATAAACACACCTATGCTGGTATGGAACTGGCTCTCAATTAAGACTGCCAGAACACACCATTAAGTGCTTGGCGACAAAATTTCAACTTGAGGATGGTAGCCAGTCGAGTACTATAACGTGGCCAACCACCATGCTATGGTTTCCTCACAACGTTTTCCTTCACCGCCAGCTCAAGCTTATTGTTGAGGTTTGATCCCACGCCCTTAGGCGTGTGAAACGACCGCGCTAACCACTGAGCTATCATTGCTACAAATTCATACGTACATCGCTATAAAAGAAAGATTAACACATAGCCCGCTTTTTATCCCTGAAACAGGTGAAACACGTTTTTTCTATAGTTGACAGGCTAGATGTTTGGCTACAGCTCACATGATGTTGAGTAATGGTGTTTGAAGATGGTAAATACATCTAGCTTGGAATGGACAATTTACACGTAAAAGTGAGATTTAAAGATTTCTTTTTCACTTTTCGTGGGGAATATTCTAGAAAAACTAATTCTGCTTTAATGTTGTTTTAATTTCATTAAAGTGTATATTAAATTTGTTTGTGTCCTAGCTTGTCCTATGTAAATGAAAGATATAGTGGACTGTAACACCGGTTTACTGTATTTTAAATTAATCGGGAACGCACAATAATTAAAACGGGGGCGATGCGAGTGCGTTCGTTGCGCTCAGTCGAGGAAACGTATGTGAGCTGTGGTCAAACTCCTAGATTATCAACAAAAAAAAAAAAAAAAATTTAGAAACCAGCGCACCCCGCCCTTCTCTCTCCTTTCTGCAGCCCGCCAAGCGTCCTTGTTCCAACAAAAGAATAATATCTTTGATTAAAAATAGGTTACTTTCTATCTTTAAAAAAAACTACTACTACTTTTAAAATAACCAAATTGCGTTCATCAAACTATATAAGGTACAATTCATTGATCATATCTTTCGCAAAAAAGATTACAATTCAAATTTTCGTGACATCCATGTGGATTAGTCAATAATCCAACATCAATGAATCGTACGCATACTGCCATATTGCACGTCATCAAAACCTGTCACTCACGCTCTTTATGTCACAAACGTCAATCTGGGAGGAATTTACACAAATCGTGTTATTTGTATCCATTTCTATTTGTGTATATTAGATATTATTGTGTTATTTTAGTGCAGTAGAAATATGAACCTTACGTTCTTGGATTTCGTTTCTTTCTTGGCTAAAATTTTGTACCCATGTTAGTTTACAAGCATTATTAAATAAAATCAAATACTTTAGTGTAAAATTTTGCTTCAAAAACCTAAATAATAGGTTATGCGACCTATGTTTAGATTTTTCGATAGACATCAACTTTTACCCTCTCTATCCATGTTCCCATCCCTGGCTTACCAAATTTGATATGATTCCCAACAACGCTGCTTTGGAAAAAACTTCTGGACAGGTCGAGTTTTTATTAGATTATAAAAAGATTTTTTGTTTTACTTATGCGGGATTACTCACGCTTAATTATATCAGATACTCCGACTATAGTTTCGGCCACATTCGGTGCCCTTCAGATAAACGTGAGTAATCCCGCATGAGTAAAACAAAAATATGTCAAAATCACGTCAGTTTCCGTAGTAAAATAGAAAGATTTTGTTGATATTTCTCTCGCACCCACTTCAGTTCTACTGCAAAATATTACAACATTTGTAAAAAAATAAGATCGGATCTAAATTAAAATATAATAAATGTAAATCGGCAGATTTAGAATCATATGCGTTTAAAGGTTAAGAATTTTTTTTAAATTTAAAAGTAATGAGACGAGATATGCCTTTGCAGCGATACAAAGAAGTTTGAGTAGTAAAACAAAGTCCAGGGCTCGCTGCTTTGGCGATCATTACGTTAAGACATTTAATATCAACAGCCCAGTAATTTCGCTAGCTGTAGTACCCTTTAAACCGGAAGCCATGTTCTGTCTCTTTCCAGCAAATCGAATGCTAGTATAGAATGTGTATGGCGTCATGCTAGCTGACGTCATCTTTCATGATAGTGCGCTCTCTTTCTACCATGAAATTCAAATGGTTGTAGCTTTGTTATTTATAAACAGATTTTAATTTTGTTTTAAATGATTGACTCTATTGATATTTTTCTTGAGAACATAACAAAATAATGCATGTTTTAGTTTTGACATTTTGGAATATGAAAGGCGAAGAGAAATTTCGTTTTACCAACATTTATGTTTAACTGAGAGGAATAAACACAAAACTGTTGTTTGTATTTACCGTACAACCAACCTCCTCGTTTGACGGTCAATCTTACCACGTGATATTGGCATTGGCAGAATAGTTGAACTCTTTCGTAGAAGCCCTCAATCTCCCTCAATCAAGAGTTGAAGTCGAATTTGAATCTCGAATCGATGGTCGATCTGGCATAAACGGTTGTCCAAAGTCTATTGTACGACGGTTTTCATAATAAAATCGTACGATCATTCGATACTTCTCACATATCTCCTCGATATCAAAAGCATCGCGTCACAGCATACGGAAATTAATTAAAAATCTTGTTTGTTGAAAGCGTATTTTTTTTACGTATTACAAAACAAGTTGATACATTAGTAGTTTTTTATTTGCTGACATGCTAGATGTTTGACCACAGCTCACCTTATGTTAAGTGACGGTGTGTTCAAACACCCAGCAAGTTAACAATTACAGATAAGAAATATGCAATTAAGTATTTAATAAGTTCGTATAAACAGAGTAGGGAGCCCAATTTTTCAGATATGACAAATATTGGAAGATTCCAATCGCATATAAAAACTTACACAAAAAATTATTCGTAAAAACGCCAATTGTATGGAAAGTGCCAAATGGCGATCAATTACAAATAATCGGCTTACAGAGACGTGATTACTGAATGGGGTTTACAAAATCGGGTTTGGCGGAACAAGCGACGGCTTGGGAAGCTGTGAGGTATTTATAATAGAACATTATGGGATATTGGCTTTTATAAACGTCACAATTCACAAGACCGCATCAATTTAATTGTTTAACTATTTTTTTCTCTGAAAAAAATTAGTTTTAAGAACTAAATGCCAGTAGCATTATCTTAGTAATGATCTTTTTTTTTTATAACGGCTTATATAATATAGGCTTGCGTTTGACTGCCATCTCGCCTGATATTAAGCAAAGATGCGATCTACAAGCACGCTTACGTCAAAGTAATAAGCGCCGAAGCAGCAATGCCTTAGACTTTGTTTTGTCACTCAAAGTTCTGTGTATCGCTGCAATGGTCATGGACAGGCGTTATCAAGAGATAACGCCTAAGAGATAAGATAAGATAATCGTAAGAACGATCAGAAGAACGTCTTTTTCGCCTCATTACTTTTACATAAAAAATTAAAAATTATAATGTAGAATAATATGAATTCATTTATTTTCTTGTGAGCCCTGTTAGCTCACTATTTAGCATAACACTGCTTCAAAATTCGAAAGGGCGTGAGTTCAATTCTCGGTCAGGACAAATATTTATGTGATCTGAAACACATGTATTTGGAGTTGTAATTATGTATTTACAAAAAATAATAGTAAACGCTGGCAGTTAGAACATTAGCAATATTCAAAGGTTTCAAAGACATGTTAGTTGGTGGTCATATCAAATGTATAAAGAAATAAAATCAAAACAAATTAAAAAAAAAAAAAACAAGAAACCCTTGGTTAATGTTTTTCCCAAGACTCCAGAATGTATGGACAGCGCGCAGCCTTACGCACCGCAAGACATGACTACCATTCGTAGACTACGCAGTAACTGTTATCTAACCGCGCGAAGTGTCCGTATTTTTGTGTTTACTCAGGATAATTTGATCAAATATTAACCACTAATATTGTTTTATTATTTGGAACGACAATCGAGTAACAACCCCCTAAAACATAATGTAATGTACTATTATAAAAGGTCACAACCAAATGGAATAGTTGCCAAGACAATAAATATTGACTTAAAACGACGAAACAATTTACAATTAAACTAGTTTGTGTAATTACTACAACGGCATCACTCAACGGCCTCCCGTTGGAAGTAGTGCCTCACGGCGTCCCGCCCTGGGGTCAATTAGTGCGGTAAACAAGGGTCAAAGGGCGTTGTTAGTAGTGGTCTCCGCTAAATCTTGCCTCGAGCAGTTTGCGGGACATAATGCCTTGTGAAACATGTTGCCTATTTTTATAAGGCTATTGGGTTAAGAAAACATTTTTATAGAAATCGTTTCAGCTATCTTACATTTTTATTCACATAGGCATAATAAATGTGAGTATTGTTGTTTGATGTTGTTGTATTGTTTTTGTTTGTGAGTAGAGAGCGTTTTTTCTTTTAAGTTTGTCTGTATGTGTTTTTACTTCTTTACGTTGTAACAATTTAATGTTTGTAGCGATGATAGCTCAGTGGTTATCGCGGCTGGTTCGCATGGCGAAGGGAGTGGGTTCTATTCCCCAACAATGAACTTGAAAATGGTGGTAAGGTACTTTCTAATACATCGTTGTCTAGCAGATTTTTCAAGTTAAAAATCTGCTGCCACGTACCCAACGGTGTGTTCCCGCAACCTCACTTGAGAGCTAGTTCTATTCCAGACTAGATGTGCACTCGCACGATAATTTTTAACGTTAATTTTGTAGCGATGATGGTTCAGTGGTTAGCGCGGTAGGTTCGCATGCCGAAGGGCGTGGGTTTCAAACCCCAGCAATGAGCTTGAGCTGCTGGTGAAGGAAAACATCGTAAGGAAATCATAGCGTGGTGGTAGAGTACTTTCTAGTACTCGGCTGGCTAGCTACCACCCTGAAGTTGAAAATCTGCCGCCAAGCATCTAACGGTGTGTTCCGGCAGCCTCACTTGAGAGCCAGTTCCATTCGAGGCTAGGTGTGCTTTACCATCTTCGACCACACCGTCACTTAACATCAGATAAGTTGTGGTCAAACACCTAGCCAGTCAGCCATAAAAAATAATACCGTTTAGTTGTTTTTCAGTTTATCGTGAACAGACAGACAGACGCAGCAGACAAATTTGTTTTATAATAGGTATTTAGTGATAGTGATTTGCGTTGAAATATAAATCGACAAATTGTCCATTTTTGATGCAGTTACAATCTTACAATAAGTGTAGATACTTACTTAATGGCAAACATAACACACAGTCAGTGTATTGTTAAAGCAAAGGTGCAAGTTAGGGTATTGGACCGGAAGCAGTTAATTTTATTACCAACTAAACGGTTTGTATGGGCTACAGTTCGCACATTCATCTCAATTGATATTTTGAGGATTGAATAGAATATACTTAACACCTTGGTAAAGTCTAAAAGTCGCTAGTAAGCCATATATGTATTTTGTTCGTTGCAATGGTTTTAGATTAAATAGCCATTATGTGCAAATAAATAAATTGAATCAAGTAGGTACAAACTTGAGTAAAACGCAAAAAATTGAACACATGTTTTTCTAGCCGTATAAAATAAAATTTTGCTGTACCTACGTTAAAATATGGCGTATAATTTTGTTTTGAAACAAACAAATTACCCGGGATTCAAATTGTAAACTAATAAAACTGTTTCTCGCGTTCTGGAAGCGGCTGTTTCCTTAATATTATCACATAAACTGAACGAATGAGCACCAGGTACTAATTGCAAAAAAAGAGCTAGCATAATATTTTTTTTCTATGCTTTTATCGTGCTGTCAGCCTTTTCGGCTATGAGCAGATGTCATCATCATCATTATCAGCCTTTTGCTGTCCACTGCTGAACATAGGTCTCTCCTAATGCACGCCACTGAGCTCGGTCGACAGCTTTCTGCATCCAGTGTTTACCCGCCGCTTTACGCAGGTCGTCACACCAACTGGCCACAGGGTGCCCCACACTACGCTTGCCTGAGCAGATGTGGTCAGATAATGGTCGGGTACAAATATTTCCCCTCAGAAACATATTCCAGATGCTAGAATGGTGCTTGCTTAAATGCTTTTTAATCGATTCGGGCAGTTTGGTAGTGTGAGCTGGACAGCTAGCTGGTTAAGATGCTTTTCCAATCTGATTTTATATTTATCTGCACCCGCTTTAATTTATATACTTTTTTTATATTCAGTAGATCTACGTTTCGCCATCAACTCACCTGATGGGAAACGACGATGCGGCTGAGGATTTATAAAGAAGCAATCTTACTTGATGGTAGATTTCCTTAGCAGGAGGTCGCCTAGGTAGGTACCACCGCAGTACCAGATATTCTGCCGCCAAGCAGTAGTGTGTGAACATTACTGTGTTCCAGTTTGAAGGGTACTGCAGCTAGCGAAATTACAGGGTATATGTTTTAATTGCAATTATCTATAACATTTTTTACGTGTAATAAATTAATTATGAGTTAAAATATATATTTTTGCTGACCTTACAAACAGCGAAAGATAGATTTTACAAAAATTTAACGCGCTGTCATTCCGTCGCTGTCCACCCTACGGGGTTGAGTGGGGGTGTGAGGGGGATGTAATCAACAATTTAAAATTGGGCCTAATCCAAGCCGGGCGGTAATCTGGGTGATCAGTCTTAGAGTTGAGGGTAACACTGAGACGCACTGAAGAATCTAAAGATAAGAGAATAAGATATCATAGAACATTAGCTGTACCCCGCGTATTTAACCGTGTTTTTCGACACAAAAAGTTACCTTTTTTTTGTAAGGTGTTTGACCACAACTTCTTGATGTTAAGTGAAAATGGTAAATATACTTAGCGTGGAATGGATTAGGCTCTCGAATGAGGCTGCCAGAACACCGTTTACAACTTGAGGTTGGTAGCTAGCCAGCCGAGTACTAGAGAGTACTGTTACGAGGTAGGTTCAGAAGGGTTTTTTAAAACGATTTTGTAGATATATGTAAACCCTTTTATTGAAATAGAAGATACAAAAGCCTAGTGCCCACAAGGAAGTCTGATTGTAATCTGTTCTAATGAGAATTATCAACTATAAAGAAATGTTCGAATGACGCAAATCGCTACGTAATGTCCTAGATGCGTCTCGCTATCTAAGCACTTTGTAAGCACACGGGGGGGTTGTTATAAGGTATTATAACAACCCCCCCGTTAAGATTGATCATCTCGGTTTAGGGAGATGATCAATGTATAAGAAAGATCAGATGTCCTTGTGTTACAAACATACAAAATGGATTAGCATATATTACTTAATTATCTAAATTAAAAGGAAAGAGACATGAACCATTAAAATAATGCAATGTTATACTAATAGAGTGATAATAGACTACTTTAAATTTAAACAATTATATTACGTCTCAGCGCTGGCGCTGGCAACGACTTGACGGATATATTTTCGTCTTCTAACTCTTCTGATGAAGAGGACTGGCGATCACTAGTCTACTTGACTGACTGAGCTGTAATCTTCCTAATGGTCTTGTGGCTGGCATAGGTTTTGTTATATACCTTGACACAACAGCCTGACTCTCGGTGGCCTATTAACTTTCTCAACTTGTTTAACATATATAGGCCAAACAAGAATGAAATGGTATAAGTCAAGGACAGATAATGAGTAGAGTAGTTTTCGAAATGCGAGGGCTGAGCGATAAGACTTAACTGTTGTTCAAAACTGTTCAAATGAGTACTTGCTTTTACTAGTGATTCTATGTTATTAAATTCAGTCAGTTTTATTGAGGGCACTTTATTTACTGTGCTGTTAAGATCGTGAGAAATGTCACAACAATCATCAATTATATGGAAGTTAGAAATGGAATTAGTGGTATTCGAAGAATACGTATCTGTAGGAGAAAGGTTTAATGTTTTATAATACGCTTTACAAGATTTAGGAATATGCAGAATGCCTGTACCAAACAAGACTTCGTCGGTGTTATGCGATGCTTGATTACAGACTAAATGACATTTACCTGAGTCAGACTGAACAAAAATTCATCTATTGTTAGTTATTTTCTAGAATACATCAACGGAGCCTTTGAGAACTCTTGTTTGGCAGGACTTAGTTAACTTATCAACTACCTCGGTGAGTAAGGTTGTTTCACACATTGGATTCACGAGGACGGATTATACGTTATCTAAAGGACACACATAACACTCGTCTTTGACCTTTTTACACTCACTGACACACGCGAGCTGTGAATAAAATAATCGATCCCGTGTTATTGCCATGTATGGTTTGTTCGGTGCAATAAGAATATACGTATCTGGTGTGTTAATATTAAGGGGTACAGGAAATGGGATACTGCGATACAAATTGTAAATTTGAGAAAGAACAAGCGGTATTTTAAGTACTATAACATGCTTATTTTCTTGGTAATAACATACGATGTCGCATTGCGTAATAAGTTGATTGATATTACGTAAAGATAAGCAAATAGGTAATTTAGAATGTTTAGGTACTCGATTCATGTGTAACTCGAGCTGTTTGTATAGTTGAATGAGACTGAGTATTGTCGGGTGCAAAACATTCATTTTTTCTAAACAATATTGCGTCATTGATGTCGTTAATATCGAAGGATAGTGACATTATAATACTTTATAGAGAATTGAATAAAGGGACAATTGTGACCTAATATCTACCTGGTAACTTATCAGTAGTCTGAGATAACTTTTCAAAAACGCTTTTTTTTTTTATAAGCTAGATTCCGATTTAGGAACTAGAAGGCGGGCTTGATCTCATCATAGTGATGACGTATATGTTTTCTACCTACTTGAATTGTGACTGTGTGGTTGCCGTTGACTTTTATTATTTTATACGGGCCTTTCCACACTGGTTGTAATGCTTTATTCTGTTTATGATGGCATCTTATGTATACCATATCATCTGCATTATAGGTAACAGGTCGAGCGTGTGAGTCATAGTATCGTTTGGAACGTTCTTTTGAGGATTGGATATTTTCCATAGCTTTCTGTCTACTATAGTAAAGCCTGTGGTTGAGAGCTCGAATGTAGTCAGTATAGGTATTATTTTCGAGAGTATCGATGGATTTAGGGATATATGGTTTATGTCCTAGCAGAAGTTCGAAAGGAGCGAAACCTGTTGTAGAGTGAATGTTTGAATTGTATGCTAGCATTGCAGTGTTCAAATACAAGTCCCAGGTGTGATTATTTTCTTCGATATAGGATCGTAAATATTCTTTTAATGTGGAATGACTGCGCTCTAAAGCACCGCATGTTTGAGGGTGGTACGGCGCCGCATAGATATGCTTTATACCAAACAACTTTTCTAGTTGTTTGAATACATCTGAGCAGAAGTTTGTACCTTGGTCTGTTACGATGGTTCTAGGAATTCCTATATGCGAGATAAAATGGACAAAGCGTTGTGCAGTTTCCTGGGCTGAACATGATTGCATGGGATACGCTTGTGAATACTTGGTTAAATCGTCCTGTAGAGTCAAAATAAATTTGTATTTATTAATTCTCGTTTCGGGAAGAGGTCCAACGAGATCTAAGAACAACTTTTCATTCGGGCGAGTAGCGGTTGAGGAGATGATCATAGGAGCTCTGTTAGTGCAACGTAATGGCTTATTGACCTGACATGATTTGCAATTCTTGACATAATTTTCTACGTCCTGGTGCATGTTTTTCCACCAATATAAGGTCTTGAGTCTATCATACATACGGGATATGCCGGGGTGACCAGCAGCGGGTGAGTCATGGTTATCTCTTAGAATACGAGGAACCTCGGAGGGCGTTGGAAACAAGATGTTGTTGTGGTAGATGTGTATTTTAATGCCCGTATCATGGAATAAGAAAGCCAAGATATTATAGATTTTGGTAAATGACAATTTGTTGAATGGATCTCTAAAATCTGAAATGGCGAACTCTTTTTCTTCCATGTACCAGGTTAAGATCATGTCACGATAGTCTCTCATCATTTTAAATATATCCTTGTATGACATTTCATCGTAATGATGAACGCGTAAATAGAGATGTGTAAAAACATGTTTAGCATTAGACGTACTTTGATAGGTGTAGAGTTCGCGTTCTGATAAACGTATATCGGGTAAGGTTTCACTGAATACTGATGATTCAAGAATGTCGGAACAATAAGGAATTGACTCGTCAAGGTCGATTGAAGATGGGTAGACTATCATTTTACATTTGGATTTAAGTAATGAGTCATTATGTTCTTCTATTATAGTATTATAAGATGTATTCTGTTGCTGACAGATTTTTAAATATTTTTCGTAAGTTTCTGACGTGGAAGGAGTGTCTGAGTCGACGGCGAGAACAGGATTTCGAGAAAGGGCGTCAGCATTGCAGTTTATTTTGCCCTTTTTGTGAACTATTTCGTAATCAAACTCTTCGAGTTTAAGGCGCCAGCGTACAAGCTTCGAACTAGGATCATTGATATTGAAAAGCCATTCTAACGGCTTGTGATCGGTGACTATCTTGAAACGTCGACCGAATAAATATGGTCGAAATACCTTAGTGCCAAAAATAATTGCAAGGCACTCTTTTTCGGTAGTGGAGTAATTTCCTTCAGCTTTATTTAGTGTGCGTGATGCGTATGCGATTGGTAGGTCGCTATTGATTTCGCCTTGGGAAAGAATTGCTGATATTGCATAGTTACTTGCATCGGTTGTTAGTAGAAAAGGTTTAGAAAAATCGGGATATTGTAGAATAGGTGCCGTGGTTATCTTATTTTTGAGTGTATCAAATGCGGTTTGTTGTTCAGAGAGCCAACTAAATTTAACATCTTTTTTCAGGAGACTGGTTAGTGGCTTTGTAATATGAGAAAAGTTGTCTATGAATCGCCGGTAATAGCCAACTAAACCAAGGAAAGACTTGATGTCTCGAGGGTTATTAGGAACTGGAAATTTCTGAACACATTCTATCTTTTTAGGATCAGGTTTCACACCTTTGTTTGTTATTATATGACCTAAGTACTGAACCTCTTTGCGTAGAAACTCACTTTTGTCCGGTTGCAGCTTTAAATTGTGTTCTCTGAGTTTTTCAAAGACTAATCTGAGATTATCTGTAGCATTTTTGAGACTGGATCCTAGTACGACTATGTCATCCATGTACGTGAAGCAGTGGAGGCCTTGTAGGCCTGAAAGTACTACATTCATAAGTCTTTGAAAAGTAGAAGGGGCATTTTTAAGCCCGAAAGGCATGCGATTGAATTGATAGTGCCCGGGCTGACCAGAAACACCCGGAACATTGAATGCTGTCTTTTCAGCGTCAGATTCCTTCGTTATTACCTGATGAAATGATGATGCTAAATCTAGAGTAGAGAAGAATACGCTATGGCCAAGCTGATCTAGAATATCGGTTATGTTGGGAATAGGATAGGCATCTCCAATCGTCACTTCATTGAGCTTCCTGTAGTCAATAACGATACGCCACTTTGGTTTCCCGGACGCATCTTGTTTTTTTGGCACCACCCATATAGGCGCAGACCATGGAGATACAGAGGGACTTATAATACCTTGATCTAGCATACTTTTAATCTGCTTGTTAACTTCGTCTTTGTGACATTCAGGGAAACGGTAGCTTTTAGCATGGATTGGAATTTGAGAAGTTGTGCGGATTTCATGTTGAACGGTCTTGGTTGCGGTGAGAGTATCACCTTCGAGGTAGAATATATCATGAAACTCAGAACATAGCTTTCGTAATGAATATTCTTCTTCTTGAACCAAATGATCACACCTTAACGCGCTTTGAACACGCCTTTCACGTTCTAGGTCAGCGAAGGTAGTAGAGAAACAAGGTTCTGAATCTGAGGGTAGGTCTGGAGAAGATGAATGTTCAGAAGAATTCGGCTCAAGGACGTAAGAAACTGCTTCTAGGGTCAGCTTCAACGGTTTGAGAATGACGTCTTTTTCAGAAGTGTTCAACACCGAAATAGTAACTTTTTTATTTGATCTTACTTTGGTCAAACACTTAGAAAACACAAGTTTTGGGTAGTCTTCTAATTTAGTTATCAAAACTAACCCTTCTTTCACCTCAGGATTTGTGACTGAGCATTCGACTAGCATTTCGCTACGAGCGGGTATAGAGTAGGTAACATCTTGAAATTTTAAATTGAAAAACAAGGGAGATTCATCGGACATATTCAGCTTTCCTTCTGAATATGAGACTGAGGCGTTATGAGTAGAAAGGAAATTTGAACCAATGATACCATCATAGTCCAGGTTAACACCGCATACGACATGGAAATGGAATGACAATAGGGTATCACTTGATTGACAAGGCTTGATCGTTAGTAAGAATTTGCCTTTAGTCTCTGCGTATGAATTTATATCGTTAATACCCTTGAACTTAACAACACTCGAGTCTAGGGTTGGCACTTTTGACAAACTTGTATCTTTGACTAGGCAAATGGAACTACCGGTGTCCACTAGAAGTTTTAAGGACCTATCGGAATGTGACGTATACACTTCAATGTATGGCAACGACGTTTTCTTATGTTGTGATATATCATATATCATTGGACACTCTTCGGGTTCATTGAAATACTGATCGATAGATTCCCGAAGTGAGTCAGAACTGGTAGGGTGGCACATTTGGGACTGAGACTTGTAAGAAACAGTATCGACATTGTCATTTCTGGAACATGTCGTTGACTCAGGGGTAGCGATAATCGACTTTGTTGGATTTAAGATTTTAGAAACAGTGGATCTAGTAAGTTCAGAAACAGTGGATTTGGTAGATTGAGAAGTAGTAGGCTTGGTAAGCTGGGACACGGTGGACTTTTTAGATTCAGAAACAGTGATTATTGTAGGTTGAGATACAGTGGGCTTAGTAGATGGAAAAATCGTGGATATGGCAACTTGAGGAACTGTGGACTTAGCAACTTCAGCAAATGTAGGTTTGACAGTATGAAGGGCAGTAGACCTAGCAACTTGAGAAACAGTGGACTTACTGGTTTGAAAAACAGCGGACCTAGCGGGTGGAGAAACAGTGGATTTAGTAATTTGAGAAACAGTGGACCTACTAGGTTGAGAAACAGTGGATTTAGTAGTTTGAGAAACAGCGGACTTAGTAATTTGAGAAACAGTGGACCTACTAGGTTGAGAAACAGTGGACCTACTAGGTTGAGAAACAGTGGACCTACTAGGTTGAGAAACAGTGGACATAGTAGCTTGAGAAACAGTGGACATAGTATTTTTGGTACCTAGGGATAGAGACTTGCGACGGCACCTGATCGCAGGCTCTACATTGAGTTTAAACAGTGTTCGTTTTCTAGTTCATGTATTTGTGGAAAAGATGATACTTCGGGGCCCGTATCAATAAAATGTTGTCGATAACCCTTAAAACCATTAGTGTTGGCATTTTTATTAATCAGCTTCGAGTTATTGAACTGTCGCTTACGACATTGCGAAATATCATGACCCACATGTTTGCAATAGCGACATATGACCGGTGTCGTATTGCCTTTAGAATTGTTGAAATCAGCTGTGTTGCTCGGCACGTGCGGACGGACTTGGAAGTATTGCATATTACTTTTTTGCTTATCATAGCACTCGAACTCTAAATGCCCAGGTTTTTTGCAAGCTGTACAAAACTTTGATTTGAAAGACGTATTTTTATTTAAATTCAAAATTTTTTCTTCCTCTATAGCGATATTAATTGCGGCATTTAAATTTCGAGGATCACGACATCGTACTATGTTACCAAGGTTGGAGTGTAATCCTAGCGTAAATGTGTGAAGAGCAAGATCTTCAGTCATGGCAATGCGACCTGCAAGTTCCTTTTTAAGAGAGTCAGAGTTGTGGATCTCGGATTGTAAACTTGTTAAGCACGTTTCTACCCTTAGAGCAAATTGGACGACAGTTTCACCGACTTGTTGTTGACACGCTTGAAGGTCTATTAGCAAATGGTTATAGTGTTTTCTTTCCCCAAAATTTTGTCTAAGGAAGTCTTTGATATCATCAAACGTTGTAAATACTTTATTGGAACAGGCAATTTGGGCTTTTCCTCCTAATTTTGACACTATAAATTTAAGTAAAAGATCCTTTTGGGAGTGCGACGCAAGATCTAAAGCGTTTTTACAATTTGTGAGAAACCCCGGCAAAGTTTCTCTTTCTCCCTTATATTCACTTATAAAATTACAAAGTACTTGTATTGGAAACTGTTCGGATAGCACGGATTGTCTATGTTCGGATTTATCTCCTAGCGACATTTTTACTGGTCTGAGATTTGGAAGAGAGGAGTGGAAAAATAGATACCTATTGACGCGTTGGCAATAACAAAGGATAGAATATTTGTACTCACAGAATTAGCACGCACGGAACGGACATTCCTGTTCTAGACGGCAGGTTCTCGGATAGACTGGCTTGAGGCTTTGGCTGGCTGCTACGTAGCCTACTGGAAAGGCAGCGTCAGATTGCGGCAAATAGCAGCGGGCAGCGTCAGGTAACTTCTTGCGGGACTTCAAGGCGGCGTCGACGGTTTTGTAACGATGGTTTGGCGACGGACGTCTCTTCTCGCAGACAACAGCTTAGCTCGGGATACAGTGGGATACGGCGGGATACGGTGAGACACGGCGAATGTAGGACACGACGAAATGATGTTTTACGGCTTCGACGACGTGGCTCGACGAGACGGAGTTAGTAGATGTAGCAGAAGGACGAGATGGGCGATATGGATTTTGTATGTAATTGACGGAGA
The DNA here is from genome assembly GCA_950106695.1 of Biston stratarius. NCBI lineage: Eukaryota > Metazoa > Arthropoda > Insecta > Lepidoptera > Geometridae > Biston > Biston stratarius. The sequence continues at coordinate 9,751,755 of OX467112.1, forward strand.
ATAAGTTGGTGGGCACTGGCAAACAGGCAGATCTCAGGCAAAAAATAACGCAACTGAGATCCCACTTCTGACACCACTGTTACGAGGTAGGTTCAGAAGGGTTTTTTAAAACGATTTTGTAGATATATGTAAACCCTTTTATTGAAATAGAAGATACAAAAGCCTAGTGCCCACAAGGAAGTCTGATTGTAATCTGTTCTAATGAGAATTATCAACTATAAAGAAATGTTCGAATGACGCAAATCGCTACGTAATGTCCTAGATGCGTCTCGCTATCTAAGCACTTTACAGTGCGGCACGTGTAAAGGTTAGGTATTATAACAGTACCCTACCACCATGGTATGATAACTTTAAGATGCTCTCCGGTAACCGGCAACTCAAACTTAATGTTGGAATTTGAATCCACGCCCTTCTGCATGTGAACCGACCGCGCTAACCACATCCCTTTGCCTTTGTAAATCAAAAGAATAAGTAAAAAATAACAAAAATATAAAAAAGACATTTCATACAGCGCCATCTATCTCCAAATTAAGCAAAGCTTTGGGAACCAGAATACTAAAACTGCATAAAAGTGCCTAATAAAAAACTTACATTATTCTTTTTTTTGTGAACACATCTGCAATTGCTTTTCAAATTTCATAAAAATATGTCCATCTGTTTCAACGTGAAGAAGTAACAAAGAAACTTACGTCCAAACGGACAAGTTTTCGCTTTTATAATATTAGTATGATTGCCAGCCGGTAATTACACACCAGCCATGATGTTTTGAAAATCTTCTATTTTTACCTGAAACAAGGGATTTTATTCTAGTGCCTAAGTATGTACATATATTTACGGTGTACTCAAATATACATTTAGTTGATTTAGTATATGTTTATACAAGTTATAAGCTCCTTGCCAAATTTCATTCAAATCTACCCAGCCGCTATAGCATGAAAAAACAATAAACACGTACAAACGCACATACGAAACAAACATTCGCATTTATAAATTAGTGAAAAATCAGATGATATTGAGTGAGATATCATCACCCTATAGGATCCCAGGGCGTCCTACGCTACTTTAAAAAATACTACGATGTGCTAAATAACATAGTCTAGTAAACATTTCTGAACCTGTGAAGGCATCACTCAAGTTGTTTGTTCACGATTATTCTGAACAAATTGTCGTGTCACATCTCTCCCTTTCCCACTGCCTTCCTAAGCTTATTTGCATCCCACTCTACGTAATCCAGGGTTGATGCTAATCTTGCTAACATTTCAAACAACTCATTTATAGCTCGAGGGAGCCACAATCGTTTTTCCTGAATTAGGTTTTAGACAAAACATGTTGTCTTGTCTGTGTTTGTAATTGATTAGAGTTTATTTTATTTTTAACGCACTTACAATACTGCGAGCATGTTTAGTACCTCAGTTGATTATCAAACTTATTGCCATATTACAGGGTCGCATTTAGCGCAGCAAATTATGCCAGTTACGCAAGATCGGATTTCAAACTGCGATTTATAAGTTTGCGAAAAGTAAACAAAGGTGACTCCAAATCCGTATTACGAAGTTCAAATATAAAGACTTATCTATTGTTATAATCGTTTGCCAGTTGTTATTTGCCGTGGTGGTGCCGGCGTAAGAATTGTACCCCACCCTCTCTACCCGTGGTGGCCGTAAGAGTCGGCTAAGGGATGTAATCCGGAAGATGAGCAGCAGCGTCTCCCTTGAACAATCACACCTAACTGCGCTCGCCAATCCGCCTGCCAAGCGGGGCGAGTATAGGCAAAAAAAAAACTTACTACTTTTTAAAATTTCTTGGATATAATATAATGAATTTCAGTAATATTAGGTACTTTTATTCAAAAGTATTATTTTAGGTTCGCCTTAAGACTTAAGAGTCGACTTAGCTGCCAAAGAACGCAGCATACAATCGTTAAAAGTAGGTAGGTATTTATTGTTTTCACGCATTTAGAATCACCAAATAGATCACATCACACTAATATTATAAAGGCGAATGTTTGTGAGTGTGTTTGTATGTTTGTTACACCTTCACGCACAAACGGCTGGACTAATTTTGATGAAATTTGGTATGGACGTAGCTGATACCCTGGATTATCACAAAAGCTACTTTTTATTCCGAAAAAATGTAGCGGGCAACACCGCGGGGCGCAGCTATTGTTACATATTATTATTTATATATATTGCAATTATGATTATTTATTTCGATATACAAAACAGAATAATTTTTTTTACATCAGCATTATGTAAATGACAAAAAGGATTTGATCTAAATTAAATAATTGAGCGCGTCCCTAATTTGTAAGACACCCACTCTTCAATTCAATTCAATTCAATTCAATTATCATTTATTCACATAAATAGGGTAACATACAGGTCTTTTAAAATTAATATACATAAGTCCTTCCTATTTTGCCATAACTCTACATTTGAACATACTTTTCAAAGATAAGTAATAGTAACTAATTAGTCACAAAATCAAAACCACGGGAATAATTATTAAAAATAAAATAGAATTATAACACGTCAATAAAGCTAGTCTTCAGCTAGAAAAGTATCATTAAAAGCCCACATCAAGCGTCTGATGGTAATTAAAACATTGCCCTTCAACTCGCCATCGGTTAAAATTATCTGTATTTGTCACAATTAAATCTAATTTATGAAATCAATCAAAATGTTTTCAAGTCGGTACAAAACTAAGTTTGGTTCTGATTCAGAAACTTTTTGAATTTATTTTACAATAGCAATGTCAAATTAGACTTTCAAAGCCTTTAGTAAAGTGATTAATTAGTTAAATGTATTTTATGAGTAATTATGTAAAAATAAAATCATTAAGGATGTAAAAGGTATTGTTAAGTTTTAGTGATGTTAATTTATGAACGATGTTGAAACTTTTCAGGAACTGGACACGCACTATCAAATACTTTAAGCGCCATCTAATCTTGTACAGTTGCACTTTTTACAACTAAATGAGTTGACTTGTAAATTAGAACCTAAAAGTTCCATGAAAGTCACTGGGTGTTCAATTAGTTCTAATAAATTGGTATAGATGGCAGACATTCGTTTAGCTTTTCAAATGAGTTCAGAGAGAAATGTATAGATGGCAGTGCTAGTCGTGACAGATTTTTGAACCACATGCAGTCTGCGGAGCATTGCCGGGAATGCATAAAAAGTTTAGAATTGTAATATTATCCAAAACTCAAACTTTGTCGAGTGTTGACGAAAAAGATTTTTTATTTATAAAGTTCTAATTTTCGCACATGTGTGGGCAAGTGATAAAAATTTATTTAAAGGACAGTAACTTGTTTAGTGTTGTTTTAAACTCCAAACAAGCTTCTAATAAATTCACCACTATCTTAGTTAGACTTGACTATGACTAATATTTATTGAAACCAAAACATAAACATTGATCATCATAATTTTTTTCATTTTCGTTGTTTATTCACTATGTATAGGTATAATTTTTTTTACCGACTTAAAAAGGAGTAGGTTCTATGTTCGACTGTATGTATTTTTTTAAATATTTATATTCACTGATTTCTTTTAGTGGTTAGGTACTTGACGGAACTGTTTTCATTGTTATTTAGATATTTTATACGGAAAGTTTGTATAATACTTGAGAGTCAGTTCAATTCCAGTTAAGATGTGTTTACCACCTTCGATCACTAACACTTAACATCGGGTAAGTTGTGGTCAAATCTATGAAAAAAAATTACCCGTGCGATGCCATGCCGTGGGTTAGTTACCTACATAATAAAACATAGTTAAATTGGAAAACTATTTATTTGTCATACGAACTCACTATTCTTATCTAGAACTACGATTAAACTAAAGTTAATTTATAATTTTGTTCACCTCATCACTAAATAGTTTTTTGTACATAATTTATCTAACATTTTTGATATTTTTCTGTATTACTGACGAGTTGTGGCATTTAATAAACATAATAAACTGGGTGATATGTTTTAACCACCTTGTTTTTAATACTGTAAGTAAATTAAACTCAATATAAGTAAAGAAAAATACAATTAGGCTCAATTCACACTGACATTATTAAGCTACAGAGTACCTACAGCAATTCGGTATGTAAAGAAAAAAAATATGATACTGATTGCAAAGTCATTTCGGAATATTACATTCATGTACATTATTTTTACGTTTAAAACTCTTTAAACTATGAGATAAAATAAAGTTTCATTTGACATTTTAAACAAAATCAAGTTTATCGATTCAAAACATATTTGACATATTTTCTCTTTGGTTTAGTAACAAATTGGACTGACAGATTGATTTGATTGGTGGACAGACGACCTAATAAAGACCGCAGGAACGCGCTGGATGCGAGCCTCTTACAACCGGTCTTTATGGAAGTCAATTTGGGGGCGCCTATGTCCAGCTGCAGTGGATGTTCTACGGCTGAAATGATGATGATAATGAATAACAAATTGAAAAATTTATAAGCCCATAAAAATTTTTTTTTTTTTAACAGACGTATTTCAAAATATATCATACATCAAGCTTTACAACTAGATTGCACTCCGATTTTTTTTCTCTAATGTGAATCGAACCTTATTGTACAAACAAACAATTATGAAGCGCTTAGCACTTTTGCAATGAAGATTTAGGTCTTTTTATAATTTAGGTAATTAAACAAAACATACTTTTATTACTATTTAGTTATGTAATCTAATCTTATTCTAAATTTCGTATACACTCAACTTGGTTTGTTCATTAATTAACAATAAATCAGCCTATATTGTACTTTTTGAGTAAAGCATTAAAAATAAAGTTGAGTAGGCAAACATAATAACGTATAGGAACAGATAAAGTATTCAGAAATAATTTGATTAATATATTTTATGCAAGGAATTATGTTATCTAAGAGATACAGTCGTGTCATAACAAATACATAATTATGATAATTTTTTTATCTGAAAAGAATCCTGTTTTTTTTTAAATATTTTAAAGTAAGTATATTTACGTTTCTATACCGTGGTGAACGAATAAAGGTATGTAGGCAAGCCTAGCGCTTGAAAGCGCCAAAACGGAACACTTTATGAAATAAAATGTTACTGAATAACAGTCTCAGATCAAGGGGTTAATGTTACTGCCCTGTGTCGGAACAATATTAGATCCAGTACTGCCGAAAGCAGGCCTATGTGCAGAATTGTCCAGCGTCTTAGGTAGATCCCAGAAAGGCCACTCACTTCTGTAATCTGTACTCTATCTACGTAGACAGAAGCAAGTTGACCTAGCTCAGAGAAGTAGAGGTCTGGTTGCGTAGACTTCAGAAAAAATCAGATTTTAGTGAAGTATTTTTATATTTATTTGTTAGGATACAGTATAGTTGAATTATTGTATTTACTGTAAGGTACGAATAGGAACAGATATTTGAAAATAATTAATAAGTATTTAAACCTAATAATTACGGTAATTACCATAACGGTATTAACGGTATTATTATGTTTAATTACTGATTAAGTTTGAGGAAAAGAATTTAGTTGCATTTCTTACATAAAATTAAATCAAATTATTTTTTTATGAAAATATTCAATAAATACATTGTCAAGCATTTATTACTATTTTAAAATTATCCTATGGCTATTGCACGTTTTAACTTAACACATCAGATTCAAAATTATTACTACAAAGAACACAATGAGCATGACTAATTATTATTATTATAATTAATATATTTATGTAAAGTTGCTAAAAAGCGATTTGTTAAAATTGGGACAAATTACAAACTTTTTGCTTTTTTTGTTTTCGTTCAGTAAAAACATCTATCAAGACACGGTTTCACACAAACTCAAAAATAAATTATATACAATAAAATGTCCAAAAGTCAGTTTTACAAATTTAAGCTAGAAATATGTTTATTTGCAGTGAAAATATTTATACTTTGTTTCCTATACTATGTTTAAACACAAGCTGTTTTATTAAAGAGTCGCAATACTTAAGTTGTTGATGTCAAGTAAACAAATGTCGGAACAATAGTTAATTATTAAGAAAAATAGTAAGGGTATTACTAAATTATTAACTGGGTTTGTCGTTCATATGACATTTTACCATGCCTAAAGCTGCCTAAAGTTTAAAGGTTCCAAACGCTGCGCAATATGGAGCAAATATTTATATTTGAGAGCAAATTTTATATTTGTCATATTATTTTATTTAAATTTTCATTATATTGACATATGTTATCATTTTATTGTTTTTAGATATGAATGGAAAAATGACCTGTAACTTTGGTGTTATCAATAAAATATTTATATTTGCAAATTAAATTTCCTTCTCTGAATAAAACCTGGCAGTTGCGACAGGACTAGCCGCGGTTACGTTTGCCGTATCTTAGACCGCTATTTACTGTCCCAGGTCGCGTCTGTCTGTCTCTACAACTTCCAGATAACAAATTTGTAAAACTGGCTTCAACAACACAAATCTAACTTCCAAGCTACATTTCGACGTCTCTACTTAGAGCGTCGTATTTCAATTCTTTCACTTCATCAGGGTTAAAACTTTTCACCGAAATTTTTCCTACGTCCCCTGACAAATCTGTACTGGACAACTTATTCGTAATTTTCGTAATAGAAATTCGACTTTCTATATCGTTCGAATCGCAAATCGTTTCTAATATAACCCCTTTTTCGACTTTTCTCGCCTTCGGAGGTACTTGAGTGATTATTTTTGCAGTTTTCAGTTTTTCGCTAAGTATTTTATGACAGTTCTTCTTTGACATGTCTAAGGCAAGAGGATCTTCTTTGGTGGGCTCTGTTTTCTCTTCTGCAGGTTTGTTCTGTTGCTTGATTTCTGCTACTTCTGCGTTGGTTATGTTGTCTTTCTTCTTCCACTTCGTTCTTCTATTCTGAAACCATATTTTTACCTGAAATCAAAACAAAAGAAATCATTAATTTCGGTAATGCTTTCATAGAGATATTATACACGATATGGAAATCCATACACGATATGTTTTTTTTTAATGTAAAATAATCGGGTGATCGAGATGCTCTCTTGATGGTAAGAGATGGGCTGTACATGATCATTGAAGCGATACACAGAATTTTTAGTAGCAAAACAAAGTCCAGAACATGCGCAGCCTGCTTTGGCACTCATTACTTTGAGACTTAATTACTACTATGTATATTTGTATTTAATATGGATACTCAGGTACCTAATTAAGTATGACTAAGATAAGATAAAACAATTAAAAGTCATTTAGGCATCCTCTCAGCAGCTAAGACAGAGTACGCAATTTCAATAGTTAGTTGATCTCGAAGCTTCCTCAATTACCAAATACATTTCACGGGTCTCTCAGCGCAATTCCCTGAACCTATTAGCATGTTTACTATGTGCTTGATACATCATAGCGTAAGTACATATACTCACTCTCGCAGTACATAAGATCCAACTATTATAGACGAAAATAAAACAATTTGATTTAATTAGCTTGTCATTAATTTTTAATTGTTGAGTAATTTTGACTCTTGTCATTTCTATACACAATTCTTACTAATGCTTATTCACAATGAACTAGACTGTTGACACTTCCTTAATATTAAGACTTAAATGTAACATAGTTCTACAATAAAATACTATCTGTATCTGAATCTGAGATTTAGCGTATTTTGTTGGCCATATTACTTGACAATTTTTTTAATGGTAAGAAATATTAAGACGAACGAGACTCCCTCCTTATAAATAAATAAATATCGTAGGACATTACACGCAGCGCCCTCAGACCCTAAACTAAGCAAAGCTATGGAAGTCAGATATCTGATGAAATATTTAAATACTTTTTTTTTTTGTATATAGGTACATACAAAACACTCAGACACAACAAACTCAGAACAAACATTTGTTTATGCCATAAAATGTTTGTCTGGGTGGGAATTAAACCCACACCCTACACAGCTCTTAAAGCAGATACTACCAATGAGCCAACAAGGCTGTCATACAATACAATATTTTATTATTAACACCAAAGTGATATTACCATACATGTCTAAAACTAACAAAAAATTATTATGGTTATAGATTGCGTATGTCCAAGTCCGACAAGTAAGTCAAGTGCCCATTGCACCAATTCCCAGAAATTTGAGTAACAAATTAAAATTCAAGATATCGCTGATTTAGCGCTTATTCATTTCAAACATTTGATGGTAAATCTCATTTAGCCCTAAAATATTTTTTGTTATAATAAGTTTAGCGCTAAAACCGCTCCGATAGCACTGCCTTTCGACCATGTTTTTATTCGATAGGATCCCAATGTAGTTACAGATGTAAGTAGGGAGATATATATACTAAGCCTACTTAGTTATGGTGTTGATTTAAGTCAGTCAACACTTAAAGTCTTCGTCAACTTTTCTCTGAAGAGAAGTGTCATGTGTGAAATATTCCGAGCTACTTTAAACATAGATTAAAAGTAAGCAACGTTTATTAAAAAAATTAAGTAAGACTCATTATAATTAAGTAGGTTAGAAATAATATATGCAAGAATTTAAAAATAGAATGAACCTTTTTGAATTTTTTTGACTTCACACTTTTTTAACTTTATTTAATTTAATTAAGTTAAAGTTACTTATGTAGTCAGTAAGACCGATCGAGTCCGATCATGTCCTAGACAAAATAGTAGTGGTGACTTATGAAAGCTTGGAGTTTTTGAAGTAACATGAAAAGCCATGTTTCATATTATATCACTTTTCCATACTCAGGCACGTAATTCGGGACTTTGTGTATAAAACTATACTATATTAATACATTAACTCTCTCAATAGTACAAGTTTTGGAAAATAATATAATGAGGTGACATAATTTTTCCGCGATACCGAGCATTATTCGATAAAAAACCGCCACCGGTTTTTTAAATTTTAAAGCTTCGAACTTACCGTGCAATTTTAAATGCTCGCGTGATTGACTTCATTGTGTGAGGACAAAGCATGTGTGTGTTTACTGTCATTTCATTAGTGTGCGAGAATCGCCTTATACCGTTCTGTATGACGCTGTAATACTGCACGTTATTATCGGGAGTGTATTGGCTAACAAACAGTTAATTACGGCAGATCGATGCCCCAGGGAGGGAACAGAGCGGGATGATGAGGGACTATAGATTGTATTGAGTCAGTGTTTTTTTGTAGTTAGTGCTATATTTTTGTGGATAATGTTTTATAAATACTAAAGTAATAATATATTATAAAGTTTTAATATATTATTTTAGATAAACTAACGGCCTTAAATAACATATTTGTGTAACTTAATATACATAGGTATAACAGGAAATCTATTTACAACTTCTACTTTAAAAATTAGTATACAAATATAATTAGAGACTATGAATAAAATATTTAAATAAATAATTAGAAACAAGATTATGTTAAACAAGAGTTTTTATTTTTATTTTGTAGGCTTCATAAAGATCAATGGATATTTATTATAACCTGTTTTTTGACCCTTGCGTTACGACAAGAGACCAATTTCCAAGTTTTGGCGGGAACGCGGGAAAAGTCGTGTCGCCCCATTGTATTTTTTTTTTCAAAACTAGTATTTTTCGAGTGTTTATGTATAAAAATAGTGGTGTTTTATTCATAAAGTGCCGAATTACAAGCGAGTGTGTGGGAAAGTGATATAATGTGGTGAAACATGACTTTTCGTGTTGCTTCCAGAACTCCATCGAAGCTTATAGTAATAAGCCACGTACTAAGGCATGATTGGATTTGCCTGGCAAGGAGTGATAGGGCAAATTATAAAAAAAAAACATTTGTGATAATAACGTACCAATGATGTAAATATGTAATTAAATAAAAGGACTTCTTATCAAAGTCGATATTCGAATAAGAACTACAGCAGGAAAGGAAAAAAACACTATCAATCTCACTTCCTAATTAGACTCTTTGTTTCCGTGACCTACGTGAATGTAATTTAATCGGAGACGTCAACATTAATTTATTATTGTAATTGATTGCGCATTAGCGAATGAGACAAACGTATGAGTTAGAATGAGATGGGTATAGAACAGTGTTGCCAGGCGACAGAGATTTAAGGGACGCGGCTCAAATTTCGGTACTAATGAGTCATATCATACGCTATTTCAACGAATGGTACCAACCATGCTAGTTTTCAATTGTTAATTTTGACAATTGCAGTTTGACAGGGCATCCTTTCCGAGTGGATTGCGGTTGTACATAATTTGCGAATCTTTTCTAATTTTTTTAGTTGGCGCCAAAATACATTTCTGTTTCTCACCTTTTTTTTTATTGACGTTCCTTTCTACGCTATGATAATAAACGTTTTCTGCTGCGTAGAACGAAATGATCTTTGAAAAGTGGTAACTGATAGGATCGTAACGGTACGTAATTATACGTAAAATCAGGACCGTTTGAATTGCATTTCCCATATTCTCATACGAAATATGCAAATGCTAATTCAGACGTATGATTAAAAAACAGAGGTTACTTTTATTTTATTTTATTGCTGACAGGCTATGCGTTTGACCACAACTCACCTGATGTTAAGTGACGGTGTGGTCGAAGATGGTAAAGCACACCTAGCCTGGAATGGAACTGGCTCTCAAGTGAGGCTACCGGAACAGACCGTTAGATGCTTGGCGGCAGATTTTCAACTTGAGGGTGGTAGCTAGCCAGCCGAGTACTAGAAAGTACTCTACCATCACGCTATGGTTTCCTCACGATGTTTTCCTTCACCGGCAGCTCAAGCTCATTGTTGGGGTTTGAACCCACGCCCTTCGGCATGCGAACCGACCGCGCTAACCACTGCGCTATCATGGCTTGAGCACTGTGGCTAACGACACACTAAGTTATATTGATGTCTTCGAAAGCATGTTATAAGCAAATGTATAGGTAAGTACATCTATAGTTTGAGTCAAATGTCACATGTTGCAGGATTAGTGGTGAGCTAATTACACGGGCTTGTATTGTGCAGTGTGACGTACTACGGAGAGTGTTTTGAATAGTATAGGAGCCCGTGGTCAATATTATTACTAATGCATTTATTACACTAGTGCAGGGGTGGCGAACCTTTATGGACCAATGTGCCAATTTTCTAAAGAAATGTTTGACGAGGCCATAGACGGTAAATAATTTTGGCTTTGTGATTAATGGGAAAATATTAAAACTAAATACGACACAACTAACACAACCAACTCAACAAACTCTTTATTTATTAACAAAAAAAAAAAAAACATTTTGCACTGAGTTTTGTTGTGTGGCGTGTCCAAAATATTGAATAGTGTGCCAATAGTTCACTATCCTTGCACTAGTGACACTAGTGAATATTGTAATAATGTTTATGCTATCAAGGTTTTTCACAACTGTTATATGGCCTATTTTGTTCCTTGACATAATAACGATAAATTATCATTTTATTACCTAATTTATGTACCTAATAGAATAATAGTTCCGTTAACTAAATTAGCTTAAAATTAAATAAAGACCGGTCAAAGTATCTGTAGATAGTTTAATCTAGAGCTTCTCAAACTGTTAGTTCCACCATTATTACCACTACTAGTAGTAGTAGTACAACTCTGTACTACTACTAATCTGCAATACTGTATTGGTGTCAAATAAACGGGCTTAATTAGCACGTTCTACAGATGTATAATTTGTTAAGCAAAAGTCTAACAAGGCGTAATTACAATCGAAAATATGGCAAGGCGTAAGAAATTAGACGAGGTTTAGTTTGCCAATCTATAGCTTGTATCACAAATATTTGCGTAGTGCAGTCAAATGTCACATGTTAGATGATTAGTGGAAGGCAATTATACATGGCTCGCGCATTGTGCACCGTAATGTACGACGAGCATTTTGCATAGTCAAGGAGCAAACGATTGATTTTATTAATATAACCAGAAGTTTTGTAACTGTTACTGCAAAATTCACCGACGCGACAGTCTTATTTATAAGGAAATAAATAAAAATTTTATTTTAAAAGGTTTCGTACAAATTTCATCTGTTACATCATCATCACATCATCAGCCATAGGACGTCCACTGCTGGACATAGGCCTCCTCCTGAGGGGGTTTTGCCAATACTCGCCACGCTTGGCAGGCGGGTTGGCGAGCGCAGTTAGGTGTGCTTGTTCAAGAAAGACGCTGCTGCCCATCTTCCGGATTACATCCCTTAGCCGACTCTTACGGCAACCACGGGTAGAGAGGGTGGGGTACAATTCTTACGCCGGCACCACCACGGCACAACGATTTCATCTGTATTGATGCCATTTTTTTTATTCAGATCGAAACGCCCACCTTTTGGTAAGGACAACACCTGTCCATGAGCAAAGCAATATTTAAATTTAAATTTTAAATTTATTGACAGTAATTAGCGCTAAAGTAGGACTGGTTCCTGGATGCCCTGGACTTCGCTTTGTTACTCAAAGTTAATGATTAAACTTCAAAAATCTCCTATTACAAGACACATAAGAATAAAAAGGAGGTTCATCAAAAAATAATTTCTAGTGAAGCACTTCTGCGAATCTGACAAGATTTCTGTAAATAAAATTTCTGTGTGTTTTCTGCAAATATTTTTATAGATTTACTATATCTACATAAGTAGTAAAGTTTAACTGCAAATTAAATATGTATTATACTTCTTCTACTTGAATCATCTACATTTTACACTTATTGATATAAAATAAAAAAATACTGTCATTCCTCTTAATTAAGTTTGAATTTTTTGCTTGACAATTGTTTTTTTTTTAATGATTAATAGGCTAGATGTTTGACTACAGGTCCCAGATGTTAAGTGAATGGTAGCCTGGAAGGAAACAAGCTCTCAAGTGACTGCTCCATAAAATTCTTACTGCACCAGTGCTAATATTTTGTTATTAAAATAATTATTCATTGTGATTAGTAACCGAATTGGCCATCGTCTCTCAGACTACAAAACTATATGCATGCATGCATGCCTTTGCGTACTAAATCGCATCATATGATGTACGTTTGGTGTAATTAACGTGAGCTAATGAGGTCATCCACTATGATCTCTGATAGCCAGAATTACTAATAAGTAGTATAAATTGTATTTGTATATCTACGGTATAAAAGTTTTTATTTTATATTTTCTTTTGCAAATTTTTCATCCCACATAACTCTGTGGTACCTACATAGTGATATTTTTTAATGGTTTCTATGACTACGATTTTCTTTCTTTTTATCGTTAGTTTAATTCGCAATGTATGAGGTTCTAATTGGATTAAATAAATAATAAATAATTAATTTTCATTTCTATATTAGTGTTTTTTTACCCAACTGCCAAGGAAGGATTATGTTTTCCGCACGTATCTTGTATGTATGTTTTATTTATTACCTCGTATCTTCTAAACGGCTGGATGGATTTCGACAGGTAAGGTATCAAGGTATTAAATATGGCTTAAAAACTCAAGTGTTCTCAGTTAGGTGTTTGAAAAAAAAAAAAAAAAAAAAATTGACAGATTTTTGTCGCGAAATATAAAACGTTAATAAACAAAATAACCAAAACCTATTGAGTAGGGTATCAAAATAGAGGAAATTAAAAGAGGATTAAAAAAATATCGAACGACAATCGAGTACTGAACCCCCTGTATCAATATTGCTGATTTTCAAACTTTCACGGTGTATATGATATTTTGGCAATTTAATAAATACAATTTAATTGTATTTTTATAGCTGATTCTTTTTCGATATCAAAGTTGTACTCATGGCAAAAGTTGTACATAATGACGGGTACGATTGCTTTCGGCTTGGAAACTCGAACCCTGTATAATCTCTGGTACTTAGCTAGGTTTTGAATATCCCCTTACTTTCTCACAAGATGGTACTATCAGATATTGTGTGGCCTAACAGAGCTAGCCTATAGAGTTACGTATTTATTTAAATGTTGGGTACGTATCTGAATTGTACCTATAATGGTACATCTTCAGCGAAAGGCAATTAAATCAATAGTTGTACACGAATCGTGTACGATACTATAATTGGCTATAGTTAGACTTATAGTGAGGACATATAGTAGAGTTGAGAGATATCGATAATTGAGACTATCCCACAGGATAGTCTTAGGTATATAGCTCAGTTGGTAGGTCTGCGTTTTATTTTCACACTAATATTATAATACTTTTTTGATGTTTGACAAGCTAGGTAAGCGTTGACCACATCTCACCTAACGTTAAGTGACGGTGTGGTCAAAGATTTCCATCTTTGACCAAACATATCTAGTCCGGAATGGAACAGACTGTCAAGTGGCGACAGATGTTCAACATGAGTGTGGTAGCTAGCCAGCCGAGCACTAGAAAATACCCTACCACCATGCTATGATTTCCTCACGATGTCTTCCTTCACCGGCAGCTCAAGCAACCCCACGATACGCTACGGTAATCCTATCTACGGTAAATAGATATATCTATCTATCTTTTCTATCTTTAGACAACTACAAATATTAGTTTAAGAAATAAAATTTAAAATATACACATAATACTTATATTACCCTCTGAATATGTTAACAGAATAATCATGAAGAACGTGACTCAATTACCATTTCCAAGTATCTAAAACTAATTACTAACCTTGATGCATTTTATGATTTACTCAAACGGAGGATACACCTTTCGCTCATTTATTAATTACATGTTGACTTGTAATCCTACCAATTTTACAAAAGTGTGTATGTTTGGATGTTTAGTTGTTTGTTACTTATTTACGCAAAAACGGCAGAACGGATTTGGAAGACATTTGGTACACATATAGTTTTTTTACCTGGATTAACACACAGAATACTTTTTATATCAAAAAATGCTAGGTTCCTGTGAGATTATGAAGAAACAATACAGATCGTATCCACTTAAAATTTCGTGTAGATGTGTCTTATGAAACATTATTCAGGGATAAAAGGTATCCTTTATCTTAATCTAATAATAAATTAGCGTAAGTTTCATGACTATTGCTTATTTGTTACTTACACATGTTCCATTCCTCTTTGTTTTCTAAACTTAACGCGAACGAAGTCACGGGCGTAAGCTAGTACATAAATAAATACAAATCAGGTGTTCATCGATAATCTATCTCGGTAATTTACCCCATCACTAGCCCTATCTAACCTAGTCGCGATCCCGATGAGTAAGTCTCTGTAATCTAACAATTATTCATCTGGAGGCCGAGCCTCCGATCAATCCTCTCTTTTTCTCGTTCACTCCTCTACGCAGATAGAGAGGGACGCTAGATTAAGACGATAATACGATTTGTGGCGGTCAAGCGGATTACGGATCTTAATTTATTGAAGGAAATATTTATGAGACATTATTTTGGTAGAAATAGGGAGGTTTGTTAAGCTGACATGAATTCAAAGATGGACGATTTCATGTTGACTTTGAATGAATTTTCGAATATCAGTTTTGAGGATTGTAACGAATATTTATTTATACATAGATATAGGTAGGTATCAATATGCAATGTGTTCCGGCAGCCTTACTTGTTAGCCAGTGCCAATCCAGGCTAGGTGTGTTTACCATTTTCGACCACACCGTCATTTAACATCAGGTGGGCTGTGGTCAAATACCTAGCTTGTATGCCATAAAAAAAGAGAATTTTCCGTGAATCAGAAAACGTAATGTAGGACGTCCTGAGACCTAGCACAGCTGGTGAGGACTGGAAGTGAAAAACCAAAGATCGGGCCATGTGCTGTCTTGGGAGATGCTATCAGTCTGTATTAACATTTGAGATTTGAAAATATTTCGTTCTGAGAGAAATAAAAAACATTTTAAAGCTTCAAATTTGATGTGATATGAAAATGCCTGAGACAGAACGCGACAAAAAAAACATTACATCGACAATAACGATTCGTCGAATTTAAAAACACACACGAGATATATAAAATGTGTAGCAAGCCAGGTTACACCTAACACTTTTTTAAGAACTAATCTGTGGGCAAGGCCTTTAATTCTATCCTTCTGTATTATAACCAAAATGGTTTTGTTATGTAAAGTAAATAAACAAACAAAACGATCTCCTGATGGTAAGAGATAACGCATGTCCAAGACTTGCAGCGTTATCCAGAATTTTGAGTAACAAAACAAAGTCCGTGGCATCGTTGCTTTGGCGCTCATTACTTTAAGAGATTCGTTGGTTAGTTTCAATAGCCATGTAATTCGCAAGCTGCTGTATCTTTCAAACCAAAACACAGTACCACTGCACACTTCTGCTTGACGGCAAAATATCTAGGGCGGTGCTTACCCAGGTGAAATCAACCTAGTTGGAAAAGTTTGAAGTTACAGCTGTATTCGACATTTATCTAAAAGCTTTACGCACGCTCGCAGAGGCAGCTACTTAACCATTAAGTTATTTAAATAAATCAAGCTAAGTTATTCGTGTCCCATTCACTTTCAGCTTAACTCGTCACGATCCGACCTTCTCGTTTAATATCAATTAGCTATAAACTTAGCCAATAACTTATGGAAAGTTGGAGCTAAGTTACTTTCACTTGTTTTATTTAAGTTGATGTTAAGTTGAAGCACGATAATTGAGTGGGTATTATAAAGTGACGTAATGTTACCCATGCTTTTAATTTTAGATGACTCATACATTTGACTTTACTGTGAAGGAAAACATTGTAAGGAACCCTAAAAATATTTTGCTCCGGCTTTGCACCGGCTTAAAGGGACGGAATATAAGCCAATCGCCTTTCAAGGAAAGACTTTATCCCAGCTGTGCAAAGGTAAAGATTCATATAAACAATACAATCTAAATATATATAACTCAAAGGTGACTGACTGACTGACTGACTGACTGACTTACATAGTGATCTATCAACGCACAGCCCAAACCACTGGACGGATCGGGCTGAAATTTGGCATGCAGGTAGATGTTATGACGTAGGCATCGCTAAGAAAGGATTTTGATTAATTCTACCCCCAAGGAGATAAAATAGGGGATGAAAGTTTGTATGAAACTTTGTTAATTTTAAACCGATCGGGCTGAGACTTTGCATGCATAAAGCTACTATGACGTAGGCATCTAGCGCGGGTGAAACCGCAGGGCACAGCTAGTTGCAACATATAGCTGTCGTTAGTCCATTTAGTTTATTGAAATTTTGTAAACACTAAAAAAAAAAAGATTTTTTACAAATTGTTGTACCTTTTTGTGAAAGGATATGGAATTTAAAATGTTTCAACTTTTTTTTACCGTGTGTGCATGTAGTTATTACGAGTATACTATGAAGTTTGACAGTAAAAAAATTAAATCAAGGATGAAACGCATCTAGCAAATAATTAGTAGGCATTTGTTTCACTCTCTGTTAGTCCTCGTTTAATTTATCTACCCATTCATCCTACCCATTAGTTTCAACGTCGGGTATTCCCAATTGGTACCCATTCCCAATTAACAGATTATCGGTCGGGAAAACGGACGGGTACTTTCATAGATACCCGTCTAATATGCCGGATGATTCCAAAAACGATTGAGTGATCTAAAGATTAATGGTTTATACTCGTATGTATAGTCGAGTAAGTTTAGGAATAGATTGGTTTTATATTAATAGATTATTTTTTGTTATAAGTTTAATGTGTCTGTTTGTGGCCTTAAACGCCTAAACCGTGATCATACCGTCAATTGTGCTGCGGTCAACAAAGCTTATCATCATCATCATGATCAGTCGTTAGACGTCCACTGCTGGACATAGGCCATTTGATTTCCATAAAGACCGGTTGGAAGCGGCTCGCATCTAGCGCGTTCCCGCGGTCTTTATTAGGTCTTCTGTCCACCTTGTGGGTGAACGTCTTACACTGCGCTTGCCGGTCCGTGGTCTCCACTTCAGAACTTTGCAGCCCCATAATATTCATAGGGGGGTTTTGCCAATACTCGCCACGTTTGGCAGGCGGGTTGGCGAGCGCAGTTAACTGTGATTATTCAAGGAAGACGCTGCTGCCCATCTTCCGGATTAATCTTCTTCCCTTAGCTGACTCTTACAGCAACCACGGGTAGAGGTGGGGTACAATTCTTACGCCGGCACCACCAAAACAACAAAAACAAAGATTATCAAACTTAAAAAAAAATATTTAGACTGTTTGTTGTTTTTGTTATAGTTCTGTCGGATACTCCGTCTATAGTTTTGGCCGCATATATAGTTGCCCTTCTTCAAGGAGTCAGAGCAGAGAAGGCCGTGTGTACGTCGAAACCACGTCAGTTTCCATGTTTTAGCAATGTTTCAAGAAAATGTATATTTTGTCGCTGTGTAAATGCTACTGTCTCGGTTTGAAAAGTACTGCAGCTTGAGGTGTTACAGGGCTATTGAGACTAAATGTCGAATGTCTCAAAGTAATTAGCTCCAAAGCAGCGATGCCTTGGAATTTGTATACCACCTCAAAGTTCCAGGTACCTACTTACAGCTACTAATGCGTCATCTGTTACCAGCAGGAGAGCGCGTCGTTCGTCTTTTTAATTATTTATTTTTATGGAAAAGTTATGAGACGAACAAGACGCTCTTCTTACGGCTGTCCATCACCATTGCAGCGATTCACAGATCTTTGAAAACAAAGTCCAGGGCATCGCTGCTTTGGCGCTCATTACTTTGAGACTTTCGATGATTAAGCTCCACAGCCCCGTAATTTCACTAGCGCAGTAATTTACACACTACTACGTGGTGACAAAATATCTAGTACTGCAGTGGTACCTAAACGACTACCTGCTAAGGAGATCTACCACCAAGTAAATTATAATAAGGTAAATACTTTTACATATAATAATTTACATTACGCAAAAATGGCTCAACGGATTCGGATCAAATTTAGCACACATATAGTTTATGACCTGTATTAATATATTGAATGTTTTTTTATAGCAAACTGAACATACTTTTTGTTAAATTCCACGCGGACGAAGTCCTGGGTAACAGCTAGTATAATATAATGTTCACTACACGCGAATGCTCAAATTTATTTACAAATTTACAATCTCAAGAGCCTGACTGCAATCGTGCAGTCTTAGTCAGTCTTTATCAAATTTAGAGACAATATAAAAAAAATTCAAAGCGGGAACTGCAACTTGACATCAAAGCCTGAGGGACCTACTGCGGATGCAGTCTAGATGTACGTTGAGCTAACACAGATATAAAATATTATAGAAATTCGGGCAGTAAAGTGAATTCTATTTTGAAAAACTCTGATATCAAGTATATTTAGCGATGATGGCTCAGTGGGTAGCGCGGTAGGTTCGCATGCCGAAGGGCGTGGGTTCAAACCCCAACAATGAGCTTGAGCTGCCGGTGAAGGAAAACATCGTGAGGAAACCATAGCGTGGTGGTAGGGTACTTTCTAGTACTCGGCTGGCTAGCTACCACCCACCCTCAAGTTGAAAATCTGCCGCCAAGCATCTAACGGTGTGTTACGGCAGCCTCACTTGAGAGACAGTTCCATTCCAGGCTAGGTGTGTTTACCATCTTCGACCACACCGTCACTTAACATAAGTAAGGTGAGTTGTGGTCAAACACCCATCCTGTCAGCCATAAAAAAAATATAATAAAAAAAGATAGCGTGGTGGTAGCGTACTTTCTAGTACTCAACTGCCAAGCACCTAACGGTGTGTTCCGCCAGCCTCACTTGAGAGCCATTTCCATTCCAGGCTAAGTGTGTTAACAATCTTCAGTTTCACCGTCACTTAAAATCAGGTGAGCTGTGATTCCATAGTAGTTTGGAACTCAGCGCTTTGTGGAAATGTCCATCATTATTTATTTAGAACTAATAATAAATATTTAGTCAGATCTAGGTTTTTGTAGGTCTCCAGCCTCGTGACTATCTCAGTATCCTTGCATCTTGGCAGCAGCCGAGTCGAGTGCTGGCATCCGACCAATGTATATTTAAACCCTATTAAATAAAACGCCACTTTGCGCCCACTCGGATAAATTGTGCACTAATGGACTCTACTTATATTATACTCACCTAGGTGGAAGGCACTTACTCTATTTGAGGATTGGAAATACTCAAACTTTGACAATCCTAATTTATAGTTACCGATGAAGTACAATTTAGGTTAACCTTTGAGTGTCTAGAAGTTAGTTTAGTTTGAATCTATACAGTATTTATTATGAAAACTGATCTGCTTTTGACACATTTTTGTTTAACAAAAATACTGTTTACTTCAATTTTTGAATTTTTTATTCAGCTGACCAAACATATGTATAGCACTTAACGGTGTGTTCCGGCAGCTTCACTTCAGAGCTAGTTCTATTCCAGACTATGTGTTACTACCATCCTCTTTGTCTTCAAGTCGAGAGGGAATCGATATCTTCTAGGCAAGCGTGCTCCATCGTCGATCGCATCTTCACTTAACATCAGGTGAGATGGCGATCAAACGCAAGCTTATTCATCAATAAAACAAAAACCGCACCATGACGTGAGCTGTGGTTAAACACCTAGCTTGTCAACAAGCTTGTCATAAAGAAAATTATTTTTGGAGGAATATTGCATTGTCCCTATGTTTATTATACCTATACGGAAACTTCAAACAGTTGCCAACTAAACAAACAATAAGTAACTAGTTGATATGTTGTATCATAATGGACGGTGAATCTCCATTCTACTGCAAATAGAACAGCAATATGAATACCTGGCAGTAATCCATCGGTACCTAGGCAGATATTTTAGCTACCACTTATTTAGGAGTTTGATGCGCCAACTTCTTGAGGTTAGTCGATTTCCGTATCGATTCCAACATGAATAACTCAGCCCTCACTAGCTGCGAGGCAGAACATTGTTAGTACAGTCACTTAACTGCAAAAAAGGGTCTACCTCGGAATAAGCGATAATAAGCTGGAAACTTGTATATTAATTTACAATTTCTTTTGGGAGAAGAATCTTATTTCATTTGTGTTTTGTCTTGTATTGTGGTTGTGTTGTTGTTGGTAAGTAGATTCAAGCTTTTCTTTTGCTTTATCTATAAAGACCACCAGAAGACCAACGCTGGTTATAATATGACCAGCATTATGCTGATGTAAGGCTCTATTTTGTGAACATCCTTGATTTGTCTTTGTTTGATATTTTTTTGTATTTTATGTGTTACAGAATAAAAACCCGTTTTCTTTCTTTAATTATTTTAATTTAAAAAAACCGTGAAATAAAAACTTTTTTTTTAAATATACGCAATGTAAAATGTGCATCATTAATGATGCTATTTATTAATAGTTGTGAATCAATAAAACCGAAAACGTTACTCTATAACGCGAGCCGCTAATTCTATCCAATAAATCATCCGCTCTTGCGCCAATTAAACAGAGATCTGCCATAAATCAGACGCATTTGAACCTCATTAAATATAAATACGTTTCATCAATGGACAGGAAAGCGGCAATGCCAAGCAAAACAAGCAATTAGACACCTCATTGAATTGCAAACGAAAATATGCCCAGGCGCAGTTGAATCTCACTTCTGATTGGTCGGCGCGTTTCGTGTAGATGTAAAGTCGGCCTCCGATTGGTCGTCGAGATAATTTGGCAACTATTCAATAGGCGTGTCGAGGGTGTGTTAAAAATGCTCTGAACTAGTGTTTGCTGTGGACTGTAGGAGTTATCGACGCGTTATTGGGGTCGGCTGACATCGGTAATGTTAAAATAGACGCGATGAAATGTAAATTTTGGTGAGACATGAGTTTTGTTTCGATACGATTATATTTTGTAGGAACATGTTGGAATTTTTTCTTTAATATACTGTCCATTTGTAATAAGGTATAACGTAATCTTTGTGGAGACAACTTTTACCTACTTGTGAATATTTTTTTATTAGCTTGCGCACGCGACTTGTTTCGCGTTGACTTAAGCATTGTGTTCAGAGAGAAATGAAATATGTGTAAGTAATAAAAGAGCAATAGTTTCATTAAAAATGAAACTTGCGCTACTTAATTACTTAAATTTATATAAACGATAACTTTTATTTTTGAATAATGTTCCGTGAGACACATCTATACCAAATTTCAAATGGTTAGGTACGTCCTGGAGTTAGTTTTTTGATAATTCCACAGGAACCTAACGTTTTCCCGAGATATAAAGTATTCTATATGTTAATCCAGGTAATGAACTATATATGTGCCAAATTTCTTGCAAATCTGTAAAGTATTCTATATGTTAATCCAGGTAATGAACTATATATGTGCCAAATTTCTTGCAAATCTGTTTATCCGTTTTTGCGTGATTTAATAACAAACATCTAAACATACAAACTTTCACATTTATAATATTGGTACGATTAACTTATTCGTCTAAGGCGTTCCCTAAGTGTATGTCTGTTTATAAGACTTTGATAAAATAAGAGACATTCTATTTTGTAGCTTTCTCATATCACGTCACATAGGTTAAGGTAAAGTTGATAGTAGCTTAAATTTTTCATTGCAATTCGAATTATATAATCGGTTGTTATTGGTGTTTTACTTGGTGGTAGAGCAGCAGGAAGTCATCTAGGTAGGTACCTACCACCGTAGTACCAGATATTTTGCCGCAAAGTAGTGGTGTATAAATATTAGGTACCTACTGTGTTCCGGTTTGCATCTAGTGAATTCACAGGACTGTTGAGACTAACAATCGAAAGTCTCAAAGTAAAGATCGCAAAAGCAGCGATGCCCCGGACTTTGTTTTGCTACTCAAAGTTCTGTGTATCGCAGCAATGGTCATGAACATGCGTTGTATTTTATCGAGAGGTGAGCGTACAGTTCATCTCATTACTTTTACATAAAAAAATCACATTCGAGTTAGATAATCAGGGCCATGAACGTAATTGATTCAAATTTGGATCGGAAATAACTTATACCGTAACTTAATACACGAACTACTTTTATTACCGTACCTAACCTAGAAACGTTTACCGTCAAACAGTAATGGAGACCAATTAATTAAAATGAGAATGATTAATAATTTATTAGCTACTACATCTCTACATAGTATAAAACAAAGTCGCTTCCCGCCGTCTGTATGCTTAGATCTTTTAAACTACGCAACGGATTTTAATGCGGTTTCCATCAATAGATGGAGTGATTCAAGAGAAATATTTATATGTAGGTATAATGCATATGCACTACATTAGTGTCTATATTGCACTTGTGCGAAGCCTGGTCGGATCGCTAATAGGTACATACTTTAAAGTCATATTTGCAGAATCATATTCGGGTTATTCAAAAACGTTCAAACTACCTTCATTTCAATTAAAAAATTAATTAAGAACACTTGCGAACAAAAGCTGTAGTAATATTTCGTACCACTAGAGGTACAATTGCGCACATAAGTCGCAATCAGCGTATGCCGATGATATCACATTCTCGCGATAACGATCTGGAAGCGACGTGATTTCCTACGGAACTCTCGGTTAGGGCGGACCACCGGCAAAGCATTTAGGGTCGTCACTGCAAGAGGTATTGAAAAACCATTCGTTTGTTTTTTTTTTAAGGGTAGAATCCCAGGGAAGCGAAGCCTAGGACGCCCCAGACGGAAGTGGCTAGACAACATCAAGGAGTGGACTGGACTGAACTACTCGTATCAGCAACTAAAATCCGCAGCATGGGATCGCAAGAAATTTTGCCTAATGACCTCCAAACTTCAATATAAAAATGGCACTTGATGATGATGTTTTTTTTAAAAGTCTATTGTTATTAAATTTAGTTAGTTTATTGTTGTGTTTAAGTTTGTTTGTTTTTAAGTGTTTCTATTGAATACAGAGAGTACATCACTTGGTGTTTAGTGATATAAAAAAAACTCTTGTTTTGAACACGAAGTAGTACATCAACCTATACTATAATTATGTTTATGAATTCTTTACTGCGGTTTTTGAGGCGTTTCTTTAAAATATTTTCAATTTTACCTTGATAAGTTTGTTTACGACAACGTTTTGTACTAGGTGGTAGATATTCTGTTATCAAGCAGTAGTGTGTAAACATTACTGTGTTCCGGTTTGAAGCAGCTAGCGAAATTACAGAGCTTATGAGCTAACCATCGAAAATCTCAAAGTAATGCGCGCCGAAGCAGCGATGCCTTAGACTTTATTTAACTACTCAAAGTTCTGTTTCGATGGTCATGGGCATGCCTTATATCTTACCATTGGGTTTGTGACACGTTCGTCGTATTTCTTTTACATTAAAAAATAAACTTAACGGGCTTATCCATACAATCACGCTATGAATCTGTTTCAACTTGTTTCCATATTCTCAATATGTCCGAGCTATATAGAAATTTCTTAAATTTTTATCATAAATTATTGGTAATTAAAAACACTAATATCATCCAATTGACAACCCTAGCTACCTCTCTTGTGGACATTTGCATAAAAATGCCGCGACACGCGCCTTAATTGATCGCGTACGGCCGAGTACACACGCCGCAGCGCCTTTAATTCAACGAGAAATACTTATTTTAGTTATTTTAATTAGTCGCATCGCCTTAAATGATTTTACTCATTTATGGGAGTCTTTACTAAGTAAGCTTTTAACTTAGTAGTTTTTTATTTCTGTGGATATAAAAGATGATTATACTGGAATTAAAAAGCACTTTTGCAATTTAGTTTCCAATTAAATAAATATCGGGGTTCATTCCTCCATAGGGCCTCTAGCCCCAAAGTAAGCAAAGCTTGCTCTATAGGAACCAGATAACTAATAGGCATATACATATGCTCATTATTGTAAATACATACGGAACAATTAACACACATTTTTATCATGAGTGGGAATCGAAATCACGCTCCGTAACGCAGTAAGTAGTGCTAAATGAGCTAAGATATACGGCTGATTGAGCCAATGCTAAATGAGATAATGAATTTGTTAACTAATATAAAACACAAATCCAATACTATCTAATTTAACCTACTACGCTAAAGCATCTCCCTAAAACACAGGTAACTAAATTTTTTGGGTGTTTGCCATGATTTTCTTCTGTGACATATTTCAATCTGACGTTTGTTTCGTTCTTTCTATTCTAGGCTAGAAATATTTTTTTGTTTTATATAAGCTAGACTAGTCTATATGTAACTAGTCTCTATATATATATATAGATATATATTTAGATATATATATAGATATATATATATATAGCTGGTTTATATAAGATGAGAAATTCGCCTAAAGTAATGCCTTAAAAGATTGTGACAGGCTATGCACAGAAAAACATATTTCCCAAATAATTACACTTTTCTAGTTGCCAGTACTCGACTTGTGAAGTCCGGAGACAATTAGGGGCGCGCTCCACTTAACTGTTGGCGATTGTACCTCACAAAGCTTACTCATTGTCGCTCTGGCGGATTATTGTTAACTCAGCTTTAAGGCTCTCCCAGAAGCTAATGTGAGCGTGTTTCAGATGATTACCAAACTTATTTCGTAATATCCAGAGTCGCGTTTAGGGAAGCAAAAATATGGCAGTTACGCGTCGACGATGTGTTTCACACAACTCATTTAACGGAAAGTAATTAATTTCAATAAAACCGCTGTGTTTTTAGGGTTCCGTACCCAAATGGTAAAAACGGGACCCTATTAATAAGACTTCGCTGTCAGTCTGTCCGTCCGTCAGTCTGTCACCAGGCTGTATCTCAAGAATCCCGATAGACTAGACTAGATTCAACTAGACAGTTGAAATTTTCACAAATTATGTATTTCTGTTGCCGCAATAACAATAAATACTAAAAACAAAATAAAATAAATATTTAAGGGGGGCTCCCATACAACAAACGCAATATTTTTGCCTTTTTCATAGATAACCCCCTTCGTGCGCGAGTCCGACTCGCACTTGGCCGGTTTTTATAAAAAAAAAAAGACATTTATATCTTTAAACAAAGTAATGTGCGTAACCTTTAAATAGTTCAGTTAATATGTCTGTTATGTAGGTATGCAATATGTCAAGTATTTCAAACCATTGACTATACATATATTTGTATCTGTATATTACTAACCACATTTATGTGATTGACATGACGTGTTCGGGTCTGGTATACGTAGGTTGGCATAGCACAAATATAGTTAGGAATTCATTCACGATTGTTTGTATGATGTAGCGTAACCATCGGTCTACTTAGCATAAGGTCATCTTGGTAGGTACCACTGCAGCACCACATATTCTGCCGCTAAGCACCAATGTGTAAACATTACTGTGTTTCAGCTTGTAGGGTATTGCAGCTAGTGAAATTACAGGGCTGTTGAGACTGACCATCAAGTCTCAAAGTAATGAGCGCCAAAGCGGCGATGCCCTGGACTTTGTTTTGTTACTCAAAGTTCTGTGAATCGCTGCTATGGTCATGGCCAGGCTTTATCTCTTACCAGTACGATCTCTTGGCCATTTTGCAAAAAAAAGCAATAGTAATTTGCGTGATTAGCTTGATGGCTTATACATTCCGTCTGTTTCTTTATAATATGTATGTACTAATTCAACATTTTAATTTGTATATGGTTTCTGTCACTCTCGTTGCACTAATTATATGCTTCTGATTTATAATGTTCTTGTTGTATACACATTTATCTAGGAATATAATTTAGATCAAATCCTTTTTGCAAAAATTGTGTTCTGTGTTGTATATCGATATAAATTAATAAATAAATAAGGAGAACGTCTCGTTCGTCTCATTGCGTTTAATTTTTTTTTTAAACTTAGTTTCAAACATTAATTGTTATCTAAATACTTAGTAAGGTTACCTAGGCACCTACCTATACGTGTTTAGTCCAGGAGCTTATCTCCGTGATGCGGTATAATGCGACGCTATGACGTCATATGTCATTAGTTAGTCCCCTGGACAGGTAATTTGGAACTACATAGATTAGTTTCAACAGATTGCGTTAATATTGTAGATATAGTAAGCCCTATAAATAAATACAACTAATTAGGTTTTTGTTTATGGTTGACAGACTTGGTGTTTGACCACAGCTCACCTGATGTTAAGTGACGGTGTGGTCGAAAATGCTAAATATATCTAGCCTGGAATGGAACTGGCTCTCAACTGAGGCTGTCGGAACACACTGTTAGGTGATTGGCCACAGATTTGAGAACTAGAAAGTAATGCGAAGTAGGTACCCTACCACCATGCTATGGTTTCCTCAAGGCAGCTCAAGCGCATTGTTTGGGTTTGAACCCACGCCCTTCGGCGTTTGAACCGACCGCGCTAATCACTGAACTATCATCGCTATATAACTACCTACCTAGTAATATGTAACAAGCATGTTGTTTAGAGACCAATAGCCATAAATTGTTTAATATCAAAATTATTCAATTTATTTCTAGGTAAAAACAATTTTTGAGAGTGAGGCCAAAAGAAGAATTCAGCTGGGCTGGGCAGCATTCGAAAAGTTAAGTCGAGTTTTCTCTGTGGGATTTAATTAGCCAGAGAACTAAAGTCACAGACATAGCTCAGCGTATTATCAAGCTGAAATGGCAATAAGCTGGTAACGCTCTAAAACTCGGTGGAGTGATGATATACGTATAGCAGTGGGGTAAAAAAGCAAAATATCGGGCTGGCTAGCGGGCTACCCGCAACTTAGTTCTGAACGGTATCATATGCCATATCAATCAGGTTTGCTGTTGTGAAACTATTTTGTGATCATCATCATCATCATCACAGCCTTCTGCTTTTCAGCTGGGTATATGCCGCTCTCTTGATATGCCATCTGTCTCGGACCTGTCCCAATCTAGTCCAGGTTCGACCCGCGATGGTGACAATATCGTCATCCCATCTTGCGGCTGGATGACCAACCTTGCCTAGGCCACCACTATGTTGCAACCTTACTCCACCTGTCATCACTTCGCCTAACAACGTGTCCTGTTTAGCACCACTTGAGGCTCATAACTGCGATACCGACGTCTCGAACTTTTGTGTTCACTTAACTTGAATAGAAATAATACTTACCTACGTACAGTTCCTGGGTCGGCGCGGGTTCGCGGTATAATAGGTAGATATTGATGATCTGACTCGACTGTAAACTTTAGTTCATAAAAGATTCTTCAAATAATATCCATCATGTTAGCGAAAAAATAATTGTAATACTCATCTAAAGTATACAGAACCCTTTAATTTACACAGGCATCAAGGGACCATAATTATTAAGAGACCAATTAACAAAACAGGACGAGAGACGAAAACGGTCCCTTTTGCAAACGAATATCTTCCTACAGTCATTTCTGAAACAAACCTTATTCCTCGAGAAATTAAGTTTAAAATACCACCCAACTTAGAAAATTTTGAGGTACCATAGAGACATCACTACGTAATAAAATGTAAACGATTAAGAACTTTGTCACATTAAAGCTTTAATTTTTTCACAAAGCAGTTCTAAACAAATCGTCAATTTAAAAAAAAATACAAAGGCTTAATAAAAGGGTCATAGAGAACGGAAGGTTGACATAGTTTGAATAGCAAACGTGATTGATTCAAGTGCTTGCTTAGTAATAAATCTTGATAGAGGGTTGTTATTGACATTTTTCTGTATTCCCTTATGAAGCAGTACTTGTTTGGAATAATGGCACGTCAGTAAAGCAGAGGTCAATATAACCTTTGAAGTGAAAACTTCTTTAGCCGCGTCGAGCGACTTTTTATAGTGGCAAAAGTTGTGAGACGAACGTAACGCTCTCCTGACGGTAAGAGATAACGTGTGTCCATTAAGTACCATTGCAGTATTCCATTTGAGTAACAAAACAAAGTCCAGGGAATCGCAGCTTTGGCGTTCACTACTTTAAGACTTTTAATTCCGATTACAATGTTTTAAAAAAGTCCCCATTTAACGTAACGAATTCTTTGATGCTTTAGCTATCGAGTGGCAACTAAACTTCATCCTCAGATTTTTTTACCATCATGTTTTTTTTTCTTCTTATTATTGACAGGCTAGGTGTTTGACCACAACTGACCTGATGTTAAGTGACAGTGTGGTCGAAGATGTTAAACAGTTTTAACCTGGAATAGAACTGGCTCTGAAGTGAGGCAGCTTCCGGAATACACCGTAAGACTTTTAACTTGAAGGTGGTAGCTTGACAGCCGAGTACTAGAAAGTACCCTACCATCATACTATAGTTTCCTCACGATGTTTCCCTTCACCAGCAGTACAAGCTCAAAGCTGAGCTAACCACTGAAGTATTATGGCTACAAAATGAATTGAAATGAATGAATGTTCTGAATTACCTCCCTTTATGGAAGCAAATTTAAAGACGTATTCAACTATTCACGTCAAAAAAAAAACTAGTATAGAAGTGTGCAATTTTAGAGCTAAAAACTAAACCGCAATGGTAACAAAAAATGGTAGTATGACATTCAATAGTATCACCGTGCGAGTGCCGCCGGGTCCGTCTTGTTGCAGTACTAGTACCCCAGATGTAGGTTTAAAGGGCCCCTTTAAATACCTACTACCTTCATTGTACTTTTTTGTAATAGGAAACTATCAATTGGTGTACACTGAGAAACTATCAATTGGTGTTTCCACAAACGTTCAGGCACAAAAACCACAATACAACCCAAATTTGTACGAATATTCGTCATAAGCACGAATCGACCGTGTCATCACTTTGCAACGGTAGTGGATGGTAACATTAACGAGGCGGTACGTGGACTATCGCGCATCGCCCGGAGAGAGAGATCAATTGCATCGTTAGGATTTAGGGGAGTGTGGGGTGACTATGTGTTTGAGAAAATGAAAATATAATAATTATGATCTAATGTTCTTTGTTCCTTGAGTATTTATGAGTTTAATGTAATGTGTTTGTAGAAAAGTTACCAGATGCATTTCGGGGATTGTGCCTTGGATTTGCACGACTTGATTCCCCCTACCAAGGCGTCATCATTCCACATGTGCGCACTAAGCGCTTCGAATCCACGTTCTTTATTCGCACAGCGAGGATGTGGAACTCTTTGCCGGAGTCTATGTTTCCCGAAAAGTACAATATGAGTGTCTTCAAATCAAGAGTAAATAGGTTCCTTCAAGGTAAGCGTGTTCTATTCTACACCACATCTTTGCTTAACATCAGGCAGGATGTGATCAAACGCGAACATATTACCTATTATTATTATTGGAGACTATTGAGAAGCGTGCCAAGAGGCTCATCTGCGACGACTCCATTGTTCAGGTTAAATTACAAAGCCTAGAACATCGTCGCAAAGTGGCTAGTTTGTCGATTTTTTATCGGATTCATTTCGGAGAGTATGCTTCAGAACTACATGGTCTAATTCCCCATTTTTCTATCGGTACAGCCAGAAGCTCAAAAAAGTGACAACGTTTTATGGTAAATGTTCCAAAAACTCGAACGAAACGGTTTGATTCCACGTTCATTGTGCGGGCTACTAGACAGTGGAATGCGCTGCCTGAGTGGGTATCCCGTTGGATATAGTCTGGGTGTTTTCAAGTCGAGAGCGAATCGGTATCTTCTAGGCAAGCGTGCTCCATCTAAGACCGCATTATCAATTAAAAATAGGTGAGAAGGCGGTCAAAGGTCTAACGGTCTAAAAAAAAAAAAAAAAAAATTATAAAAAAAGTTGAATTTATTCACGTTTCAGACATGTATTCATAAAAATTTGTTCATAATTATGAGTACAATCGCACTCCACACATACACACACTGTACTATTACATCGACTCCTTGGGTTAAAATGACTATAATAATAATTTAATTTTGTATTGATTATGAATTAATTATAGTTTTTATTGCATGCTGTCTGCACCTATAATTGTTGTGGCATTTACTGTGTAATTGTTTTGTACTTCTTACTTTTTGTCATGAGATGTACACAATGTTGGTGTTCATAATATAAATAAATAAATAAGAAATGTAATCCCCCAAAGGTACTGCAAATGGTCACCCTACTGGCAGAGGATATATTTATGAAGAGGGCTTTTGTTACAAATCTCGCCCCGGGCTGCGGGGCCGGGCGGTTGGGCGCAAGGTTCGCTTGATTCGGATTTGTTTTAAACCATACTCGAAAAATAGCTTGTTGGAATTTGAATTTATTAGATATACTCGTGAATATTGTGAATGGAAACTTCCAAAGTCAAAAGTTGGAAAGTCAAAGTAAGTTTTTTTACCTAATTCTACTTGAAACTGTTTGTCAATTGCCTGTTACCCAAATCCCACTTACAGTCTTTACAGGGTTATAAGCTTAGGGTATACTACGTCGAAAGGAAGTCATCACTAAAGGCACAACTCTAAAATCGAGAAAAACAACAAGTTGTTTGTTCCATAGACAAAGAACCTATATTAACTAAATTTATGGAGCAGGTGATTTTAGACTTAGAACGGGGTGTCGGTAACCCTACCTCGTCAAATACCAATAGACATCAGTAGACAATAAACAATAGACAACACTTTATTTATGACATAAAACAAATTTCTATTACATTAACAATACATACAAACAGAAATAACAACAAAAGAATTTAAAAAAAAAACACAAACAAAAAGAAAGAAATAAATTTTATGTCACAAACCGGCCTCAACTCAGCATAATGTAGAACTCACACACGCACACAAATATCTTGATGTGTTTGTGTGCGTGACGCCTAGGCGTATTTCTACACATGTATCGTAGATATAACAAGCGAAAATTATAGGAACAAAGATTATTTAATCATTTTCTACATACAACAATATACAACACAACGAGCTATGGAGAGGGCTATGCTCGGAGTTTCCCTACGAGATCGAATCAGAAATGAGGAGATCCGTAGGCGAACTAAAGTAGCCGACATAGCCCAGCGGATTAGCAAGTTGAAGTGGCAGTGGGCAGGGCACATAGCACGCAGAATCGATGGCCGATGGGGCTACAAAGTTCTGGAGTGGAGACCACGGACCGGCAAGCGCAGCGTAGGACGTCCACCCACAAGGTGGACAGACGACCTAATAAAGACCGCAGGAACGCGCTGGATGCGAGCCGCTTCCAACCGGTCTTTATGGAAATTAATGGGGGAGGCCTATGTCCAGCAGTGGACGTCATACGGCTGATGATGATGAACAATATACAAGCTGCACTACTGCTTTATTCCAGCAACTGTCTGGCTTTCAATCTGAATGTACTAGAAACACGCGCCTCTGTATTTTTTAAGTAACGTGAGTATTACCGATGGCTTCAAACGGTGAAGGAAAACATCGTGAGGAAACTTACATGGTCCAAAAGTTTGATAAAAAAAGTTTGCGAAAATCTGTGAAAGTCTGCCAACCCGCGTTTGGCCAGCGTGGAGGACTACGGCCTTATCCTTTTTACAATGAGAAAGCCCATCAGTGGGTTAGTTTATAATAAAATTTTAACAAAAAAAACCGACTTCATGTGGTTTACTCATGGATGCCATTGCTAGAACTAGACTAGCTTTCAAATAAAAAAAGAATCATTGAAATAGGTTTACCCAGTAGAAAGTTCTGAGGCAACAAATATTTTAAAAAAAAACAGTCGAATTGAGCACCTCCTCCTTTTTGAAAAGAGGGCTGATTCGGACTGCTTTGTGGTATATGTAATTATAACAGACAAAACTATTTATCATGAGAAGCTAGGTGTTTGATTACAGCTCACCTGATGTTAAGTCAAAGATGGAACACGATTAGCTTGAAATCCATTCCCATCTAGATGTATTTCATCGCGTTTCATTTAACTAGCTCTGGCGGAACACACCGATAGGTGCTTGGCGGCAGATTTGGAACTTGAAGGTGGTAGCTAGCCTCTATAAAATACCAGCGCCAAAGTAGCGATGTCCTGGACTTTGTTTTGCTACTCAAAGTTTTGTGTATCGCTGTAATGGTCATAGACATGCATTATCTCTTACCATCAGGAAAGCGTCTCGTTTATATCATTACTAAGCTTTTACATTAAAAAATAATAATATAAAATCGCAGGAAATACCTACCATAGAAAAAGATTACAAAAATATGTAACACTTTCACACATTAACACACGTTCGCTATTACATAATAACTAATCACTTCATATCACGAATACCACAGCACACTAAATCACAAAGTAACATGATTATAAAGAGACATTCAAACAAACCCACATTAATATAGCCCGCCAGTCTTGTAGTCTGTCATTCCCCGTCATCAAAGTTAAAATAAATAAAACCCACTACAAATCGCTTGTAAATCAACTGGCGAGCTAATAACATAAACATTTTAAACGTCTACAACGAAATGTGGATTAACGAAGTGTCTAGAAAGTGGTGGATTTCACGCTCACTATAAATATGTGCCCATGTTTTTCAATTTCACAGATTAGAAAAAGATAATTTTAAGGGTAACAAATACAAATAAAAATTGTACTGTTTGTGTTTCTTTATAAATAAGTAGTTATTATAAACGTGAACTTGTTCAACGCATTTAAAAATCAGCTAACTATATACATCATCATTAGCCATAGAACGTCCACTGCTGGACAGAGGCCTCCTCCTGGGAGGGCTTTGCCAATACTCGCCATGCTTGGCAGGCGGGTTGGCGAGCGTAGTTAGGTGTGATTGTTCAAGGAAGACGCTGCTGCCCATCTTCCGGATTACATCCCTTAGCCGACTCTTACGGCAACCACGGGTAGAGAGGGTGGGGTACTATTCTTACGCCGGCACCACCACGGTATACTATATATACATACTTAATAATAATTACTATAAACAAGTCTTTATTACGAATAGGAAAGTAGGTCGGTAATTGGAATTGTTTGTTTAGCGGTGTGCTAGTTTCATTTACATGTTTGTATTGTTTACATTTAATTTTGTTGTACTGACATTTTAAATTCTGTTTATGTATTTAACTGGTTCTGCAACGACGAACTATGCAATACTTAAATATTAGCAGAGATGTAATGTCTTATGTGCGGATGAAATGTCTTTAAACCGTATAAAATACTTCTTAGATACATGTAAATATTTACTGATATTTAATTGTACCTATATACATTTTAAAACAGGGACGTTTCTTTTTCTGTGAATCAATATTAAAGTTATATTATTATCTTTGTAATTTCATCCTGCCCGTTCTACTTTTGGATAACCAAAATCGTTGAAAAGTTGTCCATGTTTGTATACTTCTTCTTCTATGTTTTTGGTGTCGTACTTCGTGCATTTGTTACTATCAAGTGTTTCGTATATTATAAAGTATTTTACAACAAAATCAAGTAAAATGTCACAGTTAAAGTTACACAAAAATTTCATTATAAGGCCCGTCATGCCATAGTTAAGTAGCTTTACTACAAGCATCGATGGATTCTTGGAAGCACCACGAATAGTCATGTTTCACCAAATTCTATCACTTTCTTACACATACGCGCGTGATTATGTACATAAACACTAAAAAACACACGTTTTGGAAATTAATACAATTCAAAGATATAATTTTATGCGTTCCCGCCAAAATTATGTTTTTACACGAAACTCTATTCCATTTACGAACGATTTAATTCCAATTTCATCGTGCGACTTTATTACTAGAGTGTTCCCCAATACATACAAATATGCAATCGGTTTCTTCTATGCAAACGTGCTGCGTGCCTCATCGTATACCAGACAAACGCAAGCCATTTATACGTAGAAATTATAAATCGGTTCAGCAACCGTACTAAAATAATACAAAGATAAGATTAAATGGATTGGAATCGCTTCATCTACATCATATTTAGCACCAGCAGTGACAGCCCTAATCAAATCAAAAAAGTAGGCTTACACAACGGATAAAAATGTCATCGCGATACCGAAATAACTTCTCTCGCCAGATTTGTTTCGTGTTTTTTCTCTGTTTTTAAACTACTCTGTATGATATTGATGTCTTATTTGTTGTGAAAACTTCGATTCTGGAAACTTGTCGTGAAAAATAGAATTCTTGAGCAAAATTCTGTGAACATCTCTTTATGAAGACGATTGGACGATTTAGAATTTCTTAGAAAGGATCTCAAATATGTATTGTTGAGAAATGTTTTTTTTTTTAATATATTTTCGTCTTTTACTCTTTGGCTTTCATCATTTCAGCCGTAGGACGTAAAGACCGGTTGGAAGCATCCAGCGCGTTCCTGCGGTCTTTATTAGGTGATCTATACCTACACCTTGTGGGTGGACGTCCTACGCTGCGATTGCAAGTCTGTGGTCTCCACTCCAGAACTTTCAGCCCTTTGGCTTGAGAAATTTATAATATAACCTCATTCATCAATTTGTGAAACCTCCACACAAACTTTAAAATACAGTTTTTAAGTCTCTCTTTTAGGACTTCATTTTTTTTCTTCTTTATTAAACTACTTTGTTCTTCATATTAATCAATCCAAATAAATTGATTTGATTAAACAAAATCTATTTCTCTATTTGAAGATTATTAGCTCTTTCCTAGTTGATGATAAATGGATGTCAACAACATGTCATCGAAATTTGGTATTCAGTTACGAGGATTTTATTAACTTTTAATTTATACTTGTAGATTTGGTTAACAGTAGGTCATCTAGGTACGAGTAGGTGCCACCGCAGTACCAGATATTCTGCCGCCAAGCAGTAGTGTTAGTTCTAGCGAAATTACAGGGCTTTTGAGACTAACCATTGAATGTCTTAAAGTAATGAAAGCCAAAGCGATGCCCTGGACTTTGTTTAACTATTAAAAGTTCTGTGTATCACTGTAATGGTCATGGACAGACGTTATCTCTTACCATCAGGAGAGCGTCTCGTTCGTGTTATTACTTTCACATTTTAAAAATGTGTACATTGGTGACAGTTTTGCTCTTCCTTCTGTTAATGCTTTAGGCCGATTCCAGTTTGATCCCGGTGGATCTCATTAATAGTCCCGCTTCCCGCGTGTCATGTTACAAAGTGCCGAAGAAGCTCCGGCGCGCTTTATCTCGAATTTGACCGGATACAGACATCGGCGTTCGAAGAAGTACTATTGCGCTCTAGATCCGACAGCTTAGTTTTGTTTGTAAGCATTATTTGATACTCGTTTTTAGGGTTCCGTACCCAAAGGGTAAAAACGGGACCATATTACTAAGACTTCGATGTCTGTCAGTCCGTCCGTCTGTCTGTCACCAGACTGTATCTCGAGAACCGAGATAGCTAGACAGTTGAAATTTTCACAAATTATGTATTTCTGTTGCCGCTATAACAACAAATACTAAAAACAAAATAAAATAAATATTTAATGGGGGCATCCATACAACAAACGCGATTTTTTGCCTTTTTCATAGATAATGGTACGGAAACCTTCGTACACGAGTCCGACTCGCAACTTGGCCGGTTTTTTTCTAATATGTCACGCTACTGGTCACGGACCTCGTCTTACCGTGAGAAGGTTAAGGCCATAATTATAGTTCATCGAGCTGGCCAAGTAAGGGTTCTATCCTAACGTAATTTTGCTTTGCCGTTTAACTAGCGGTAATACACACTACTACATCTTATTTAAATAAAAGTACCTGGATGACCGAGCTTTGTTCGGCTAAACACACGGATAAAACGACGTTTTCTTAAAATGAAACCTAGCTAGATCGATTTATCGCCCCCGAAACCCTCTGCATACTAAATTTCATGAAAATCGTTGGAGCCGTTTCCGAGATTCAGAATATATATATATATATATATATATATATATATACAAGAATTGCTCGTTTAAAGATATAGATAGATACAACTCCAACAATTGAAGGAAAACATCGTCACGATGGTAGGGTATTTTCCTATACTCGGCTGGGTAGCAAGTTGAAAATCTGCCGTTAAGCACGTAACGGTGTGTTCCAGCAGCTTCACTTGAGAGCCAGTTCGCCTTCAGTGGCGTAACTATAGGGTGGCAGGCCTGGCGAAATGCTACGGGCCCCCAGCCCGACGACCGCTATCTCAAAGTAACGTAACACTATTAACAAAATTTACTAAAAACTAGCCAAAAGCTGAGCTCTGTGAGGGCTCGCGCAGTTATTCTAACGGGGATAGTTTAAAAAAATAAATAAACTCAATTTAAAATTAATTTACTCAATCTTAGGTCTGTTCATCTGTTGCAGCGATGGTAGCTCTTTGGTTTTCTAACAGGTGGCGTTAGTAGTACAATAACATTTTATTCAATGAATACAAAATTATTAATGTTAATTTTTTAATGGTTATAAAAATTTTTTTTTTGACATATAACACATCTAGATATGAAGTTAAATTACTATGTTAAAGCACAAATCTAAAGGCGTGATAGTTTTTCAGTAAAGTGTACCACAAAAATCCTCAAAGTCAGATATAACTAAATATCATATATACAGATTCTAATAAACTATTAAAATTTAAACGCATTCATAAGAAAAAAAAACTCTATTTTAAAACGCATCCATTCGTTGTTTTATTTTGTTGTCGCAGTACTTTGGTGGCGCTAGCTAGTGAATCTACATCCAATGAATTTTCTACGGGCCCCAAATGGTATAGGTATATGTAGTTATGCCACTGATTCCAGACTAGGTGCTTTACCATCTTCGACTACACCGATACTTAATATCAGATAAGCTGTGGTCAAACACCTAGCCTGGCAACCATAAAAAAACACTCCAAATTTTTAAAGGTATAATTGTGTACAATTGGATTTTCGACAGTGATCGTACCTCCACCTCGGCTTATACAAAATACTTTATAATCACTATATACGGTATCGGTTGTTGGTAGAGTTACGAGTTATTAGGTGGAAATATAGACGTCTCTACGATTCCCTACGCTACGTTAGTCGGTCGTCGGTAGAGCAAAGCGAATCGCTTACTCCATCGGTGGATGTTTGGCGGCAAATCGGTGCTCTAGATAAATTGCTTAAGGGTTAGACAGTGTCACGATAATGATCTTTGAAGAATGTATGTATGATGAACGAATGTATGAATTAGTCTGACACCGATCTTATCTTCACTCCGTTAATCTCAAATCACTACATATTATAAAACAAAGTCGTCCGCCGCGTATGTCTGTCTGTTTGTCGGTCTGTTCGCTATAAACATAAAAACTACTGAACGGATTATCGTGCGAGTTTTAGCAATAGATAGAGTGATTCATGAAGAAGGTTTAGGAATATAATTTGTCAAGGTTTTGTATAAATTGGTTCAAATATGAACACATCAGCCCTACGACAGACAAAGCATATAGGCACAATATGCTCTACTACCCATGCGAACTCGGGGCGGGTCGCTAGTTATAGATAAAAGTAAGGATAATTTTATCTGTAATCTATGTATAAGGGTTTCCAGGTTAAAACTTTTTTAATGGGTGACTAGGTGTTTGACCACAGCAAGTTTTGTCCACTTTCCCGCAACAGCGAAATAACAAATTGGCGTGATTATGTGGATAATTGGATAAAGACGTAGGAGTTTAACCACCCCTCCCCCATGTCAGCGAAAGTAAGCAAAGCTCCCCCAAAGCGCGATCTCTTCCACGCAACGAAGAATGAAAAACACGAATAAAATTATTTTAATTACTTTTCGTTGTACACGTACCACGTCAAAATGCTATACGATGTCCTAGAATAAATATTTCATACCAATATGTGGTTTAAACTAACAAATCCAATAAAAATTATATAATCTACAAATAAAAAAATAAAACAACAAAATCACCAGACAGACTTCTCCTTAACTGGTTTCAAATCCATATTATTGTCGCATACCTCAATCCTACGGGCAAACCACTTTGATCTCAATCCATGCTAATATCAACCCTAACTCATTGGAATACAATGTATTATTACTATTGACATCAACTGTCGTATAACGTCAAGGATTGCGACGGGAAAATGAACTTTCACGAACAGTAATAAAGGTTACTAACACAGGGAATACTGATTTCACTGAAGCTTCTACCATGTGTTGAAGCAAGGTAATTTCAGCTATACGACGCTATAATTAAGGTATATTTTAGAAGTACATAGTACCCGGCTGTGTTTGACACAAGCATAATTGGCGCGAAATGGTTTGCTTGTGCACAAACTTGCCGTTGACATTATTTCAGTATTGTATCGAGGTTGTTTTTTTGTTATATGGAAATTTCATTCGATCGGAAAATATAACTTTTGATCTACATATTTTATTCTGATTCTTTGTTTGTGATGTTATTATTTTATTAAAGTAGGTAGGTACTAAGATAAATTTATCGGGTTAATTTGTATGCTGTTTTCTAGTGTCATTCGGGGATGACGCTAATCTCTTCGCGTGTTTCAAATGATTTTTTTCTTATGTTTTTGACGTCACACTTCTGTGCATTTTGCCAATGTCAATTGTTTCAATTTCTTTTACTGGTAATAGGCTAGTCATTTGACCACAGTTCATTTGACGGAGTGGTCGTAGATGGTAAACATCCTTAGTCTGTAATGGAACTAGCTGCTAAGTGAAGCTACTGGAACACACCCTTAAGTGCTTGGCGGATGCCCTTAAGATTTTCTAGTATGTGATAAAAAATAAATTAAGTAAGTCACAGTCAGACTACACAAAGTAAGTCAAGATCGTGTCCGGTCATGTCCTAGTAAAGTAGAGTTGACTTTACTATCAACTTCGATTGAGTATTAGGGGCTCTCATACTAACGCACTTAATTCGAAACTTTATGAATAAAAAATCTAGTACATAGATACATAATATAGGTGCGCACTTCTATATTTCATAGAATATTATATATTCCATAGAATATAGAAGTCTGTGAAACTTTTAAAACTAATAAAAACCCATTTAGCTGAACAAGCTTTGGAAAATAATTCAAGGTAACGTCATAACTTTTTAGTGTTCTCTCCAAAACTGGACCACAAGTTTCATTTTGCAAATAGCTTCAAATCTCAACCTTAATCATCATTTCTATCTTCACCGTAAACATTGTAACCCCAAGCTCTCGATGTATGATTCACGTTTCTATTCGCAGCTCTATTGATCTGTGCGCTAAACAGATATAAATGTACGGAACCCGAAGGGATGAGATATCTCGGAATTGCTACGGAAATAGCTCCACAGTTTACTGCAGCCTTTCTAGACGGCGCGATGTAGGCAAGTACAGGGCTATTGGTTTGGTAACCATCTAAGTATGTACCTACCTCTGAAAATCAACTTCTGTGCAGTATAACCAATAATATTTGCTATAATAATTATTTGTTTCAAGCTTTTCACTCATATTAGAACAAATTATGTTATGGCAGACTTTGACATGTAGTTGCAATGTAGTCACATTGCAAGTAAAAAAAATGCAAAAAATGTCACAATTTATTTTCATTTTTTTTGGCATCGTACTCTGTGCATTCTGCCAGTTCCAATCTTTCTGTATTTTGTGTGCAGTCTTCAGTTTTCAACTTCTTTATCTTTATAGTCAAAGAAGAAGTAAGTGGAAAAACAAACAGACGCGGATAGCGACTTTGGTTTATACTATTTAGAGATTAGAGTTGAAACACTTAAAATGGCAATGATATATTAAATTCACACAGCAATGCTTACGCACACATTAACAAAACACACATAAACAATGTCATACTCATATTCTTGACAAAGGTTAATTACAACTCACCCTATATTCTTGTAGGGCTGCCACACATAAGAATTCGTTTTACGTAATTTAGCTGCACCATAATTAAGCATACCGGGTAATAAGCCTGGACTGTAGTCAGGAAATAGAGGGACATTTATACTCGTCATTGTAAATAACTTTTACTGTGGGTACAATTCAGAAATTTAAAAAAAAAGACATGATTTTTGAGCTTGCACATCCCAAACCATAACATTCTATATTTATAATTATTCTATCAGTTATCTAATTTAAAAAAAGCTTTGCTTTGCAGATATTTCATCTATTTTTTTTTAATTATTTAACTTGCCCTTTTGGGGAGGCTAAAGCTTTAAAGCCATACTGCCTTGTCTTCCGTTTTTGCAATTCATGTCTTAAATCTAGTCATGCTTTAGTAAAGTAGTGGTGTCTTTACTATAAGCTTCGATGGAGTTTTGGAAGCAACACGAAAAGTCATATAATAAGTTGTATAAATATACCTAATAGCTGAAATACATACGCCCAGAAAGTGGTGCCATCTAACATGACACTAGCCTATTGACCGAAGAATAACCAGTTTTTATTTATTTATTTGTACTTTATATGCTTAAATATAAGTACTACTTAAGTACTTCTCTATGATTGTTCATAAAGCAGCCTTGTTTTCAGTTGATAAAAAATACATTTTTGAACTGGCATTCTCGGCCGAGCGCCCAATAGTAAAACATGTCAATCCAGTTACTACAACTATAATGTCCTCGAACATTATAATACTATTTTATACTCATTGTTATTTCCGGTGACTTTAAACGGAGAAGGAAAACATCGTGAGGTAACATACATATCCAAGAGTTCATTAAAAAAAAGTTTCTGAGTCCAGCACGGTGGACTATAGCATTACCTTTCTCACAATGAGAAGAGACCCGCGCCCAACAGTGGAACAGGCAAATCGGTATTCTGTAAACTAATGTTGATGTAGAGAAATTTAATGTTCTGCAATCAATTCACCAAAATAAGTTCCACTCGTGCGAAGCCACGGCGCTCGCTAGCTTTTTTAAATACGGAATAGGTTCGCCTTTGACCCCAATCTACCTGATGTTAAGCAACGATGTGGTCTAGGATGGAACACGCTTACCTAGAAGGAACCTGTTTACTCTTCATTTCAAGACACTCATATTCTACTTTTCATCCTCGCTGTGCGGATAAAGAATGTAGTGCGCCTATGGGGAACGTCCACCATGTTAAGGGTGACGCTTTGCTCGCGTTTAAAATATTTTTGTGTCACATAAGTGTGCTGACAGCCCTACCCCACCCTACCCTAGAACCACCCGCAGCCCACTCACTACTATCAATTATTCTGTGGTCCCATGTGGAACAATTATAACCATTGTGGCAGATTATGCCGTATACCTAAATGAAATTTATTTATACTGAAAACGTCTGCTCACTTGAGTTCTGAAAGCGATTTACCTCAGGTGAAAATTATTTAAAGAGTAAAGTGGTTTTAGAACAGTTTGAATTGAAATTCAAAGCGTTTAGATTTTATTTGTGTTTGCGTTAGTTGGATATAGAGATGTTTTTTTAACTGTAATAGTAATGAGAAAACTAGACGACTGATTGTAAGAGATAATGACCATGACCATTCCAGTAATACACTGAACTTTGAGTAGTAAAACAAAGTACAGGGCGTCGCTGCTTTGGCACTCATTACTTTGAGACTTTTGATGGTTAGTCTTAACAGCGCTATAATTTTGCTAGCTGCAGTACCCTTTAAACCGGAACACAATAATGTAGCAATAAGTATTGTTTACACACTACTGCTTGGCGGCAGAATATCTGGTACTGCAGTGTTACGACTTCCTGCTAAGGTGATCTACCACCAAGTAAACTAATAACTAGATTGTTTTAAATTCTTTCATTTTATGCGCACTGCTAAACAATATAATACGCTACTCAAAGAGTTGTTTCCTAATCAATGGAATACGCTACTCAAAGAGTTGTTTCCTAATAAATGGAATACGCTACTCAAAGAGTTGTTTCCTAATCTGTTTGTTTTCAAGTCGCGAGCGATACGGTTTTCCCTAGAAAACTGTGCTTCATCATAGATCTCATCTTAGCTTAGACAGCGAGACGATATCAGA
Organism: Biston stratarius; assembly: GCA_950106695.1. Lineage (NCBI taxonomy): Eukaryota > Metazoa > Arthropoda > Insecta > Lepidoptera > Geometridae > Biston > Biston stratarius. The sequence goes on from OX467112.1 coordinate 9,794,256, forward strand.
CGAGATAGCAAACGCAAACCTATTACTTAATTAAAAAAGAAATCGCTTTGTAGTTGTGTCGTGGCCACATACTACGTGACACACTGAATACGTGTTTCTACATTTTTGAACATAAATATTTCCTTCGGATTTCCATGTTTCAAGTCTTTACTCAGTGTAAATGCATACATTTGTAACAAACGCATTTTATTTTTACCCGACTGCCAAGGAAGGGTTATGTTTTTTGCGCGTATTGTGTATGTAAATTTCTTTATAACCTCGTATCTCCGACGGCGAATGGATTACGACAATTAAGACATCATTAGATTCGTCTCAACAACCCAAGTGTCTTAGATAAAGGTGGCTTAAAAAAAATCAAGATGGTGGATTTTTGCGCGAAATAGTAATACGTTAATAAAAATAATAACCAAACCTTTCAAGTACGATATCTAAATAAAGGTAATTTACAGAGCATTACAAAAATATATACAAGTAATAAGTTTAAATTAAATTAGGAATATTAATTGGTTTAAAAAGCAAAGCTTTTTTTTTCTTTTTTTATGGCTGTCAGGCTAGGTGTTTGACCACAGCTCACCTGATGTTAAGTGAAGGTATGATTGAAGATGGTAAACACATGTAGCCTGGCATGGAACTGGCTCTCAAGTGAGGCTGAGGTGGAACACACCGTTAGGCAGATTTTCAACTTGAGGGTGGTAGCTAGCCAGCCGAGTACTAGAAAGTACCCTACCACCACGCAAAAGCTAAGATAAGCTAAATCTATTTTAATCGCAATCGGGTTATAGATTTTTTAAACTCTTCAGCTTGATAATTTAGTTCGAAAGCCGCTCTTGCAATACGAAAATCAATTCGTATGTACACAAAATTGAGCTTTTTAAAAAGTTTGTTTATTATACCTACTATTCCTTAAGAAAGGATATGTAGATATCTGAGAGAAATTCGTAATGCAATACGGATAGTAAGTACAGTTACTTAAGTCATTCTAGTTTTTAACAAATCATATTCTAAGTTTTAAAAGTACTTAATACTTTTATTTAAAAAAAAGGTAAAAAAAAGCATCTAAATATACACACCTCAATGATTGTGTTTCATTTTTCTTTCACTTTAAATCACTCTATCAACTCGCCTTACCCCACCCTCCTCCTCGTGAATTCGACGCAATAATTACAACATTAGTCAAGTCATCATCCCCTGTGCGTGACTTATCTCGCTTTTCCCCCTCTGCCCCTAACCTTGTGCTGACTGTACTTAAAACGATATGAATGGTTGAAAAACAACCGTCATTTTTATTTCGAACATTTATTTAATTTGTGGCTCGTTCTCTGTAAAATATTTTTGGAGAAAATTAAGTATAAGTTAGTACGTTTTCCGTAATTTTTGAATTATAATATTATATGTGTTTATTTTTAAGGTACATAAAGGCCAACACCACACTTCATATCAAATTTCATCAAAATTGGTCTAGCAGTTTGAGCATGAAAAACAAACATACAAACACTAACACACAAATTTTCGCCTTTATAATATTAGTGTGATTTCTAACAACACTTGACACTGGCAAATGCACAAAGTGCGACGTCAAAAACAAAAGAGAAGACAAACGGTTTACGTCATCAATCCAAATTCACACGACCATCATAAACAAATCTATAGACAACAGATGAAAGACAAAGAAACAAACACACCATAGTCGTATAAATCGAAAAGAGATAGCAACAACAGGATGATACAGTACTTTATAGACGCTATAATGAGTTGAATAGTCCTTTAATAACCGTCGGGCGATGTCATAAAGCGTTTCGAATAAAACTGTCAACTTGGCGCTATTGTTTACGGGTTAAATAAGCGACCAGTTTTGTTTGAACTCTGGTACACAGAATGAAATGGGTCATATCGTTTAAAATATTAAGTTTATTTAATTGTTTAAATAAATTAAATTTTGTAGCGATAATAGCTTTGTAGTTAGCGCGGTCGTTTTACACGCCGAAGGGCGTGGGTTCGAACCCCAACAAGAGCTTGAGCTACTGGTAAAGGAAAATATCGTGAGGAAACCAGAACATGGTCGTAGGGTATTTTCTAGTAGGTACTCGTCTGGCTAGCTACCACCTTCAAGTTGAAAATCTGCCGCAAAGCACCTAACGGTGTGTTCTGGCAGCCCCACTTGAGAGCCAGTTCCATGCCAAGCTACACGTGTTTACCATATTCAATCACACCGTCACTTAACATCAGGTGAGCTGTGATCAACCTAGCCTGTCAAACATTAAAAAAGTTTTTTTATTTATTTATATAAGACTACTTAAATTTGATACACGAATACTCTAATTATAGTTTCGCGCACATCTGGTGACTTTTTTCAAGGAGTCAAAGCAGAGTACGACACACGCGCGTCATCGTCTTGCTTTGTATGTTCCCGTTAAACAAAAACGTGCCAAAATCACATTTGTTTCCATAGTATTTTTTTATATTTTATACGTCACGAATAATTAACAAATAGTGAAGCTTAAGTCATTTAATAGTTTTTTTTTTAAAATAATTCGGTGCTTTCAATATGGAAACTTCTTTTATCCCACAATGCCCTTTGACACACAGGAACTAACGCTTATAAACCTTTATAGATTTTTGCGACGTACCTATGTAGTTATGTGTGCGTGTAGTTAGCGTAAGATAAACTGTATTGTAGGACCAAGAAGTCTTTCCCTATTGTCTATGCAACATTATAATCTGTACAACTTTTTTCCTATCTGTGAGCTAGGGTGACGAAGGTCAAGCTTCGCTGGTCGCGGTGTAATGATGTCAATTTAAGATTCAATGAACGAATTGTCGCTATTTTTAGAACTTTATGGGGTGTTTGCCTTAAAGGTGTTTTGAAAAAATATGATTAAAGGAGTTTTAGTTTACAGATCTGGTCCGGACTGTGTTTCTCTATCTTTCTCTAAGGAGCTGAGTTTTGGACTCTAAAAGTAGCAGATCGCAGGCGTATTGATGCTTTTAAGATGTGCTGTTGGAGAAGAATGCTCAGAATACAATGGATCAACGTATCGATACTTCAGCAGGTCAAGGTCACGAAGAGACTGTCAACCATATGTCTCAAGCGTGTTTTTGAATATTTTGGCCACATAGCCAAGAAGGAAGACAACCTCAAAATATGTATGATTACGGAGAAAGGCGATGGCAAGAGAACACGAGGCCGCACTCCTATGCGTTGGTCCGACCAGATTCGCATTGCACTCGGTAGGTATATGTCGCGCTGCATGTCGGCGGTAACAGAGGCAGATGGCGTAACATCGTACGTGAACGGCTCCTGGGAGGTGGAGGTCACGACCCTCAAACATGAGGAATACGACGCTAAGAGGAGGAGAAACAGAATTTGATTCCACATAGTTAGTTGGATTTAAGTACCTGGTAAGTTGTTTTAAAGATGTCCTACTAACCCAGGTTTTTCGGATTTATATAAATTTTACTAAATCTTTTCTAACACACACACACACACTCTCTCACACACACAAACACACACTCCACACACACACACCCGCACACACACACACACACACACGACACACACACACACACACAAACACACGCAAACATATATATATTTTCACATAAATAATATTAATAATATGGTGTGATAGTCTGCACTCACACGCAAACATATAAATAAATAAATATAAATATTGTAGGACACATTACACACAGCGCCATCTGACCCCAAACTAAGCAGAGCTTGTGTGATAGAAGTCAGATAACTGATAGAATACATAAATACTATTTTTTTTTGTAAATACATACTTATAATACGTACAGAACACCCAGACACAGAACAAACATTTGTTTATATCAAACAAACATTTGTCCTTGGCGGGAATCGAACCCACGCCCTACAGCTCAGGCAGGCATACTCCCAATGAGCCAACAGGGCTGTCAATAAATATATATATATATATTTTCACATAAATAATAATAATATAGTGTGATAGTCTGCGTGCTCCATTTTCCACCATATCATAGCTTTCCATCAGGCGAGTTGGTGGTCAAACGTTGTTGTATGTGTTAAAAAATCTATATCTAAAAAAACGGCGATATCATATTATTGAATAAGAAACCAACGGTTATGTATATTATAATAATCAAAACTTTCTAATTACTAATATCTTATGTTATGACAGCTTAAATAGTTTCGTCTTACAGCTACAAAAACATCAAAAATTTCCATACGAATCACTCGATAGAAATACCATTCAATTTTTAATTAATTTACTATCCAATTTAAATTGATCAGTCAAATAAATTTAAACAGTTTAAATGATAATTATATCAACTCTATTAACGAATATAAGAACTTGCTGTTTCAAACATAAAATCCAACAATTTAATCAAATAACAAAGAAGCTATCAAAAAATACCATAACACTCTATTATGCCAAACTATTAAATCCATAAAAATAAAACTTCGAAATAAAAAGAGTTCAACAGAACACTTTTAACCAATAAAATACCCAATTCAAAAATAATACGTATAAAGTCAAAAATAATATTTTTCGTCCATAAAAAAGGAACTACAAAGTGTTCTAAGATGGTCGAACAACAAATCATGAGTTGAAGACATAGTTAAAACAATAAAGAAGATCCGACCACTAAAATAATAGAGGCTAAATCAAAGGGGATTTACGGGCTCTGATACAGGATGCTACACAATATTAAAACGTTAGCTGTGTCACATTACAAAGGAAGGACAGTAACGAATCTAGCGCAAACCACAACACGCTAAATTATAAATATCCGTGCCTACTTATCTAAGCTTATTAAACTATTCTCCTAGCCCGTGTTCCTTTCCTATCTTAAAACCTTTTTGACTCTATCTTAATACGTTTCCATGTCTTCACTCGGAATAAAAGTCTAAAAGCAGTAAACATTTGAGAAACGCAAGAAGAAAATAACTATTCAGATATGGCTAATGCGTTAATAGTATAACGCCAAAAACCACTGAAGGGGGAAGAAAAAAAGTGACCAAACGTCAAAAACAAAAAGTCCTTATTCTAATGAATGTGGTACCTTTTGATTTTTGGCGGGAACGGGGAAAGATCGTGTCGCCGCATTATATTATTTTTCAAAACTTATCTTTTATCGAATGTGTATGCATAAAAATAGTGGTGTTTTATTTATAAAGTGCCGAATTATAAATGCGAGCGTGAGAAAGTGCTATAACGTGGTAAATTTTTCGTGTTGCTACCAAAACTCTTTGCAAGCTTGTAGAAAAGTCGCCACTACTTTACTAGATCATGGCCAGACTTGACTTTCACTTACTTTGTGTAAGTTAAGACTTACATTACTCTATCTCAGTATAAAATACTTGAAAATATTGAAATCCATCACACTGACAAATGTGCAAAGTGCTATGCCAAAAACAAATAATATTGAAAAGAGCACCTTATTTAGTTTAGGCGGGAATGCGGAAAGTTCTTGTCGTCGCATTCTATATATTTTTTTAAACTTGATGTTGATCTCTTTATAGTTAGGGGCCATCGACAAATTATGACACACGTTTGTCAACGAAATATGACATTATATGTCGTGTGTAGTAAATGGGACGCTCAGATCAAACACTACATGGGACGGGTCCTAAATTTCGTTACATCAAATTTCAAAATATTTTCAACTTTATCTGTATGACCATTATGTTTAAATTGTTTTGTTGCCTAGATTATTTGATAAAAAAAATGTTTTGTTTATTCAAAATATTTTCAACTTTATCTGTATGACCATTATGTTTAAATCGTTTTGTTGCCTAGTTTATTTGATTAAAAAAATGTTTAGTTTAGTTGATCTATTAACAAAATAACTTAAATGGTAATAAATCTTATTTCGGAACTGCTGTTTTAGTTTAATTATTTCCTCATGTAAAATTGCAAAATATGTGACGTCACACCAGGGAGGATTCTCGCAAATGTGACTAGCGATGACAATGACAGGAGGAATCAAAAATAATAAAATTCGTGTGACGTATTTGTGGATGGATGTGTTATGGTAGTTTGGTATGAAATTGATTTACTGCTACATTGATCGCTGGCTTATTTTTTGCGGCCACGGTTCGTTTTAAGTGAATCCACGCGAGCAGATGATAATATAAATTAATTATGTTTGGTTAATAGCCTGAGCGAACAGAATGGAGGGACTCTTTCCTTTTTCCTCTCTTTACTTTTGGAATGTTTTTGCTGTAGGTACTTAATATAAAAGCATCAAATCTTATAGTGTTATAATTATGGTACGGTTTTTACGTATGCATACATATAATAGTGCCAATAATTTTTGTTATATCACAAATATAAAAGTGTGAAACTTTATTGGGTTCGATTCCCACCCAGGACAAACATATTGTGGTATAAATAAAAGTTTGTTCTGTATGTATTTACAAAAAATAAGTTATTTTTTTATGACTGACAGACTAGTTTTCTGACCACAGCTCACCTGATGTTAAGTGACAGTGTGGTCGAAGATGATAAACGCACCTAGACTGGATTGGAACATGGCTCTCAAGTGAGGCTGCCGGAACACACCGTTAGATGTTTGGCGGCAGATTTTCAACTTGACGGTGGTAGCTAGCCAGCCGAGTACTGGAAAGTACCCTACCACCACGCTATGGTTTCCTTCACCGGCAGCTCTAGCTTATTGTTGGGGTTTGAACCCACGCCCTTCGGCATGCGAACCGACCGCGCCAACCACTGAGCTATCATTGCTACAAATTATAAGTATGTATTTACAAAAAAAAAGTATTTATGTATTTTATCAGTTATTTGACTGCCATAGTACAAGCTTTGCTTAGTTTGAGGTCAGATGGCGCTGTGTGTAAATATCCTACAATTTTTATTTATTTATAATCTTTCCAATGTTTATCTATTACTAGCTGTGCTTCGTGGTTTGGACTGCGTTTTCCAAGGTACAACATCATACATCATCATCAGCCATAGGACGTCCACTGCTGGACATAGGCCTCCTCATGGGGGGGTTTTGCCAATACTCGCTACGCTTGGCAGGCGGGTTGGCGAGCGCAGTTAGGTGTGATTGTTCAAGGAAGACGCTGCTGCCCATCTTCCGCATTACATCCCTTAGCCGACTCTTACGGCAACCTCGGGCAGAGGTGGTGGAGTACTATTCTTACGCCGGCACCACCACGGAGGTACAAACTATGTGTTAATCCAGAGTAAGCATAAGCAATCTGCATTCCAAATTTCATATAAATCCATCCAGCATCTTCAACGTTAAGATGTAATAAGCAAACAGACACACAAATAGACGAATTTCCGGACTTACTTTGGTTTTTAATCTGTTGGCAATCCCCTGGGATGTTATTACATATGTTTAATGAACGCATAAAACAACAGAAACGAATATTTTTATAAAACGAGAGGCAAACAACCGTGTGTTAATGATACAATTAATAATATTATACAAACAGGTCCGAAACCTAATATCTCAAGAGAGCATACCAATTAAAACTTAGAATAATAAATAAATAAATAATTTAGACTTATGATTTTTAATCTATTTATTACCGAAATTCCAACCAAATTAGTACACAAGCTAATAGCTACTTAATAATTCACTCACAAAACAAAACATAATTTAAAAATCAGGGCCGCCCCATCTAACGAAGCGGTGCGTTTGAAGCCAGGGTTGTCACAAGCCGATTACTGCCGCATCCATCAATATTAATGGACTTGACCATCATCGATTAGCGTCGGACCGGTGGGTGTCTTTTTTTGAAAAATTGCTTTTGAAGAATTTTTATAATGCTATTAACTAAGTTGAGAATATTTGGTGTCTAGAATTTTTTAACACCACTTTACTACCTTGATATTTTCCTTTACTGATAGGTCAGGTGACTAGGTAATCAAGTTTATGCCGAAATATTCATCAACCAGGTAGAACAAACATTTATCGCCACATAAATGTTTGTCCTGGTGGGAATCGAACCCACGCCCTACAGCTTTTACAGCTTATAAGTAGCCGAGTCCCTCAATTTCCGCGAAAGAAGTCTATCCGTTATTCCAGGGTATAAGCTATCTGAATCCCAAATACTTCAAGCCGTTACAGCATGAAAAATAAAAAACATACACACATAAAAACAGACAAAATTTCACATCTAATATTAGAGTGATGTTATCTATATCTTTAAACGAGCAATTCTTGTATATCTATATCTTTAAACGAGCAATTCTTGTATATATATTTATATATATTGTGAATCTCGGAAACGGCTCCAATTATTTTCATGAAATGTAGTATACAGGGGGTTTCGAGGGAGATAAATCGGTCTAGCTAGGTTTAATTTTTAGAAAACGTCGTTTTGTCCGTGTTTTCAGCCGAGCAAAGCTCGGTCATTGAGGTACTATAAATTTAACTGTACGATAACATAATTTTACAAGGGCGTCGCCAAGGTGACGAGGTAGAGATTTAAAAAATGTTGCCAAATGCAACCTAACCAAAGTTCTCAGTCCACTCACTTGACTAGGACTTGATTTGGGTTGAGGATATTAGTGTATAGATTCTGTACACTCATTCATCATGGACAATCATAGAGATCCTTTAGTTACTGAGATCTGTGTGGACAATAGATTTGTTTGAGGCAACTAAGTCCAAATAATTTTCCTTTTTTTCTAATAAGTGTTATAATTTTGTTTATTTATTGTACAATTAAGAGCTCGTACAACTTTACACTTTTGACTTTGTACAGTTCTTATTATCGTCGTCGTAGAAGTAAGACTAGCTCTATTGTAAATTAAATAATTGTAAAGCTGGCTCGCGACACTCAGGCTCGTTTATTGAAACTTTAAAGTACCTACACATATTTATATAAAACCCTGAATATATAATTATATTTCTATAAAATTTATATTTATATAAAACATAAAACCGTGCCATTTGTAGATTCAAAATTCTTCAAAAAAGATATAGGTTTTAATTTCACGGGTTCCAATATGTAAATCTAAATTTGTTTACAATGTAATGCGGGTTTGGCTAATGTATACAATAAACCTAGACTTTAATTAAGACTTACGGATTTTTTTTCTGTATGTAAAAAAATTTGTTATCGAGTGATTAACACCGCTCAACTATAACGAAACTGAAATGCTGTTACAGGTTGCAAGATGCATTCGTAATCTAATACATGTACGCTCATACTTATAGAGACACAAACATGCACACATACACGCTTACGGACACACGCATGTACAAGCAAACATAATTATCCACACACACACAAACGTCTAAGTTAACTTGTAAAGAATCTCTGCTGAACCATGAATTTTCAAGATTGTTTCCAAAACTCCACTGAAGTTTGTAGTAAAATACTAAAACATGACCGAACTAGTCCAAGACTTACATTGTGTGACTTCGATTGATTTAACCTATCATACTAGTCACTGGCAAATACACAAAATATAACGCCAAAGCCAAAAAAAGACGAATTTACCTAATTATGTTTATTTAAGACATCAACTTGGCTGTATTTCAACCAAACATATCAATAGACAAAATATCATAACCGGTATTGAATAAATTATCTTATCCGTTGATTTCGTTAACCCCAATCCCAATTTAACATCAATATTCCACAGTCTATTAAACTCTAACCTACAAATATCATGAACCCACATAAATTCCTCATGTTTAATAAACCGGCTAAAATATAACATACTCCTCAAAGCACCAATGTTCGAGTAATTGCTGTTCAAATAAATATCAAGCTTGTTTTCAGCGTGATAAAGTGGGTTTGAGATAAATTTCAATTAGGTATACGTTCGCGGGACTTTGGGCAATTACTGTAGCTTGGCAACCCTGGGTGTTCTTATTTTAATAATACAGTGCAAGGGGTAATACAGTGTATGTCGTATATCGGGTATTTGTCGAATATCGCGTTTATAAAACGTGTTTCTGTATCTGCAATAATTTTATAACATTTTTTTTTTTGTATTTGTGTTTAGTGTTAGTATCAGGTGAAGGCGGCCATCAGTGATGAAACACTTTTTTTATTAACAAAATAGGCTTAATCTGGCTTATGTTTCTCCGCCTGAACCAAAACTAAACAAAAAAAAAGTTAAACTAAATATATACCTTGAACACTTAAAAATAATATAACTAGTTATTCACCCCGAACTTTGACCTAACGACCTCTATAACTTGAGCGCCATCTAGATCAAACTAAGCAAAGCTTGTACAATGGCAACCAGACGATTGAAATAATGAAACTTATACATTTTTATATACATACGGAACACTCAGACACAGAACATCTATGATCGTCATACAAATGTTAGTCATGGGTAGAAATGGAACCCGCACCTTAAATGTCTTAAGCGTGTTATCCCACGGTAGTGTTTTTAATTGCGACTGACGGTCACCCATCACAACACTGACCTTATGTCGATGATCGGTTCAAAACACTTAGTGAAGCTTCGCTACGAGCGCCATATTAGTTTAAATATGTACGAAGCGCGTTTGGTTTTGATACGTTATGAATTCCGCGTAATAATTTGTACTTACCTACCTGCTTTGTTTGTGTGAGTAAGGGGGTGGCAAAACAGGGGTGCAGAAATAGATTCAAAGGCTGCGCGTGTTCTAGTCTGTTATTGTGATGCGTAATAGAACGAATTTATTTCAAACGCTTGTTTCTTGTAGATCTCATCCAAATAAATATTATGCCATATTAACGTCTCATTTCAATAGTATCCAGAACAGCACTGTTTTTTTTAAACAGTCCCACAGCTGCGCTTGGACATCTTCTCATTATGAGACGGGTAAGTCCTACTAAGTGCGGGTTGACAGATTTCACAAATATTAGAAAACTTTTTTTAAGATCTCTCGGATATTCTTTTCTTCGAGATGTTTTCCTTCAATGTATGTTGTCAGTAGTAATACGGACATATATTACCAAGAATAGACAAGAGGTGCGTGCCGTGGGTTTCGAACCTAGGATTTCAATTTGGAAGCCAGATTCTCCCATTTAGGCTGCTAAAACTTCACAAGTAGGTATGGATTATAACACCATATTCATTTTCTTTTCCGTTTTTGGCATTAAGCTTCGTGTGTTAGTTAAGTATTACGATATTTTCAAGTATTTAATAATAAAAATAATTAAATGTCTAAATAGCAGCCACAATCATCCAAAGTAAGTAAACTCAAGTCCAGTCGTGCCCTAATAAAGTAGTGGTAACTTTACTATAAGTTCCAGCGGAGTTTTAAAAGGTAAATACTTCAAGACTAACCATCGAAAGTCTTAAAGTAATGAGCGCCAAAGCAGCGATGCCCTAGAGCTAAACTTAGTTTTGTGTATCGCTGCAATAGTCATGGACATGCATTATCTCTTACAATCAGGACAATCTTACTATTTTTTTTTAACCCTTTAAATAATTATGTATGTATGAACACTCGAAAAAACACAACACAACCCAAAACTCAGGTTGAGCTTTGTTATTAAAAAGTTATGCGTGGTCAATTGGTCATACATAAAATATATATATATATATATATATATATGTATAATTTACGCCTCGACTTCAGAACAATCCTCCGTTTTTCGTCGATAAAAAAGGAAATATTATGATACAGAATGACACCTCATTTTAAAACAACAGTACTGACAAGGATGAAATCAATAGGTTACAATATAAACAAACCGACTAAATGAATTAGTATAGGTACCTAAAAATATTTTAAAAGAAGTTCCGGAAAAATTACAATTAAAAGATATTCAACGATTGTTTTCTATTGAACTATTGATTTTTTCACCATTTTAGAGTACCCAGAGTAAGTACTACAAAAATGCACAATAATGAGCACGATAACCTCCTATCGTACCAAAGAACTGCATAGGTATTTGCTGCCCGAGTGGGTGTTCCCTGACAGATACAATCTGTGTGCCCTCAAGTCGCGAGTGTATCAGTTTCTTCTAGATGAGCGTGCTCCATTTTCGCTGAACATCAAGCGAGATGGCGGTCACAGACTATACTATTTATAATAAAAAAAAGGTAAAGAATTCCATCAAAAATATGTTACTACAAAATTGTGCCAGATTTTTTTAAGTCAATTTAAATAAACACTCATTTCCGCTCCAGTAGATAATCACATCTCTTAACGAGTGTTAAAATAAACACCATTAAAAGACAGCACTAATTAACCTCCCGTCAGAATATGATTTACTTGCCGTCTCGCTGTCTGTAGTTTGAAGGCTGGAAATACTTCCTTAACAAAAAACAAATGCATACAAAGTCAGCGATTCCACTTGTAGTTTTTAGGGTTTCATGTCACAAAAGGAAAAATATGGAACCCTTATAGGATCACTTTGTTGTCCGTCTGTCAAGACCTTCTATCTCCGGCATGCGTGGATGTATAAGTTGAAATAAAATGCATAATTATAAACAGATCTGTAGTCCCTTGCAGAAAAAATCCGAAACCTGTACATTTTTAATTTAATCACAAAAAATAGGGGTTCTATGCAAGGAATGGGGGTCCAAATTTTAAAGTGACTTAACCGTATTATGTGTGGTATCATATGAAAGAACTTCATTAGCACAAACTGAAACAGGTTTTTAATGTGTAATTTTTGGTTTATGTCGTAATACGTATTATAAATAATTTATATGGGAACTGAATTTAGGAAAAGCTCGAAAAAACTTCAACACTCGATTCCCGAATCTACTAGTTTGTACGGAACCCTCGATGGACGAGTCAGACTTGCACTTGTCCGTGTTTTTTTACACAAAAGTCATCTGACTGACGATCCGCCTAAGTAAACAGTGTATTACGTTACACGTTATTTTAGGAACCTTACCGTAACCTTACCCAGAAAATTATTATGAAAAAAGGGACATTTTGCGAATATAATTAAATAAATATACTTCTCTAGAGTAGTCTAGAGAAACCTTATACGAATACAAACATTTTTTTGATAACACCAAAGTTACACATAAAATCATTTCAAATATATCAGTATATCAAAAACTTTCATGTCATGGGATAAAAGCTTTGGATCGAAAAAAATTGGATAATTTATAGCAATGATAGCTCAGTGGTTAGCGTGGTCGGTTCGGATGCCGAAGGGCGTGGGTTCAAACCCCAACAATGAGCTTGAGCTGTCGGTGTAGTAAAACATCGTAAAGGAAACCATAGCGTGGTGGTAGAGTACTTTCTAGTACTCGGCTGGCTAGCTACCACTCTCAAGTTGAAAATCTGCCGCCAAGCATATAATGGTGTGTTCTGGCAGCCTCACTTGAGAGCCAGTTCCATTCCAGGCTAGGTGTGCTTTACCATCTTCGACCACACCGTCACGTAACATCAGGTGAGTTGTCAAAAACCTAGCCAATCAGCAATAAAAAAAAAAAAAAATCTTACAATAAGTTTTTGATACTTCACGCTGCAACAGAAGGATTTAGATGGAATTTGGTACCGAGATAGCTTATACCAATATTGATCAATCTAGAGTATAAAAATTAAAAGATCTAGACTATTTTTTTATTCTAAAAACGCGAAACCGCATGACACGACTAGTAATAAATTATATGTAACTTAATAGTATCTTGTCCATATTAAGGTTGCTTGGAATAAATCGCTCTTAGCGATAAAGACGCCAATTGTTCCACTAGAGTTAAGTTTATATTGTTGTAATTGGTATGAATAAAAGTGCAAATTTAATAAAGTACATACACTAATTACTAAACTTTCACTTATAATACCACAAGAGCTTCAAAATTATCGGGTATTTCCCGATAGGTTCGTTGCAAACAAATGAAGGAGTCAAGTTTTTCAGGTAAAAAAATCACGAGCGCGAAGCGCGAGTGATTTTTCCTGAAAAACTTGACGACTTTATTTGTTTGCAGGGAACCTTGAGGGAAATGCCAGATAATTTTGAAGCTCGTGTGGTATTCGGGGGATTATTTTTCCGTCCCAAATGTCGGCCAATAGAATTGCACCATGAGATGAAATGAACAGTTAACAAATAAGAATTTTTCCGACCCAAATATCGACCAATAGAATTGCACCATTCGACGTCACGTGGTACAACCTACATGGTATTATACTGATAATTTTTTGACAGAAAAATTATCAGTATAATACCATGTAGGTTGTACCACGTGACGTCGAATGGTGCAATTCTATTGGTCGATATTTGGGTCGGAAAAATAATCAACAAAATACTTAGACATCGAAGGCAGTAAATGGTTTTAATTCCCCATCAAAAGCGATTAATATAAATAAATTCAGATTAAAACGATTGATCTCCCACAGAGTGTAAATGATGCACCAATTTCAATGTAAAATGTGTAGGTACAGTAATAGATACAATCTAAACATAGTCTACGCGGTAAAGTAGTGGTAAACTGCTTAATGAATTGTGGGCAAAGAATATAATTCGAAATGTTCAGTAGGGAATTAATTAAAACTTAATCTTCATTTAACTAGACTATTATTTACCTTTTGTATATCAAAGAAATGAGACGCTCACCCGATGGTAACGCTTGTCCATGACTATTGCAGTGGTACACAGAACTTTGAGTAATAAAACGGTGCTTAACCGCTTTATCTATACAGAGCTTACTTAAAAACTGTTAACATGTATATTTAATGTAGCCTTCTGTAGATTTTATTCAAATCCTCGAGAGCAGTGTATTTTTTCTTGATGAAAGTAACCCAGTCAGCTAAAAACAGCATGTCCTTTCCTGTACCCCTTACAATGTGCGTGTAAAATTTTATGTAGATGGTTGAGTGGTTAAGGCGTGAAAGCGTAACAAACAATTGATTCGCATTTATAATATTATTTAGTTAGGATAATGTAAGGTAATATTGAAAGAAAGAAAGAAAAACATTTTTTATACGACACTAGATATTACAACGATACGATATTGCTCACTTCATTTATGTATTACGCGAAAGTTAAATTAGGCAATGTTTTTAAATGAGACCAATAGCTATTTGACATTATCTCATTATTAACACAACAAAAAGGACATTGATAAAACATAATATAAGTAGGTGCAAAATATAGCTTTTTTGCTTATTTTATTGCATCGTTATTTGCATCGCTTCAATCTAAGGGTGAATAGGGTCTTGAAAGGTACGTAACGCACTGATAACCGCTTACCATGAGGCGAACAGTCGGTTGTTCGCTATTTATTCGGATAAAAAAGAAAAAGCTATTAATTTCGAAAAAAAAATGTCATAATTATATTTGTTTATATTATTTTATTATTATGTTCGGTTCGACCTACCTTTATTGTACGAACCGCTAAACAATGGAATTTGCTGCCCGACTGGATGTTCCCTGATACTTTTTTAGGCTTGATATTTCTTTAGGCGAGCGTGCTCCACCGTAAACCACACCTTCGCTTAACATCAGGCGAGTTGGCGGTCAAACATGCGTTTTGCATATTAGAAATTTAAAAAAAAAACACTGGGATTTTATTGTAAAAAAACATAATTTGAATTAAAATCGCATAAGTGGAACGACTGTTAAGCGGAAATAAACTAAATATACATATACCTAGAACACTCAAAATGAACTTCCGCAAAGTAACGCCTGAGTCAATTAATTAATATTCCAAATTCTGAATTATTTTCCATAAATATATAATTGCTTTAAAATGTTATCGCACCACAAATAAATAGTGTCAATTGGGCAGCACAATTTGGTAAAAAAATATGGCACTATTATTTCAGCAGCGCTATTATTTGCCAGTAGCGTTGTGCCCAAGTGGGCAACTCATTAGGCAAAAATAAACTGTTCCATCTGTACAGTATCGCGTTCTGTGGCATCATTAGAGGATTGGTTAAGTGGCAACGCGCGGGGGGCTACAAAAAAATACGCCGCTCTTAACAAATGACATATGGTGAGAATGACTTTATACAGGGGGTATCGTGTCACACCGTTTTATTTTTTGTTACACCTTTTGTTTTTACGTTATAGGATTTTTATTTTAAAGTAAAACTAATGAGATAGACGAAACACTCTTCTGGTCAATTATTTCAATGTAATACCTACAACTAGCTACGTTCCTCAGTTTCGTCTGCATTTTTCAGAATAAAAAGTAGCCAATGTATCCAAGGTATAAGCTATCTACATTCCAAATTTTATCCAAATCCATTTAGCCGTTACAGCGTGAAGAAGTAACAAAAATAGATGCACACAAATCTCATTTCTTATATTAGTATGATCTGGACATACATACACACAATAATTATAATAGATAAATAAATATCTGTGGGCATTTTTCGCATTTTAATAGAGGACATTTCATGGAACGCCTTCTAGCCCCAAATTAACCAAAGCTTTTACTATAGGAACGAGATAACTGAAATAGTTACTTGCTAATAAATACAATACATACATTATAATATCCAGACACAAAACAATTAATTATAAGTTAGTCACAAAAATGTTTATATTGGGTGGGAATCGAACCTATGCCCTTCATCACAAGTAGAAGAGGACTGAGGACTAACAGGACAGTCATATTATTATCAGAAATTAAACATTATACCAATAAATGTTTCTA
Organism: Biston stratarius; assembly: GCA_950106695.1. NCBI lineage: Eukaryota > Metazoa > Arthropoda > Insecta > Lepidoptera > Geometridae > Biston > Biston stratarius. The sequence goes on from OX467112.1 coordinate 9,810,800, forward strand.
CTTAATTTAGTTAGGTTTTCATTCACGCAAATTTCACCAAAAATAAGCATTTTAAAATAAAACAGCCTGTATACAAATCCCCGTGGACAGCACAGATCAATAACCGCGGCAAATATACAAATAACAGCTTTATTTCCAGAACCATAAATCTCACTTTTGTGTGGCATGTTGATGGGCCTTTTGGGACGATGTGGCCCGTCAATTAGTGACGTTATAAAATAATATTTATATTTAGCCCGATGTTCGTGCGATCGGTTCGCGTGGAGTAGGTTAGGGTTTTGAGAACTTTATAAAGAGTTTTGTAGGGAAACTCTGCAAAATTGAGCTGTTATCTACGTAGATAATTTTACTGTTAGTTCGTAGTAGATATTCTCCTGAGGAGTAAACATTACTGTGTTACAGTTTGAAGAGTACCTACTGCAGCTAGCACAATTACAGGGCTTTTGAGACTAATCATCGAATGTCTTAAAGTAATGAGCGCCAACGCGGCATTATATTATTTATAAACTTATATTTCGTCAAGTGTTTACCTACATATTTATAAAATTAGATGTGTTTTATTCATAAATCGCCGAATTACGCACGTGAGTGTGAGAAAGTGATATAATGTGGTATATGACTTTTCGTATCGCTTCCGAAACGCCATGGAAATTTGTAGTAAAGTACATTACTATAGTATAACCGGACTATACCATGACTTAATTTGCGAAAGCGACTTTGACTTTGATTCATACCTACTACTTATCTGACTTGATTTTTGATAAAATATTTGAAAATAATCAAACATGTTAGCGTGTTCCATCCTAGACCACATCGATGCTTAACATCAGGCAGGATGTGGTCAAATGCGAACTTATTCTGTATAAAAGAAAAAAAACACTTGATAATGGCAAATGTACAAAGTGTAACGCCAAAAACATTAAAAAAAATGTAGGTATCATATTTTAATGTTAAATAACGAAATGAAAACATGAGAATTGGCACAATGCACTTATATGCCATGGCCGAAGAAAAAAAAGAAGAAAAAAAACTGTCGAAATAAATTGTAAAAACTTATAATTTTATAAACGCTTGAATCTCATGTCAGTTAGATCGGGGATCTGATAATCCTATAACCATATGTCAAAGCATGGACGCATTAGCATTTCAATAATTCCGATATTAATTAGTTATTTATTATTAATCTTCTGTGATAGATATGTATAATACATACATATCTATCACAGAGTAAAGGATTTAGAACTAAATTCGTTTCGCAGAAAGGCCCATCAGCCAAAAACAACGTTTTTGTAACGACTTCCGAAAACTGTCCTTTTTCTACGTAGGTATATTTATAAAGGGACTCCTTTCACAAACATTCATCAAGCGATTCTTTGAAAACAGTAATAGATATACGTTTGGGTAAGGTTTATTTGTGGGTTACTTGTTTATTGATGTTTTTATGTAACACTAGCAATTTTGCTGAAACATTTGACCTCTAGTAGATAAGCCGTAATTTGATCACAAATTAAACAAAAACACAAAATTCACTAAAATAAGTAATATGAAAAAAAATATTCTACATAAATATTCAGTAAGCTATGAAAGACGAATTTTAAACTTGATTTATATGTTGCGTAAGACGTATTTTTTTTAAATTGTTAGCAAAATCTTTTTTTTGTCATCATACTTAGTGAATTTAGTGAAGTATTTCATATTTTTAAGTGTACTATAATAAAATCAAGTAAAATAAGTCTTACAAAACAAATCACGGTTAAGTCCAGAAGTGATGGTTTTGCTAGAAGCTTCTACAGAGTTTTTAGAATTAATAGGTACTAAAAGACGTTTCACCATATTACATACAGTACCTGGTTGACCGAGCATTGCTCGGCTAAAAACACGGATAAAACGACGTTTTCTGAAATTGAATCCTAGCTATATCGATTTTTCGCCCCCGAAACTTCCTGGATACAAAATTTCATGAAAATCGTTGGAGCCGTTTCCGAGATTCAGAATATATATATATACATATATACAAGAATTGCTCGTTTAAAGATATAGATAGATGTATCACTTATTACACCTCCTTGAGTATATATATATATATATATATATGTATATATATTTTTTATATCTGACAGTCTAGGTGTTTGACCACAGCTCACCTGATGTGTGGTGAACGGTGAACGGTGTGGTCAAAGATGGTAAAGCACACCTAGCCTGGAATGTAACTAGCTCTCAAGTGAGGCTGCCGGAACACACCGTTAGATGCATGGCGGCAGATTTTTTTGGTAGCTAGCCAGCCGAGTACTAGAAAGTACACTACCACCACGCTATGGTTTCCTCACGATGTTTTCCTTCACCGGCAGCTCAAGCTCATTGTTGGGGTTTGAACCCACGCCCTTCGGCATGCGAACCTACTGCGCTAACCACTGAGCCATCATCGCTACAGGGAGTATAATTCGTTATTTTACGATTATAACGCCTCTATTTTTTAAGACTACAACCCTGCCTGGTGTTAAACAGAATTAGGTCTAAGATTTCCTGTTCGATCCCAGCAAGCAAAAGAGGGTAGACGGAAATCTGTTCTGTCAATTTTCACCGTCCATCGGGAGAAGCTCTGTCGTTGCGATCGAGATCGGACGTACGTTGTTACGCTGGTCACGGCGTGCGCGCAGAATTAATCAAGGTTTCGATGTTCTCATTAATCTAGAGAACATCGAAACCAGTGTCCGTGACACTGTGTCGTTAGGTTGCTGAATAGATTTGGACCACCAGCACTTCTAGCTGTGCTAGAATTGTACGAAACCCGCGACGGAAGCTGAAGCCGTATAGGTCGTGGATTGAAAGTTGGTGGAGTTTTCTAATACCGACAGTTTGCCGGGATAGTCTATCCATTTCCCACTTGTTTCTAGATGCACCTCATACAGTCCACTTAAATAACTTCCTTCCCGAGACTGCACGTGTATCGTACAATTCACTCTGGATTTGAAGACACATAATATATACTTCGCGGAAAATACAAATGGCGGCAGAAACTTACGAACAATAGCACTAAAACTAACACAATGTCCTGTTACTTTACATACATTTTGGTATCGAAAAACTGACTAGTTTTTTTTTTTTTTATAGAGCCACGTATCGCTTTGCATCGCATTGCATTTATCGATCACGTAGGACACTCCCCAAATGCCCCTGTCTCGGAGACTTGTGAGCTCGAAAACGGAACAAATCACTTAATGGCCATCGCTCCTTCCACGAACTCTAAATTAAACGGTTTCGAATGTAACACACACGTCGGACGGTGATTCTTCATTTTGTCGACGTGCCAAAGTGGAAGCGTTAGCGATTAAATAACCATTATTATAACAAATTAGCGGTCCGCCCCGGCTTCAAAAAGTTTGGTGACTTTTTGATGACTTGATAACTAAACATTGTTTCATCTTATACAAAAGTTTAATTTAGTATACATACAAACCTTCCGTAAAAATGGGCTGTTGATACTAAAGTTCTGTGTATCGTTTTAATGGCTAAGAATATAGAAATAGCTATGTTCGTTTCATAAGTGGTGAAACCGTATCATAATATGTAGCTTGGCTTATAAGAAATAAGCGAAGAAACAGACAGACGCGTGCAGCGACCATGTTTTATTAAATTTCGAGATTAGAGATGATTTATTGTGGTTGTTAGTTTTTATATGCCTACGAAGAAAAATGTATATAAAAAACTTACGTAATTCTCAATTCTTGGGTGGGTTAATTCTTTATAGTATATTTTTACTTTTTTTATCTGTTTATCTACATTTGATTCGATTCGATTTATACATAGGTAACTTTTTATCCAGAAAAAAATAATTATATTCACGTGGGAATAGCGGGTGACACCGCGGGGCGCAGTTTTCATCCTGTTTGATAGGAAAAACAATCTATCTTCCTCTTCACCTTCTACATTTTTACAAAACTCTATCTGCTCTGACTTGAGCCACCCCATTAACCGCTAAGAGATAATTATACCATCCAAGGTGGCAGGAGTCAGGCACGAGGGCGAGGGGGAAGTATAACCCCCCCCCGTGTCCCACTACGTGAGCTGTCGCATATGGCGGTAGTAATTAAACTATGGCTTTTTAATAGTGTTTCTGGTGAATGGTAGAGCAAGATTTATTGACAGTTTCAATATTCAATGTGTTCTTATAATCAAATTATTCATTCGCAATAATAATATATTAATGGCTACATATAGCTAAAATTCTAAGTAAACAAATGAAACATTTAAAAAATAATCATTTTAGTGCCAAGAAAAAAATATATTTAAAAGTTATTAAATAAAAGAATAATCATCATCCTAAAAAAATATTTAAAGAAATGTTTAGTAATAATAACAAAATGTCAAACTAATTAAAATGATAATAATAATGTATTAGTAACACTGTTGTATGTATGTTATATAATTTGTTATTATTGTTCCCACTTACAAGAGAGAGAAAAAATGTCAAATATGAAAAATAATCTCAGTAATATTATATAGTTAAACTTCTCCAAAACCGTTCAAAACGTTCATCTATAAGAACTTTACTAACTGTTTATCTTGATCATAGCTCCTTGATGTGTAAAATTATACTTGGAATATCTATTACTTAAACTTAAAACATTCCTGTATTCATTATTTAACAAAAATTTATTATGGCTGTCGTGGACACTGTCTTGTGTACGCGAATATGTGTATATTTTTGGACACTAAAAAGTTGTTTGAATTTATTTATTTCTTGTCTTCACTCAGAGAATTCTTTGCTCTTTTAGCTATCGAGTGCAGTAATAAAATTTTGAATAAACATAGACCCATCAATTTTGTTATAATTTTTCTGAATTGTGTTTTATGAAATTGAACAACACGAATTAAAGAGGCATTCACGTCAAAAAAGCAGGGTATTAATTATGAGAACTGTAATTTATTATACCTAGTAAAACAGTAGTTATACGCAGTTAATTATTTATTTATTATAGAGCTTAGCCTTCATTACAATTGCACACCGGAGAGAGAGAGCGATAGATATATATATGTAGATACTAAAGCAAGCATTAGTGTTGTGGTAAAACCACAGACTATAATGTTAATCACCAAAACTACAATTTTTTATCACGAGATGCCAGAATACCACGCCCGGTTTGTGGACTCACTTAACTTTACACTGGACTAATAGCTTTTTCGAGAATTAATTAATTTGACGCCACCAGTGTCGTCACCGTAATGACTTTGGACACGTGTCGGGGAGGAAGTGGAAAAAATATTGCTGAGAAAGTGCACATTTAGAAAATATTGATAAAAATTCTTAATGGAACTCTATGATCGTTCTGTATAGCTCAATGCTATTGTAAATATGTATACCCTATACAAAGGTAACATGAAATGTATATGAATTCGTACCTGAGTTTCAGTAACATTGAGCAGTTTGGCCATGTCGGCCCTCTCCCCCGAAGACAAATACTTCTTCACTTCAAACAGTTTCTCCAGCTCGAAGATCTGTCTCCCTGTGAAGGTCGTTCTCGCTTTCTTCCGTCTGGCGGCTCCAGGGTCCTCGCCTTCCTCGCTGGTGAGAGACCCCTCGCCTCCGAGCGGAGACCGGACGTCTTCCGTAGACTTTTTGCGTTTGATCAGCTTTGATGGATCTGGAAGGAAATTATACTTTGTAATTAAGTACAATCATTTAAAAACAATTGTATGCAACTAAACCTTCACGAGTAGGTATTTTGTGACGAGTCGATGAAACCATTATTGAATTTGGGATTGTTTATTATCTTGTTTAGTTTTGTGTACCTACTCCTACATTTCAATTGGTGGTAGATCTCCTTAGCAGGAAGTCTTCTAGGTAGGTACCACCGCATCATGTTGCCACCGATATTACCATCGCAGGTAACAGATATTCTCACGGGCGTAGCCAGGGGGAGGGTTTGGGGGGTTTAAACCCCCCCAGAAAAGTTAAGATAATTTTAACATTAATAATATTAAAATAATGAGAGGCGAGCGGCATAACTTAGTACTAATTATTACACTAACAATTATATGTATTTTGACCAGACTGCATGGCTTGGCTCTCATGAATATTCACTATTTTTTAAATTTTTCATGTTTTTTTTTTCATTTATATATTACGGTTTATTCTATTTAATTTTCTTGAACCTAACCTAAGTGTGTTTATCATCTTCGACCACATCGTCACTTAACATCAGGTGAGCTGTGGTCAATCAAGCCTGTCAAAGATTAAAAAAATTATTGTCAAAACTGTTCCAATTGATTACTCCTATTTACAACTGAATTTTGTCTAACACTTCTTACTTAGTACAAAATAGGCCGCATATTAAATTAATAAAGCCAACCTAAAACTTATATCCTCAGGTAATGGATAATGATCTTGTGGCTAATTTACACCTCAACTAGGCCGACTAATAAATCTATACAGTTATTAAAATAGTGGAACTAAAAATTTCCTACGCTTTGTCATCAGTCTCCCCTCGAAAATACTACAGTAGCTCCACTTTCAACTTAGTAGATAAGTTAGTCAAACTGAATTTAAACTTCTCATCGAAGTTAATATCATAATAAATCATTGAGATGGGGCTGTTAATGTTTCAACCATATCTCATTTAGCAGGTGTTATTTCTTAACGAAATTAACAGAAAATCTAAATCTATTCTGTAGATTAATAAAGCTGCTTATTATGCGACATGTATGTACCTACTTAACAACAGAAACGAAATGTATGTACCTAAAAGAGAACTATAACAAAGAAGTGTGTGTGGTTATTCTATAGATGACATTGCCATCTGTGACGTTTATTATTAAAAAAATTGTCCACTTTGTTTAAATAGTTGACAGTCTAGGTCAACAACAGCTCGCCTGATGTTAAGTGACGGTGTGGTCGAAGATGGTAAACACACATGACCTGGAATGGAATTGGCTCTTAAGTGAGGCTGTCGGAACACACTGTTAGGATCTTGGCGACAGATTTTCAACTTAAGGGTGGTAGACAGCCAGCCAAGTACTAGAAAGTAGCTACCACCATGCTATGGTTTCCTCACGATATTTTCCTTCACCGACAGCTGAAGTTCATTGTTGGGGTTTGAATCCACGCCCTTCGGTGTGTGAACTGACTAACCACTAAGCAAATCATCGCTACATTAATTTAAAGTTTTATTATATTACTGAATAAATGGCAGGTAGGCCAGAATAGTAATAAATACATGTCGTAGGACATTACACACAGTGCCATATAACCCCAAACTAAGAAAGCTTGTGTGTTGGAAGTCAGATAACTAATAGAATAATAAATGCTTTTTTTGCTAATCATCATCATCATCATCATCAGCCTGTTATCGCCCACTGCTGAGCATAGGCCTCTCTTCTTGTACGCCACTCGTCCCGGTCCTGTGCCAGTCTTGTCCAGGTTCGACCCGCGATTTTTGTTATATCGTCTACCCAACGAGCTGGTGGACGACCAACGCTCCGTTTACCAGTTCGCGGCCACCAATCCGTCAACGCCTTAGTCCACCTGCCATCACCCTGTCTGGCGACATGCCCTGCCCAACTCCATTTGAGTTTTGTGATTGCCGATCCGATATTTTTTGCTAATACATACTTTTAATACACATACAGAAAACATTCATTTATTACCATAAAATGTTTGTTCTGGGTGGAAATCGAACACTACAACTCTTAAAGTAGATAGATATACATATAATTATATAAAGAATAAACAAGTTTTTTTTTTATGTAACAGTAATGAGACGAACGGGACGCTCTCTTGATGTTAAGAGATAACGCCTGTCCATGACCATTGCAGCGATACACAGAACTTTGAGTAGTAAAACAAAGTCCAGGGCATCGCTGCTTTGGCGCTCATTACTTTGAGACTAGATGGTTAGTCTCAATAGCCCTGTAATTTCGCTAGCTGCAGTACCCTTCAAACCGGAACACAGTAATGTTTACACACTACTGCTTGGCGGCAGAATATCTGGTACTGCGGTGGTACCTACCTAGACGACCTCCTGCTAAGGAAATCTACCACCAAGATGACATAATATGTACATCAAGAAGTTAATTACGTTAAACATTTTGTGTTTGTATACAATAATAAATGATAGCCAATACAGTATCGCTTAATTAAAAAAAAAAAACAAACAATCGTATTGGAACTTTGGTGGAATTCCTCTTCCTCCTTCTACTGCATACATATAAACTACTAGCAGACCCAGCCACGCGATGCTAGGCCAAATTGAACACACGCGTGTAACGTGACAAAAATTTTAGCGCATATGAAACGTTTGTGCTTTTAACGTAGCGCCATCTATTGGATACTTACTCAGTCCAGTTAATGAATTACGTTACACCGCCATCTATTAGAATTTTATGGAACTAATAGATAATTATACATCTTTGTCGTATAATAAACAAATAATTTGCAATAAAAAAATATTGCGATTATAAATTGCGATACAAACTATCCTATCTCTCAAGTTGGATCAAACTGCACACAGTGTGCAAGATTTGGTTAAAATCGGTTCAGTATTTGAGGAGCTCATCGCGGACAAACAACGTGACACGAAATTTTTATATATAAAGATTTATGGTCAACTTCAAAGTCATAATATCTATTTAGCTTTATTTTAAATGTAATTGTTCTTCGCATTTTGTAATCTTCTTCTAATAATAACTATCAGTACTATCATATTATGTTATTGTTTTCAAGAGTCTCCATTACCGTTAGATTTAAAAGTAGAGTTAATAGAGTTCTACGCTATTAATGTTGTAGAGTACTTCCTCTATCATTGCTTAGACTATTTGGCAAAATTATATCGATAAATTGAAGACTCCGCGCCCGCGCCGGTTGAATTAACAATCGGGCCATAAACTTAATTTACCACTCAGCTGTTTTATTGCAACACTAGAATGCATGTGGCCTTTGGCCTCGCGCGTAGGGCTCGATAGTAATCTAAACAAAATACTAATAAAAAACCGGCTACGTGCGAGTCGGACTCGCGCACGAAGGGTTCCGTACCATTATCAATAAAAACGGCAAAAAATCATGACTGTTGTATAGGAGCCCCCTTGAATATTTATTTAATTCTGTTTATTTAGTATTTGTTGTTATAGCGGCAACAGAAATATATCATCTGTGAAAATTTCAACTATCTAACTATCACGGTTCATGAGATACAGCCTGGTGACAGACGGACGGACAGCGGTCTTAGTAATAGGGTCCCGTTTTATCCTTTGGGTACGGAACGCTCAAAAAGTAAAGTAAATAAAACAATCTTAGAGCTAGTGCAACAAGTGGCGGCCTTATCGCTAAGAGCGATCCTTTTCCAGGCAACCAAGAATAGAAAACACTATACATCTTATTATCATATTATGTTTAGTTATATATTCAAGTATGAAGTTCTTCAAATTCCGCCTACACTCATAAATTAGTCCACAAAACCTATAGTTGTTGAGTGGTAACTCAAATGTTGTTTGTGTTTAGATTCTAGAGATCAATCAGTGTTGTGGCGTGAGAGTCGATTGATTGGTTGTAAAATTCTGATGAGCGTACTATTACTGGCAACTGCGGGAATCGAAGTGCGTTTTTCAGTTTACTGGGTAATTTTGGCTTTGATACGTATTTGTGTTTACAAGCAATCGTGTAGCTACGGCAGCTTGCACCTTTCGACCACCTGACCACCAATATTCTGAGCATTTAAACCAAATCGATTTATTTGAAAAGTACAAGTATAAAAAAAAAGTATTTATGTATTCTATCAGTTATCTGACTTCCTACACACAAGCTCTGCTTAGTTTGGGGTCAGATGGCGCTGTGTGTAATGTTCTGCGATATTTATTTATATAGTATATACATATATATTTTAAAAAAATACGTTCACTGTACTTGACCCATAACTGTGTGAGCAAACGTCGGTGTAGAAAATAAATATTATAAAATAATTTATATGGTAAATTTTATTTAGTGTAGGTAATAATAACAGGTACAGTAGAATCCGTTTAGTACGACTTCGCATATAAAAACCAACCGTTTTTAGCGACGTAAGTATAGACATGTGTTTGGTTTTAATATGAGCCACTATGAACGTACATCCGTTTATTGCGACTCCGCTTACAATGACCGACCGGAATTTCACACAAAATTGCCCTTGGTGGGAATTGAACACACGCCCTACGGCTGTTGAAACAGACATACTATCAATAAGCTAATAGGGCCGTCACCCGAAAAACATAAGTTAAAAAAAAAAGTTTTGATAATAACACGATTCGTGGACATGGTTTGTCTGCGTTTCCGTCAAAACTGTACACAGCCAGGTACAGATACTAAGAACGAAATAAAACATAGTTCATATTAGCAATATGAGTAGAACATAGTTTTGGTGCTAACGTGAAGAAAACATGATTCTATTAACAAAACTTGTAATTTTGAATTTTAAATTGTAAAATATTGTTTACAAAGTTTACAATTACTTGCACGATGTAAGTAGATTTGAGTTTGTCTATGATTGTGACTTGCATAACAATGGTCAGATATAATTATATTAAAATAGTAGACAGGGACATAGTTTTAAAATATCTGACAGCGGCAAATTTTCAACGTGTGACGCCATTCCTTTCAAGAAGGAAGAATATAAAAAAGAAAGATATTTTACGTGTCGCATAAATTTGCATTAAAAATAAAATAAAGAGATATCGGATATCGAATGGAGTTTTTAGCGGGAACAACGAAAAATTCGTGTTATTTCGAGTGGTTACATATAAAGTCATGTCTTGAGTGTGGGAAAGTGATATAATGAACATAACTTTTGTTTGTGTTGCTTTCAAAACTCCATCGAAGCTTGTAGTAACTTTACTAAGGCTTATAACTTTACGGACTCGTATTTAACTTGTTTAACTCGATTTTTTTGTAAAATACTTGTAAATATCGGAACAATTGACATTGCATTTTTTTATGTTTGACAGGCTAAGTGTTTGGCCTCAGCTCACCTGATGTTAAGTGACGGTGTGGTCAAAGATGGTGAGCACTCTTAGCCTGGAACTAGAAATGGCTCTCAAGTGAGACTCCCGGAACACACCCTTAGGTGCTTGGAGACAGATTTTCAACTTAAGGCACTACTTCACCGGCAGCTCAAGCTCTTTGTTTGAAGCCACGCCCTTCGGAGTGTAAACCGGCTACGCTAACCACTGGGCTATCATCGCTAAAAAATGCAAAAAGTACGATGCCAATAACAAAGAAAAAAATATGAGATGTTTAATAATTTCTAGTACTATTCTTTTTAGTTAATCTTATTTTTTGATACTCAACAAAAACTATATACATACCTATAATAGATTAGATTAAAATATAACTTTACTGTACACCGAAACGCAAAGATCAACAACGTTGGAGATTAAATGTAATTCTAAAAATATTACTAATAATATTCTTCACTGTAGGCAAGTGAATACCTATCTACTTATGTTAATGGGTCGAAATAAGCCATAAAACAGTTTATCAGTGGCGTCTATTAAAACCTGAGCAATAAATCAGCCCCAGCGTAAGGCCTTAATAGCTTATTGTTAATTCGCATCATGTAGGCATTCTAGTACTATGTTACCTTCTGCGGCATTTGTCGGTTAATCTTTGACGCGATTTTACTTAAAACTATGCGGTGATATTTAATTTATCAGCGGGTGTAAAGTATAGTGTCAAAGTTGTTTTAATTACGGGATGAGGCTGGAATAATTGTGGGTCCATAATCTAGTTCTAGAGCATGCGATATTGTTTTTAATCTCGTCGCATCGTTCTTATATAAATTTAAATGAGTGACAAGTTACACTTGGTTTTACTTGGTGGTAGATCTCCTTAGCAGGAGGTCGTGTAGGTAGGTACCACCGCAGTACCAGATATACTACTGCCAAACAGTAGTGTGTAAACTGCGTTCTACTGCGTATTACTGCGTTCCGGTTTAAAGGGTACCTACTGCAGCTAGTGAAATTACAGGGCTGTTAAGACTAACCATCGAAAATCTCAAAGTAGGGCTCTCTTGTCTATGGCTTTAACTAGACTTCAATGTGAATTTGACTGTGACTAGAACACTTATTTTACTTGATTTCATCGTTTAACTGATACACACTCAACGCTGGCAGAATGCAAAAAATAAGATGTCAAAAAGAAACAAAAAATAACACAGTCGCAACTTTCTAGGTCATATTCTTAGGGCTGGAGCTCAAAGAACTTTGCATTTTCTACGCATTTAGCTACAATTCTATTATAAAATCCCTATAGTAATAATATTGGTACATAACTTCCTGATCTATTTAGTTTGGCCATTACAGCGAAAGTTAGAAACCGTACTGACAAAAATTTAAACAGTTTGAATGTACCTTTATCTACCTGTACATTTATTTAGTGGAAAACATTGCGGATGGTCGATTTGCAAAAAAAAGCATAAGCTAAAAGCATCTTTGTAGAAAAATAGTTCATACAAACATAATTTTTAGTTTCAAGTTTCAAATACATTTACTAGATTTATGTAACACGATAGAAAAAAATATAAAACAATTTATATTAATAAAATGACAATTCCTTTTTTTTCACACATTTTACTTTCGTTTATGTACTATGGTATTCTCAAAAAAGATTATGCTAGAACCACTGAAGATAATAAATACTTAGGTACTACGAAAACTGACGTCGTTTTGCTACATTTTTGGTTCTGAAGACGTCGCGGTAAGCTTTGTGTGCTAGAATATTCCTAAAACAGTATAGGATGAACTCCGGTGAGGAAGGGTTCCAGAGCGTGCCGGCACATCTCCCCCCACCCCCGCGCCCCTACATCAACCGCTATCTTCACATGTAAGGCGCGAGGCGGCCCGCAGTGCGAAGCAAGACGAGGCCGCGCGTGCGTTATACTCAGCTTTGTCTCCTTGATGAAGGACACCGGATGTGGCCGAAACTCTAGTCGGAATTTCCGACATAATTAAACTTGTCTAAATCTGGTAGTCACGAAATGATAATTATGTATTTTGGGACTAATAACTATTTATCGACAATCTCTCCAACAAAATTTATCTACTGTGTTATTTATACCCACTCTGATGGACATAAATGCAAATCTATCCTATATTTTAGATATTCAATACGTGGTCGGGAAATATTTTAAGAATAGGAGATAATTTATTAGGATGGTATAATCAAATGGCTTTTAATTAACATTTATTAACATCGTTGAATATGTTGACATATTTAAATACTAATAATATCTAGATTATTATATTTTATTTATTATTTTTTAAATAGATATTTGTTCTAAATAAGTTTTGAAATGTTGTTTAAGACGAGAAACCTATTTAGGTTTGCTCTAGACAACCGCATTACTTTCCGAAGTTACCTTTGTAATTTCTAATCGAGAAAATTGTGGTAAAGCTTGAATCTATATTACTATGGAAAGTGCCGTGGTTTTGACACATTTCTTGTTTTACTTATGCGGGATTACTCACGTTAGTGCAAAGCAAGACAAGGCCGCGCGTGTGTTGTACTCAGCTTTGTCTCCATGATGTAGGCTACCGGATGAGACCGAAACTATAGTCGGAGTATCAGATATAATTTAACGTGAGTAATTCCGCATAAGTAAAACAAGAAGTTGTATAGGTATCTCGTTTTAACTTAAATTACCTTTTTTATGTTAACATAATTAGACGAACGAGACGATCTCCTGATGGATAGAGATTTAACCCATATCCATCGTTCTGTTCTTTTTTATTTTAGTAGGTAACTCAATAAATAACCATCCGCGGTCAAGTCAAAAGGAAGGGTTATGTTTTTACGATTACCTGAAAAAAGTTTAATGTTTTCAGGGTTAATGTATGTTTGTGAGTTTTTTATTCCACCTTAACTTTTAAATGCCTCAACAGATTTTAATCTATGGGGTATCGTTAGAATTCTTACATCTTCCCGAGTGACACTTCAAAAACAATCATTTATTCCAGGGCATTAAAATAACTCTTTATTGTTCCCACTATAAAATATAAAAAATAATGATAACAGAAACAGCTTAATAATACCGCAACAGCGGCCTTATCGCTTAAAGCGATCTCTTCCAGAAAACCATTCATGTTTTCTTGTTTTTTTTATTAATCTTTTTAGGTTTGTATTTACGTCTGTTCCACTGTAACGCCGAAACTACTCAATCGATTTGTTATTATGCTCCGGGTGACGTAGCTTAATTTTTCCTATAACTATAGTTACTTTTTCCGTTATAACTTTTTTAAACATTTTGGTTGTTTTTTATGCCATGAATTTTATTTTCCGATAAATGTATCGTTCGAATCACAGCGTTGACGCGTATCTGACATATTTTGCTTCGCTAAACGCGACACAATAGATTATTCGATAAAGTTTGTTATCAAAAATGAGGTGCTAAGACACGCTCGCAATAGCTACTGGGAGCGTCTTAAATCATTAGTGCTTCTTTATGGCCGTGTACCATTTGAATCAACAATTAGTTCGGCAGTCTATAAAAACTTTATGGCAAATGACTTGATTATACTCGCCTGAATAGACGCTGGACAGCCATTTTGAATAATGTGATTATTTACCTTTCTGATA